>CM016619.1:4414505-4765259 GCA_005393395.2 Gossypium australe | reverse complement strand
TATCAAATCAATTTTGATTGAAAATATATTTTTCTAATTGTTGACTAGTACTAATCTACTGTATAGATTGTGAATTGTCGCTTAGAACTTGATAGTAGAATATTTTTAAAAAAGAACTTAACACTTCTCTTAACTTCTCTTTTACTTTGCTACGCGCACCGTTTGGTGTTTGAAATATGTATTTTTTTTTCTCTTTCATTTCTCTCCATCTCACTATAACCCTGATTCCATGACCAAACCCAGCGATCTACTGTTGCTTATCGTCGCCGGCGATGTTATTTGAACAAAGCTTGTCAGATCTTCCTTTTCCATCTCGTCTTTTCATTTATCCAGGTATATTTACATTAAAAAAAGGCTTGAAAATCCTAGATCTACGTTCAAATTTCGCGATCTCATACACCAAAAAAAAAGTTCCTTCGCCGCTCCAAATCGCCTGAAAATTTAATATGTTTTTAATTTTCTTCTTACGGTTCTTGTTCGCCAGTTCCAAAAGTTCTAGGCTCTGCCACTACCTGTCGTCTTCTCCTTCACTATGATCGCCGTGTCTCGTACACAATGTGTAGCCCAACATCACCATGTTGAATACTGATACGAGAGAGTTTTTTAGGGGTTGGCCGCCTCTTTATTTTGATTTCCAAAAATTTAAATTTTGATATTTTTGCCCCATTCCAAAATAAGAAGTTCAAATTAAAAGGAGAAGAAGAAGAAATTATTTGTGTGGTAAAAATAGAAAAAAAGAAGAGAAGTGGTAATTTTATAAATTAAATAATTTTTTTAAAATAAAATAAATCCATTATCACTATCTTTTATTTTTAACATGTTCAAATTCTTATATATAAAAAGGTTTTTTAATTATTAAGTTTATTATTATTTAATTTAATATTTAAATAAATATTAAATACATTTTTATTTTTTGAATTAATTAGTAAATTTTAAGTTTTTATAGATTAAATGAATATTGAAATATAAAAGTTTAAATTATTTTTTATAAATTAAATAAATATTATCGAATTAATTTTATATTCTAAAATTTAATAGTTTTATTGTTTGTTTTAAATCTTAGTTATAATTAATTATAATTTTTAATTTATTATTAATTAATAATGTTGACTATCTATATATAAAAATTAATTCAAATATAGATAGTAAAGATTACTAATCAATAATAAATTATAAATTTTAATTAACATTTAAAATAAAAAATATTAAACCCTAAAATATAAATACTTAAAACAATATTAATTTGACAATTAGAACTATGAATTATTGAATATTTAATTCATGATTTGACGGTAAAAGTATATTCATTTATTCATTTTGATACTAATTTTTTTTTTCTCAAATTATTATCTAAAGTACACAAATTTCTTAATTTGGTGTGCTTCTATTATATTTTTTAATCAATTTTTTACAGACTTTAAATAATATTTGCTTTTATTAAAACATATACAAATTAAAAATATAAATATAATTTATAAAAAATTCAAAAATACAATAATTAAAATATTAGTTAAATTTAATAATTGTATTTAAATATTTTAAAATTTATTAATATATTAAAAAGTATTTAAAAATAAAATATTTAATAATTTGTAAAATTTATAAAAATGTAAAAAAGTATTTAAATTTTATTAAAATTTATAAAATTGTAGAAATATTCAAAAATTAAAATAATATTAAATTTTTTATATTATTCTTATATTATTTGAGTTTTTAAAATAATTTTTATGGTTTTTAAATAATATTTTTAATTTCAACTATTTTTTTCAATTATCATATTCTTTGTAATTTTGTTTTTATAAATATTTTTATAATTTATATTCTTTCTATTTTTAAAATATTTCATGTATTTATTTTCATTTTATATGTTTTTAATGTGTATATATTTTTAATAAAAGAAATATTTGTTTTTTTATGTAATATGTCATGTGGTACTTTTTAATTATTTATTTTTAGGATTTATACTTTTTTTGTTTTAAATATTGAGTATCTATATTTGTTTTAATATTTATATAAAACAAAAAATAATATATTAAACCCTAAAATGTAAATACTTAAAATAATATCAATTTGACAACTAAAATCATGGATTCACTTTTCACAAGTAAACCCATGAATATTTAAATACAAAAAATAAAATAAATTTTACCTAAACATAATCAATAGTAAATTAAATTTTTTATGGGAACAAATCTTTTAAATATTTCGAAAATGAGTTCATTCAAAAACACTTATTGAATTAAATCATAATATTTAATAAATTAAAAACAGTTTTTATATATAATAATTTAAACATGTTAAAAATAAAAATTGGATGGTGATGATAGATTGACTAATTAAATTAAGATAATTGAAAATTATATTTTAAAAATTAAACATTATTGTTTTAATTTTAATTTTAATAATATTAACGTTAAATTTTTTTTAAAAATAAAATATTAGGAGTAATTGAATTGTTACATATAATTAACTCGTGCGATTAATTATAAAAAAATAAGTGAAACTTGGATTGAAATGATAAAAAATTAAAAATTATTATATCAAAATCTTATTATGGGTTAATTTTTTTTAATTTTATATAAAAGGTAAAAACATCTTTAAATTAATAAATTTTAATTTGTAAAGGAATGTTTAGGGTCGGACTTTAATATGATAATTAGAAGTACTCATGGGTTAGGTTAAGTTTGGATCAGACTTAAGTATGATATTAACACACTTTAAGCTTACTTAAACTTAACCTAACTTGAAATATGGATCTAAATATTGTCTTAATCTTGTCAATATTTGTAAATAGTTAAATATAGCTGATTTTAAGTACATCTATATTAATTTTTTAAAAATTTAAAATAATTATGCTATTTTTAATTTAATATTTAATAAATTTATATATTTTTTCATTTATTAAAATTTTATATAGGCATACCATTTTTTTAATATTTACAATATATTATTACATATTAATATAAATTTAATATTTTTTATTATAGATTACCTATTATATAAAAAAGTATAATAAAATATATTATAAATTTAAAAAATGGGTTAGACCAAATTCAAGTTTTGAATCTTCAAATGCAAGCTTAACCCATATTTTAATGAGCTTAATTTTTTTTTTGTCTAATCTCATTTTTTAGGTTGTCCAAGCTACTTAACATTTTTCCCCAATTCTCTTAAATTTCAGGCTCGCCATCAACAGATCTAATATTATACTAACTGCCTTTAACAAATACAACTCCTTCCAACGACAATTAACTGACCAAATATATAAAAATACAAAAAATATAAATATAAAATAATAAAAACTAACAATACTAACAATACAAATTTTTATTAAAAACTAGATTGTGTTATAAGGATTTTGAAATTTTATACTATTATTTAAATTTTTGAGCTAGTGTCACGAATTTATCGAGCACTAATTTATTTATTGAATTTGAACCTTGCTATTTAATATAAGTAAAACATTAATTTTATTATTAAATTAAAATTTTATTTTAATATAATATTTTAATTTTAATTTTTTTAAAAATTTAATTCAATTGTGAAAGTATAGGATAATTTTTTTTCTACACAACCGAACTAAAGTTGAATCAACATTTATATTTTAATTTTATTATCTCCATGCCTGTATTAGAATTTCGAGTTATTTTATTTTCTCATAATTATATTGTGTGTTTTTTTTTTCAATACATGGAATGAATCCTGGTTCATAACTGACAACGCTTGGTCAAGCTTTTTTCCAATTTATTTAAAAAAAAAAATTGAATAGAGTGCAATGGTGCATTAATTCCGGAAGAGCAAGGAAAAGAAGAAGGAATAGATTAAGGAGAATGAAGTATAGAAAGACAATTTCCTTTGGAATTTACTATTTTTTTTTTCTTAATTTTTTTCTCGAAAAAGTTTTAAGGAATAGTTTGTTTGTTTGTTTATTTTCTCAAAAAGAAAAAAGGAATAAAATAGACGCAAATGGAATTAAACATTAGATAAATAGGATCGAGAAAGGATGTTGAGTTGGTTCCTCGTTGGGTTTGTTGCGGGGATTTGTGCAATTCTGAGTTTTGAAGTTTTGGTAGTGTTGTTTGTGTTGAATCTATTGAATCGTAAGATTAAACAAAGGATCAAAAAAGAAACTCATGCAGCAGATGCAGCAGTTCGTAATCCCCAAGATTCCTTTGATTCCATTTGCAACTTGCAGGTGTGTATGCATCCCCTTTATTGCTTAAATTATTATTGTTGATGTTGTTGTTGTTATAATTTTGGTTTTTTGGAGTTTTTTTTGGGATTTTAAATTCATTTTTATCCTGCCTTAGGGGATTGTTTGGGTTCTTGAACCAGGGAAAATTCCAACGAAGGAGCAGAAGAGAAAAAGGGAGACGGTGGAGGTTTCTCCTGCTCGAAGACATGCTAAAATCCAAGATGGTTATCTGACTTTGGCCAATTCTGATTCTTCTTGCACAATTATTCCCCTCAAGGGCTGCATCATTCAGGCTGTTTCTGCTACTAGTTTACCCACAAGGAAATGGTATTGTCAATGTCCATATATTTATTATATCAACATTTTTCTTATTTCAAACGAATTCATGACAAAACTAAACTTTCTATGTCAACATCAGTGATAATTTTCCCCCGTTCCCTGAAATTTACATAACATCATTCTCATTTGAAGATTATAGATGCCAGGCTTGCTTTGTTACCTTCAGATCATGCCATACCGTTCTGATTTGATACCTCTGTTACACTTTTTGATAATGGTTGCTTTACTCGTTTCTTACTTTCCATATGTAGTATTGGATATTGAGTTTTTTTCCCAATCTCCATCACAAAAGTTGACATGGCCTTTGTACTCCTCTAATTCGAGGAGGAGGATGACAGAGTTTGGTCCACCGTTTCTATAGTTTGATTCAGATATCAATGCTCTTGTCCTCTTTCAACTTTTCCATTTGTAATCTTTTGTGTCTTGAATATTTAACTTCTCTTGAATGTCACCATTAGTTATCTTGATTGTTTGAACTAAAGTTGGGTAGTAATTAGAGATAAAAATGGAAAATTGATTGATGGAACATACAAATTGTACCAGCTGATACTGGGGTCCAAGTTGAAGTTATGGCTATTAAAGAATTAGTACTTCTGGCAAAAATAATGAATTTAAAAAAAAAAAAAAACCATTGTATTTGAATTGAATACAACGATATAAAAATATTTTAAATGAAATCATATGAAGGAATGTATAAATAGACATGTTTGTTTATATAAGGTAGTGCATTATATATCTTTATTTGAGACATTGTTATAAGACATTTCACGTAGCTGTATATAATTTTGGATTTTTTACTCCGCAAGTCCAAAATTTTAAACAAAAGACAAGTCGGACACAGACACATACCAATTTCAGATACTGATACCGAAGTCCATGTAACATAATTTGATATAGCTTAATACATTGATCAAGTTATGTGCTTTCAAAACATTTGACTTAGCTTCATTTCTTTGCTTTGTATGAATGAGTTGACAGGGCCAAGAGATATCCAATAAAAGTTGAGAGCAAGACTAAAGTAATTTACAATGCAAGTAAAATCATTTACCTTTATCTAGATACTGCCTGGGAAAAGGAGTCATGGTGCAAAGGTCTTCGTCTTGCTTCATGTGAGGACAATGAAAAGCTGAACTGGTTCACCAAGTTGAATGTGGACTTCCAAGCTTATATGGCATTGCTAAACGCTGGATATTCCTCATTTATGAAGCCCTCCTTAGGTTTCAGTGCTGAGCCAATAGAGAAGGGAAGCAAGTCTGATGGAATATCAAAAGTTAAATTGTTTTGGAAAAGACTGTCAAGAAAGAGTTCAAAATCTGGTTCAGAAAAAAAGGGAAATTCGGGTAATCAATCCACCCGTGAAGAGAGAAAGTCCTTTGAGAAACAGCATCAATTTCAAGATTCAGTGTCAGGCAAGATGTCTAACAGTTCAACTGAAGAAAATATACCATTTACATTGCCACAAGGTTTTCCTCGTTCAGCAAGTCAAAGTTGTGCTTCTGTTATTTCTGATGCTGATTCTGAACTAGACAGGCTTAATTACGATGAAGGAATACTTTGCTGGAACTTGTTAATTTCTCGAATCTTTTTTGATATCAAAGGCAGTGCAGACTTGAAAAGTTCCCTTCAACAACGGATTCAGGTTGGACAGTCACCAAAGTTAGATATTTTTCTTTTCTTCTCTTTTTTTCTTTTTCTTTCTTTCTTGTGCATGATATTGCCTCATCATGTTTTTTGTTGGTTTATTAGTTGCATTTTTTGAGTACGTCTACTCTGCTCATTTAGTCCACCTTCCTTAAGTATAAAATGGAACATATTTTCTGCTGCTAGGTATACTTATATTGACATTGTTTATTACCAATAAAAATTTTGCTTCAACTATTTGGTTCATTTTTCAGCCAAAAAAGGCAAAAAGAAAACCTATTTTGTTTCTAAAGGTATGTATTCTGAGTTTCTTGACTCAACCTCTTCTTTTATTAGTACATTACCTGGGATGGCAAATGCTTTGGCCAGTATTTTGGTCATCAATGAAGATTACATTTCTCTTGTGTGTACTTTTACTGCATTGATGTTTTGATTTAGATGTTCAATGGTCATTTTGACATCTACTTTTTTCTGTAATTAGTTCTTTTGGAAAGTGTTTCAATGTAAATTGATGATACTTGTGGTTATTTTTATGATTAACAGAGAACATTGTCCAATATGAGGACCCCTAATTACATAGGTGAAGTCGTTTGTACCAACATAGACACTGGGAATCTCCCACCTTATATCCATGCGATGAGGCTTCTTGGCAATGACATGAATGAGGTATCGGCATTTGAGGTTGATATGGAATATTCTGGTGGAGCTCTGTTACGTGTTGAAACAAGACTTGAAGTTCGTGACCAAGATTTTCAGAAAGGCATAGTGGATACAACTTCAGAATCAAATTCTGTTGAGGATATGTCTTCGGACCTTCTTGAAGGATTTGAGCATTTTGGAAAGCATTTGAATCTTCCAAAAGAGGATATGGTCGACCCTAAAACTGGTTAGTATAATAATGATACTGAACTTTTATGCATTTCCCAATCAGCATGGCTCAGAAGATCTGCATGACACTTGCATAAGGTTCGTTAATTGTTCAGTTATGAAGTAATTGTCAAAAAAGTGGAGTTCCATTTATATTTAAAGTTCTTGGACACAAATTGGCAAAGATCAAAACTAAAACCGTCTACTGGAACATCACAACTTGAAAAAATTCATAGTTGGAAGGCCTTGTTGACTCCAAATCTCTTTCCTGGAGTTGTCCTCTCTTTCTATCATGCCATTAATGATTCCCCTCTTGGTATGGGACGTTTTATGAAGAGAAACAGGTAGGAAGACTAAGTGTATGAGATGCTTATTCTCTTGGTTTCTTGATATCTACTTATAAGGTAACCCACAGTAGCTAGCCTAGTGGTCAGCTTTGTCATTTCAGATTCAGTAAACCATGAAGGAATCATTCAAGGGGATTTAGCCATAACTGATTGATTTGAGGAATTTTCCCTTGGAAAGATTTCATGCTTTAATTCAAAGGTGAGAGGAGAGTAATGTAGGACAGCTTTGGTAGGATTTGATAGGACGGGGCGCTTGTTTATTGTTGAATTATACTTAGTAATACTAAAGAAAAACAGTAAAAAATGGATAAAGAAAAGAAACGACTCATAAGCTTCAAATCTACAGTTCTTTGATTGTATCAGACAAACAATAAAATGGAATAAGAACCTAAGCATCATATGCTGGGTTCCTTAGGAGTCACCTAACATTGATTGTATCGCACAACTCACAGTATCATGATGCTGAAAAAAGGTTCAAAATAATCTGTCTTCCCAAAGAAAGAGAACTATTTGAACCGTCTCCTTCCCAGCCTAATGCTAAAAGAACTAGAACTCTTATTCTTAGTAGATCTTAAGATACTTTAATATCAAATAGAAAATTGACAAGCTTGACTTAAAACCAAAACCTAGTCGAATAAGGAGAACCAAACTAAAATACTAAACCATAGTTTTAATTTGAAGTAACAAATACAATCCTAGATGTATAGCATATTAGAATTAAGGTCATAAATACAACCTAGTAACAAGCAAAATCTCATGTAAGTTAATCCCTAATTCTACTTTGCATCTCCATCATGTGTCTTTCAGAAATCTGCTTCTATGGCTCCATTGCAGTTGCCTAAAACTATATTGAATCTTGTGGTTCTGTTTGATTCCAAATATAGCTCAAGGAGCAGTTATGGTTGGTACTTTGACTTTATTCACTATCCCCCAGTCTGACATGGAAAAAGACGTAAAGAAAGAAATAATGGGATAGAAATGAAGTGGTTCTTAGCCTAAACTGGAGATTATCTTTGTTTTGTTTGTATTTCAGCCAAGGAAAGAAATCAGATGACTTTAAAATATTTTATATCCTTGTTTTTCATTGAAGTTTAGGGATGTATTTGTAAAATTATACTAAATTTTATTAGTTAGTTTCCTTTATCTTCTAATCCATCTAAATTTAGTAGATCTACGATTACAGTAGTTTGGAGAGGAATGTATGCATCACGATTTTTGGGCTACTTTTACACCTCTTTCTACTCTTGATTTTTCCACCTCAACAAGTTCAACATTTCACTTTGTTTTTTTTATTATTATTCAAATGCACCCTTTTCTGTAGCTAAACATATTTCATCTAATTATAAATTCTAAATCGATTCTATACTTTTCTTTTTTTCCTTTCTGTTAATTTGTCTAGGATAAATGTTTTATTTTCATCTTTTGATTTACTTTCATTGAGTTTCAGATGGTGTCAAAGGCTCTAAGGGTACATTGATGTCTCGATGGAAGTCTGCCGTGAATAACGTAGCCAAACAGGTCTCACAGGTGTGTGTATCTCTTTGTTACATATAGGTGTTTCAGCTTAAACAAATGCATAAAAATGGCATTTAATGGTTATGAAAGTATCTATGCAGAATTTCACTGAAAAATAGATAGTTCTTGCAAATTGAAGATGGGAACTTGATATCTGCCAGTCAAAGTTCTTTAAACTTGGTATTTAAGAATCTAGAGGGAACCCTTATTCTAGTTCTCAGTTGAATATAGAATAAGATAATCTATCATTTCTGCATCTGAATACTATCTTATTGAACATAAAATAAGAAATTTGAATATTATTTTGTTAGCAAAGGATTCTTTAGAGAAAGGAATCCCACAAAAATGAAAATGTTGAGATTCATTTATGTTCTGTTAGATGTGATGAGAGAAGTAATTCAGGTGCAACTCACATCCTTGATGATGGTAGCATTTTAATTGCAGAAGAAAATATTTTACCCACAGATATAGAGTGGTCTGGTAGCCTGCAAATTGAATATCTTTTATAGATGTTACCTGAAGCATCTCTTAAGCTGGCTGGTTCCTGAATTATCATAGATAGAAAGCTTTTAGTTGCATGTTATGAAGTTCAGACACAGCTATATCATATTTATGTTTGACATGGATTTGCCCTAAAATGTCTGGATATGTATTTTATACTTCCCAATAAATTAAGAAATTTAAAATGAATGTTATTCCAGACACAATGTGGATAAACGGTGAAGTCACAAAAATTTAAAGAGGGACAAATGAAAGAGGAAGAAAAGTATACAACAATATAATATTTGGTCTCGACCGATGTTCCACTCAGTTGAGAATCAAATTAGAGGTGAAACGTTAGTTAGAAGTTTATGTGATAGTTGGAATGGAAGGAGATGCAGCAGCTGCTAAAGAATATGGAGTTGAAGGAGATGCTGTTGATATTGGAGAAGATGGACTTGCTGGTTTATCAATGTTGAAAGGGAATCAACATAATCCCTCTCTCCACTTCACAAATAGGTCCAATCAATCAAGTAACGGATGTCAGTTTTTTTTTCCCATGTCATACTTATAGTTGAAGAAAAGCCTCCAAATCGCAATTATTTTTCTCTCACACAATCATTCGAAAAAAAAGAAAAAACCTTTTTGGGTTCAGAACTGGCGCTAACACAAGAATGCAACTAGCCACCCATTCCCTTTGACCGTGAATCTTGAGGATTGTTCACGTTTTGGTGTTCCTCTGGTGTTTTAGATGTTTTGTCAAGGTTTTGCTACGTCTGTTGATGTTTGGCAAAATAGTGTAGACAGATATTTTGTTATTGCTGAGTGTTCATGCAACTTATATTGCATAGTAGTGTTATTCTGGCTGCAGCAAAAACAAACTAACAAGCAAAGATAAAATAACCTTTAAGGGCTTGGGTGAACCCTTAAAGTTCCTCATTTGAAGATGGAGTTCATCTTTTATTTGATGGTACTACTTTTAAAATGGTTGTGTCAGAGAAAAATTGACATTTACTAATTTGATTGATTGTATCCATACATAATGTGGAGGAAAGGTCTAAAATAACTTCTTGTCCATGAAAATGGTCACATGCTGGCTTTGCTTGTATCATATTTTTTTCAACTTTAACATATATCATATTAAATATTTTAATTAATCAAAACTTATAAAAATATATGTGTGAAACTAGATCATTCAGAATTTATAGAAATATTCTTCATATTTTCTTTTTCATTTTCAAATATGAAATAAAAATGGGTCAAAATTTAAAATCTTTTACCAATAGAAAGTAAACATGTGACAGGTTTTTTTAGTTCAGTTTGATCGAGAAACATAAGTAATGACTATTCTAATGTTAGATAGATCATACAGGTTCTTGTATTTGGAGGACAGGCTGGCAGAAATTATTTCTGGCCGCAGTTAGTATATGTTCTATTGGATTAGATTTTAGAAGTCCTGAGAGAGATTAGTTCTACCTGATTTTGTAGGAAACAGGCGTTTATGAATGGAATGGTTTAAAAAGTGTGAGCAGATTTGAAGCAGCCATGGGGCAGTTAGGTGGTTGTCAATGGTAATTTAAGGGCAATAGCATTTTGTGTGGAAGTTTGCACTTTTGGGGTTTCTGATCAATGGCAATGAAGGCTGATTTCTTGCAATGTTTGAAAATTAAGATTCTGAATCTGACTAGTGAGGCTATTAGCCAGCAGAAAATCATAAAATATACAAGAAAGAAGATGAGTAAACCATCAAATGATAGGAATTTTAACCAAATACTCCTTACAATAGGACAATGATTCTTGAATTTTGGTGGATGATTTTTTTAATTTTTGTCTTTAAACCTCAGATCATGTATGTTAGAAAGTAGGCAAAATATTTGCTGAAGTAACAATATGATTAGTTTGTTGTTGTTGAGACCTGTGATTCAGCCCCTTGATCTCAAGTGGATAGTTCAGATATTATTAACATGGTGATTTGTCATGCCATTATGTTCATAACAAAACTTAGCTGGTTTTCGTATATGAACTCTATCACAGGTTAACGTAAGCAATAAACTGCTGCTATATGGATGTTTCATTATGTTATAATGAATTGAGCATGCTTTTTCGTATGTCGCTACTAAAATTATTCAATA
This sequence comes from Gossypium australe, assembly GCA_005393395.2. NCBI lineage: Eukaryota > Viridiplantae > Streptophyta > Magnoliopsida > Malvales > Malvaceae > Gossypium > Gossypium australe. Next base: position 4,753,743 of record CM016619.1, on the reverse strand, counting down.
GTATTTGTTACTGTAAAGAAATATGTGTGTATGTGTGCGTGTGTTTTGGTGCCTAAACTAATAGATATTTCATATTGGAGGTGCCTTTGACTTTGTCAGTACGGGTTGTATCCCTTCGAGGAACACTGCGTTTATATATAAGGCCACCTCCTTCTGATCAGTTATGGTTTGGCTTCACATCAATGCCTGATATAGAGTTTGTCCTGGAGTCTTCTATCGGGGATCACAAGATTACTAATGGACACATTGCTTTATTCTTGATCAATCGGTTTAAGGTATGAACTTAATATTTACATAGTGACATATTGCTTTAAGACAAACATATATCTTATTATCTCATTTTTATTCCTTTAGTTTGCTTAATAAAGTTTTCATGTGTATTTTTTCTTTTTAAAGTTTTCTATTTATACTGTAATTTTATTTACTTTTATAGTTTCGTTTTTCCATTATGTTGATCTCATTTAAGCAATAGACATTAATATAAATAGATTTGTTTTCCACCCCTCCCATGCAGAGAAAAGAAATAGGCTTATGATCAGACTGTTTGACTAATACACCTTATGTTCCCTAGTGTTTTAAGAGAAAACTTTTGTTACTTCATTGCTGAAATTTATCCAACTATTTCACCTTTTAGAAGATATGCAGTTAGTTAAGCAAATAGGAAGTTCTTGGAGTACTTTGTTTTACCCACAATGCCATTTTTTAGTGTTTACTACATATCTTATCATGCTAAAAGTACCATGAATGTCCTTGTACTAGGAGTCAAATTGCATTTTGTCTCATCTACTCAAAAAATAGGCAAATTAGTCTTTGTATATTATATCAAAAAGCAAATTGGTCATTCTATTAAAAACCTATGTCAGAATGAGGTACACTTGGCATGCCATGTGTAATTGTTTGGTTATTTTATGCATTTTATAAAAAAGCAAACTGGTCATTTTATTAAAAATCTCATTCATTTCTACTGTTAAGAATTGGTCCTTGAACGTCAGAATGAGGTACACATGGCACATCATGTGTAACTGTCTGGTTATTCTGTATATTTTATCAAAAAGCAAATTGGTCATTCTATTAAAAGTTTCATTAATTTCTACCATTAAGAATTGGTCCTTGAATGTCAGAATGAGGTACACATGGTACGACATGTGTAACTGTCTGGTTATTTTGTTAACGTCAGTTTTTAATAATAGAAATGGATGGAACTTTTAACAGAAAGAACTAGTTTGCTCTTTGATATGACGTATAGAGACCAATTTGCCTATTTTTTAAGTAAATGGGGGTAAAATGCAATCTGACTCCTAATATAGGGGCCTCTATGGTACTTTTATCATAATATCATATCCTTTTGGAACTGCTAGGCCATTTTTTTTAAACATGAAATATTTTTCATATATTATTTTGGATATTGAGATTGAAGATGGTATAGTTATTGTTATGCATATTGTTCGAGTTATTTTGGGGGCAAACTTGCCCTTTCAATTATTTGTATAGATTATTTTGATGACTTGCATGCATCATCTTACAAAGCCAGTCATGACTTTTTCAAGCTATAATGAAAATAATATCTGTTAGCCACAAGCATAAGTTACATTGCTGGATTCAGCACTGATCCAATGAAAGCTGACTAGTGAGTTTTGGCTTATGCCTCCATCATTTGTGTAGGCGGCTATACGGGAAACTATGGTGCTTCCAAACTGTGAAAGTGCATACATTCCATGGATGATGGCAGAAAAAGATGATTGGATTCCTAGAAATGTTGCCCCATATATATGGCTCAATCATGACTCGTCATCATCTTCTGATATTAAAACACCGCGTGAAGCTCCAGGTCCTCATGTTACTGAATCGAGAGCAAATGAAAATAGTGGGAGAGAAAGAGACTCACATTATGATCTAGAAAGCAAGGATTTGCTTCAGGGAGGATCAATGGAATCCTCAGGCAGACTATCATCAAGCTCATGCCCCACGCTTTCTCCTTGTGGAAGTTGGAGGTCATTGCAAGATCTAGGAGTTCCTTATCCCCCATCTGATGAGCTACATGAATCAGGGCATCAGAATGGAGCGGAAACTTCATACCCCGCATTCTATAGCAGGTCTTTGAAAGAGTTAGAAAGGCCGACCGAGGACATTGATGACAATGATTGGGGGCCGAAGATGGGGAGGAGGGCAAAACTGCGTGATTTTAGGAAGAAAATGGGGGAAAAACTCGGCGAAAAGAAACGTCACATGGTTGAGAAGATGAAACACAAAGGATCTTAAGTTGTGTTGATCCAAAAGGAACTAACTCAAAAGGCATTTTTTTTTCAGCCAATTTTTGAAGAGCTTATATTATAGGATGGATGGATGGTGTGGGGGTTTGTTTGTTTATTAGATATTAGTATAATCCATTCAAATGCATTGCTTCATTAAATACAACAAACTTACTATTCTATATTTACCTGCTATACACCATTGTTAATGTTATACATTACCATTTTTTTAACCTTTTAAATATTGTAAATGTATAGAAAGGTTTATACATCTTTGGATTCAACTAGATGGGCAAATCATGTATTCCCAAGTGTATCAAACAATTTATTTTGATGTGAAATCATAACTCCCCATGATACAGTGTTTCATTTACAAATATGCTTATTTTTTTAGTTCATTTTACAAATATACAGATGAAAATCAATAAGTTTTGTTGCACTCTAAAAATTGAAGTAATATGTACCCAAAAATAATTAATTTCGAAGATCAAATCCCATTAACAATTAGATGACACGTCATATTTAAGGTTTTTACAATATTTTCAGTAACAATACCTACTAATCCGATTGAATTAATTTGATCACCAATAGTCTAACTGATCTGACTATTTAATCCAGTTTTTATAACATTTCCTGTAACAATACCTACTACATATACTTGTGTGAATATTTTCTAAAAACTAAATATATTAAGTTTAAAAACAATGAATATAAATGGGATAGATTATTTATTTTAAGTGGATTTTGAAAAGACAATTTTTTTAAATTTTATAAAAGAACTTGCATAAAATATTAAAAGTAATTATTATTATTTAATTTTTGGAATTTATTCTAACTTTGTTTGATTTTCTTGTAAATGGAGTTTATGTTGGAAAATATTATAAAATAATTTTTCTTAATAAGAATATAAAATCAATTTGATTTCACAAAAAATAATAGTTAAAAAAGGGCAACAGAGATTGAGGCCCGAAATATGAAAGCCCAAAAACTTGCCAAAAGTTCAATTTATTTTGCTTCTGAAATATTTTGGGATATTCTATCTTATTGTCTTTTTCTAATTTTCGATTAATAAAGTTTGAGGAGTTTTGTTAAAAAGAAAAAATTGAGTTGCAGATCAATTGTTTAGATTTATTTAAGATGTATTTTTTAACAAGTTTACATATTATTATTTTTTTAAAATATCATGTTATATATATATATATATATATATATTATTTGAAATTAAAAAATAAAAAAAATTTAAAATATAAAAATTAATAAAAAAGATTTTTACATCGTGAATGAACTTAGATGGATGGTTGTCCAGATTTAAATGTATCTGGACAACTATTTGTCCCAATTTATTCTAGACGTGTTTTTTAGTTATTTTATAAATTTATAAAAAAATTTAATATTATATTTTTTTTCAAAATGTTATAGTCTTTTTATATATTTTTAATTGTATATATCTTATAAATTTATATTATATATATATATATATCAAAATAATAACCTAAAAAGTAAATATTTTATAAAAATTGAAATGTACAAAATTATTAAAAACACATAATTGTCCAGATTCATTCGTGATATGAAAATAATTATTAATTTATATATTTTAATGATTTTTTTAAAAAATTATTTATGTTTGCCATGTGACATACAGAGAGGCTGCTACATGGCACTGCTAGGTTGGTTATCAATATCACGTTAGCACAAATTAATTGTGTTAGCATAAAAATATTAATTTGAGTGACAAAATATAAATTCAAGTACCAACTAGATTAAAAACAATTACGTACAAATAGACAAGTTGAAGGGTAAAATACCCAAATATACCAAAAAATTAATTTAATTACGGAAAAGGGCCGGTTTCAAAAAAATTTACAGAAAAGGGCCGTTTCCCCCCAAAATGCGTCCACATCAGCGCGTTTTGGGGGGAAAAACCAGCAAAGCGCGCCCCTGGGGAAGCGCTTTACTGCTGAATCACCAGGAAAATGCGCTGACGTGGACGCGTTTTTGCCCTTAGGGAATGACATTCTAAGGTTTCTAGACTAGGGTAAAAATATATTTAGGGTTTTGGGCAAAATATATTAGCCCAAAAAATTAATTGAATTTTTTTTACAGTTGTATCTGGCAAAATAATTTTGAGAAGATGTTTCTAAACAAACAGTGGCCAAAAACGCTTCAAGAAGGATGCACTGTCAGTAATAGTACTGAAAAGAGCTCCCACGTGGACGCTCTTTTGCTACAGTAGTCTCCGGCAAAATAATTTTGAGAAGACGTTTCTGAACAAACAGTGGCTAAAAACTCTTCCAGCAGGGTGCACTGTCAGCAGGAGTACTGAAAAGAGCTCCCACATGGACGCTCTTTTGCTACAGTAGTCTCCGGTAAAATAATTTTAAGAAGACGTTTCTGAACAAACAGTGGACAAAACGCTTCCAGCATGGTGCACTGTCAGTAGGAGTACTGAAAAGAGCTCCCACGTGGACGCTCTTTTGCTACAGTAGTCTCCGGTAAAATAATTTTGAGAAGACATTTCTGAACAAACAGTGGCCAAAACGCTTTCACAGGATGCACTGTCAGCATGAGTACTGAAAAGAGCTCCCACGTGGACGCTCTTTTGCTACAGTAGTCTCCGGTAAAATTAGACTATAAATCAACCAAATTTCATTCTCAGGTTGCATAAGGGAAATTGAGGCAAAAGAAAAATAGAAATTGAAAATGAGTGAACGTATTAATGCTGTTATTTACTACAATGGTGAGGTTTGTGATACTGAAAATGGTGTTGTTTTTCTATCGGAGAACACAGCGCGACTGGGTTTTAATCGGAACATCGATTTGGTAGAACTTCGTAAAAGAATTAGGCGTAAAATATTCGGAACAATGCCAATGAAAGTTCAGTCTATTAAGTATAGCTTTTGCGCTTTGGTTGATCCGGTAAGATATGACTCATTCGACATCAAAGGTCCTCGGAGCTTTGAGGCAATGGTGGAGACTCATCTTGCCAGTGAATCACCCTATCTTGAAGTATATGTACAATTTTCATCTCCAAGTTATCTTTCTTCGATCTCAACATCTACTGCTGTTCGAGGGGAATACACGACCCCAAGCCGACACTCTGTTAGTGGGAGGCAGAACACAGAAGTGCCCGTGTTCAGTGGTAGTATGGAAAACCTAACCCCTGCATGACACTCGGTTAATGGATGAGACATGCATATCCGTCCTTCGACGTCCGATGATAGAAATACGTATTGGGGGACGTCATCAACTTCTAGTGGTTGGCAATCCACATATGATTGGGAACGTTACGAAAGATGTTTAAGAAGGGATAATGTACTCCCCACGACATCCACCTACGAGGGGCCCTCGTTCGTTGCAGATTATGGTGGGTTGGATGATGAGTCCGATATGGATCCACCTCGGGAGCCAGGGCCCGATGGTGCAAAAGTTGGATTATTTTCTGAACCGGAGCCTATTCCGATCGTACCTGAAGATGTTGAGGGTGGTTCAGACGAAGAAGAAGAAGATTCGCTATTCAGGGCGTACTCGCCTCCAGCCCACATGCATAATGTCGATCTATCTGAAGACGATGCATTGGAGTTTCCTGAACTACTACACCGAACGCGTGACCGTACAACTTCGTCGTTGGATTCGGGCGAATTAGAAGTTGGTAACTAGTTTTCTAACAAGAATACTTTTCTTGCTGCATTGAAACAATACAGCATCAAGAACGGGGTTAACTACAACGTGGTTAAATCCATGCTCGATAAGTACGAGGCGAAGTGTGCAATGCAAGACGATACATGTTCATGGAAAATCATGGCGTCGTTGAGGAAAAAGACAGGCTTGTGGGAGATCAAAAAGTACAAAGGTCCACATACATGTCTTGCCGGTACGTACCACTATGTGTTCAATATTTTTGAATAATACTAATATTATGTAATGTTGCATTATTTAACGTAGTTCGTTGACAGGTGTTACACAAAATCATCCGAAGATGGATTCAGACATGTTGGCTGACTTAATAATCCCGACGGTGAAGGCCGATCCCAAGACTACAGTGCCGGCCTTAATTGGGAATATTCGTAGCCAATTGGGGTACATGCACTCTTACAGAAAGGCTTGGATAGCGAAGCAGAATGCGTTGGAAAAGTTGCATGGTCGGTGGGACGCTTCATATAATGAAGTGTGGCATTGGTGTCAGGTGCTGGAGAGATATGTCCCAGGCAGCATAACAGACCTTGAAACGGAACCGGCGTACTACAACGATCGTTTACTCCGTGGAGTTCAAGCGTCTGTTCTGGACGTTCAAGCGTCTGTTCTAGATATTTAAGCAATACCGAGATGCATTTATATACTGCAAGTCATTGGTACAAATTGACGGTACCTTTATGTATGGTAGATATATGCATCGGCTATTGCTAGTTGTGGCATAGGACGATGTGGGAGAATCCTTCCGATTGCGTTCGCAATAACACCGGGGGAGTTAGCTGATGACTGAGACTTCTTCCTATCTAGGTTAAGGAGGCATGTCTGCCCCCAACTTGATATATGCGTTATATCGGATCGGGGCCCTGGAATACTAGCCGCAATAGAACGCCAGGGGAGCATGTGGCATCGCACACACCATCGATATTGCCTAAGGCATGTTGCATCCAACTACTATGGGCAACATCGATCTAAAAGTCAGCGACGGCAAGTGACCAATATGGGTATGAAATATCTATTAATATAATTTCGTTTGTAATATTCAATTTATTCTCAATTGAAGAGTGGTATGTAATATTCAATTTATTCTCAATTGAAGAGTGGTATGTAATATTCGCTATCAACGTATATTGGTAGGGTACGAGATCAATAAGGACCGTTTTCAGGAGATGTTGGGGAGTTTGCGATCAGATAACGAAGAAGGCGCAAATTACCTGTGCAATATTCCTTTCGAATAGTGGACACAAGCTTACGACGACGGCTTACGATATGGTCATATGACCACAAACTTGACAGAATGCATTAATTCTGTTCTAAAAGGAACGCGTCATCTGCCGATAACATCGATTGTGCGAGAGACATATTTTCGTTTAGCGGCACTATTTTCGAAGCGAGCAGCGAGTTATAGAGGCCGGATGCAAGGAGGCCATGTATGGAGCCCGAAGGTCTTGCAAGAAATAAACAGGGGGAAGGCACGGGCCAACACCATGCACACAGTGTGTCACGATCGCGACAGCATATGGTTTCATATCACGGAGTTTGACAAACCGAACCAAGGTATTGTTGGCGGGCAGTATCGTGTACACTTGACAAATAGGACCTGCGACTATGGAATATTTGATGCACTTCGTTACCCATGCGCTTATGTACTTGCAGCTTGTCAGAATCTCCGTCTTGATCCCATGAGCTATGTCAACGAAGTGTATAAATTAGAAAACATGTACAACGTGTGGAGACACGTATTCCCACCAGTCCCAGATGAATGTAAGTGGCCGTCGGTATCACTTGCACCGTATAAGCTGTTGCCGGATAGACAACTGAGGCGCAAACCAAAAGGTCGACCTTGCTCGAGTAGAATACGCAACAATATGGATATCCAAGAAACGAGCAACCAAGGTAGGTTGTGCGGATGGTGTAGGAACCCAGGCCATACATCTCGCTCGTGTCCAAATCGGAATAGTTGACCATCTTATTAGCTTTTTTATCTCTTGGTGGCTATGTAATTTCTATTTTTTTTTTGAAGAAAACGGTGAACTTTTGTACAAGAACTTTTATTTTATTAAAGTTATTAAAATTAAATTACAAAAATAAAAAAATAAAAAACAACGTTTTAATTTATTAAATATATTAAAATTAAATTACAATAAAAAATTAAACCATTTCTATTTTATTAAAGATATTAAAATTAAATTACAATAAAAAATAAAAAAACTTTTATTTATTAAATATATTAAAATTAAATTACAATAAAAAAATTAAACCATTTCTATTTATTAAAGATATTAAAATTAAATTACAATAAAAAATGAAAAACTTTTATTTTATTAATATATTAAAATTAAATTACAATAAAAAAATTAAACCATTTCTATTTTATTAAAGATATTAAAATTAAATTACAATAAAATATATTAAAATTAAATTACAATAAAAATTAAATCATTTCTATTTTATTAAAGATATTAAAATTAAATTACAATAAAAAAATTTAAAACTTTTATTTCATTAAATATATTAAAATTAAATTACAATAAAAATTAAAAAAATATTATTTTATTAAATATCTTAAAACTAAATTACAAAAAAAACTTTTTCTTTTATTAAAAAATTAAAATTAAATTACATATAAAAATAAACAACTTCTATTTTATTGAAGATATTAAAATTAAATTACAAACACAAATAAAAAATAACTTTTATTTTATTAAAAAATTAAAATTTTATATTACAATTAAAAAATAAAAAAGCCGGTCCGAATCAGTGTTGATGCCGGTCAGAATCAGTGCCACACGGGGGCAGTCGGCGGTTACGCGCTGGATTCTTCCTTCTTCTAGCTTTTGGCGGGGGTCATGGAACCTCGGGCGGGGATTCCGGTTCCTCCGGCACTGGGTCTATTGTGGGTGTTGAGAGGATGACCCACCTTGATAAAATAACGACCCCGGAGGTGTTTGCATAAACCACGGCGGGTGTGTCTGAATCCCGTATGGTGAAGGAGGCTGGTAGAAAGAAGTGCTCCCCGACGGCGCCTTCTGTGATCCCTCACGCGACGACGGCCTCATGATCGACTGGCCAGTCAGAGTAGTCGGGAACGGACTCGAACCTGGCCATACATTCCAACCTGGGGTGGGACTGGGAAAAGGAAACATATACGGGTTAGGATACATATAAGGGGTAGGGTACGCACCTGAAATAAAGGGTAAAGGATGTGATATCGGTGTCGTCGGCTGAACTGATGGGCCCGGTGACTGTGTCAGCGCTGTTGATGGCCCCGTCTCATCACCCATTCTCCTTGGATTTAAGGGGCCCTGACATTTCCTTTGTTGACGAAGTTGTCGTCGCCTCTCTTATTCCAACAATAGATACTACTTACCATTGATCCTAAATCATGGTATGTATTCCAGTACGCACGCTAACTCAGGAACGACGATCGGTTCCCGGATAGGTAAATAGTCATACCGGTTCTCCCACATCTCGATATATGCTGACCAAAATCTTGGCCAATCCGTGTACAACTGCCGTAAGTCCACTTTGTGCTTATCATCGAGCGCCTCAGGTGGCACAGAAATGGGTTGCCAGAATCCAAATTGTCGCAGAACTCGATCTGACTGGTGCATCTCCACGGTCGCATAGGTGATCAATGGGACCTTCACGTGCCAACTGTTCGGATTTTGCAAGAACTCCTCCAGAATTACTGCCCGAATTTTCGGAACCTCGTACGGTGTCCATTGAAACTATATTAACATTACCAAAATATTAGTTATATACATAATACTAAACACTAAATACGAAAAACTAAATTATAAATACGAAATTCAAAACTTACTTGTGATTCCGACCGTTGGTCCAATAGAAACCGTATATCTTCAAGCGAGGTAGGTATTCCAGCATAACTCGCCGAATGGTTCCACCTAATTAAATAAATTTGTAGTATACGATTATACTATAAATCTACGTAATAATTGTAAAATATAACATTAAATTTACCTCGTTATCAGTGGGAATGAATATGGGTGGTCGAGTCGAGGACATAAAAATGGAAATCGAAACCGTGCCCATGACTGCAGTAGTGATAGGCAACCTCTGATTTTCACTTTACTCGGCCGTGTCGCCCCGCACATCTCCCGATACAACCTCGATAGCACGGTAGACCCCCAACTCAATTCACCGGTTCCTCTAAAATCAACAAGTTTCAGCAGCCATCTAAAGTGTACGAGGTTTCTAGACAGGTTCGGCATCAGATAACCTCCAATTATCTCCAGAATGTATGCCCGAGCATACCGTATTCTTTCTATTTCGGTCGAACCCTCATTCGACTGCGGGAATATGTCTCGTAACCAGGCCATCTCGATTCGACCTCCTTGAATTTTATTCGGAATGGCACCCAGAAGCTCGTAGCATACGATTCCCCAATCACCAGAAGTTGCAGACCCGGTGACTACCGACCCGTCCACCGGCAATCCCAACTGCAACTGCACATCTTCCAGAGTGATGGTACACTCTCCGCATAGAAGATGGAAAGTGTGCGTCTTGGGTCTCCACCTCTCTATCAACACACTGATCAAAGTCGGCTCCAACTTGAACCCCCGGCCTATCGTGGCCACGTGCCAAAAACCCAATTCCCGCAGGTAATTCTCGATCAACGGCGATGGGGGACCATGCATATTCCGAATATAACATTGCAACACCCGATCTACAGGCTGTTTAAAAAATTATAAAATAAAAATTAATTAAAATTGCATAAACCTAAAAAAATTAAATAATATTGAAAAATTAAAATTAAAACTTACCATTTGCAATTGATCAACGGAGATGTGTTTGCTGTCTAGACGAAGTAATTCCCCGGCCATTTGTAATACGATCGAAAATTTTAAAAGTTTCAAAAAATATATATTAAAAAAATTAAAAAGGGTTTTTTTGTAAATATTAAAGGACTATATCGAAATTTCAGAGGAAGTTTGAAGGACTTAAAGAGAATTTTGAGAGGAATTTGAGAGAAGAATGAGTAAGGATTAAAGTGTGAAAAAAATAAAAGGGTTGGCCCTTTTTTTTACCGTTGCAGGCTAAAGCGCGTCCCCAAGGGCGCACTTTGCTGGTTTTTCCCCCCAAAACGCGCTGACGTGGACGCGTTTTGGGGGGAAACGGCCCTTTTCCGTAAATTTTTTTGAAACCGACCCTTTCCCGTAATTAAATTAATTTTTGGGTATATTTCAGTATTTTACCCCAAGTTGAAAGACAAAATATATAATAACCCTTTTTGATAAAATATGTCATAACTTAAAAGTAGTTTTTAAATTTCTCATCATATAATTAATTGCATTAAATTGCTCTAAGTTTGTTTATTTGTAGATCAAGCCGACACCCCTACAACATAAGCAATGTCAAGTGCAATTAATGGCATGCCTCGTGCTACTGACAATACTCTAAGGTTTACATTCTCACGTAGACTTGTTCATAGGTCAGGCCACCCAGTCCAGCCTGAAATGTGGGAGGGTTTAAGTAAAAATATAGGCTAAAAAAATAGGCTTTGACAAAAAAAATCTATTTTTTTTTGTTTTTTAATATTATTTTCTCCTTATTTTGCTATTATTTTATTATTATGTTGCTACTATTTTGTTGCTATTATATGGATATTGTATAAAACTTATTTTATTGTTAATTTTGTTATTATTTTAAAGACATTTGTTAATTTTATTATTATTTTAGAGGCATTTGCTTGTTAAGTTGTATCTATCTTAGGGTCTGTTTGTTTACATGTAAAAGGTTTTACGGGAAATGTTTTTTGCATTTTCCTGTGTTTGTTTCACAGAAAATAGTTTGGTCAACAAAAAATGACTTACAGGTTAAGGTAAAATAAACTATTTTTCCTGTAAAATAATTTACCGTTTTAAAAAGCGTAAGTCATTTTCCAGAAAAGAGCTCATCTATAGATAGTTTTATTTTTATATAAAAATGAACTTAAATCAAATTTAATATTATTATATTGATAATAAATTTTATTTTTATTTTTAAAAATATTTAAAATATTATATTTTCAATATTATTAAACATAAATATTTAATTATTTATATTTAATCATATAATAAATTATTAATATAATAAATATAATTTATTATTTTAATAAATTATTTAATATTTCAATTTTATTTTAATAATAAATTTAAAAATAATAATTTTAAATAATATTATTTACATATTATTGAAAATATTCAACATTAATATTTTAATAATAAATATTTATTACAATTATAAATATATTAATAATAAATGTTTTGTAGTATAAATGTTAAAATATGTCATAAGTCTATGTACACTTCACAGATTTGTAATTTAGTTTTTGTACTTTTATTTTCAAAAAATTAATCCCTTTACTTTTTAAATGTGAAAATCAAGTCTAATTGTTGACATCGTTAATTTTTTTTGTCAATTTTGTTGATGTCATATTTTTAAATAAAAAATACTCACTTAGTAGTCATGTAATTAAAAAATGATGTTGTAATGAATTTGAATTTAATACAATATTTTTAATATATGCAAAAACAATGTAAAATATAAAGTTATAGATAAAAATAAATTCAATTAAACAATGAAAAAATAAAAAAAATCTCAAATGTATGATTGTTTAATTGAAAACAACTTTTATGAAATATTTTTAAGAAATCTACCAAACAACAGAAAATATTTTACACATATTCATTCAAATACCAGAAAATATTAATTTTTCCAGAAAAGTAAATCATTTTCCAAAAATCATTTTCCGGAAGTCATTTTCAGTGAAACAAACGGAGCCTTAGTGTTATTTAATTATACATATTTGTTAAATTTTATTTTCAATTTGTTAGGAAATATTTATTTTGATGTTTTTAGTATTTTTGATGTATTATATATATTTTAAAATTATATAAAAATAATATAAAAATTAATATGAGCGGGCTAGATTGAGCCCGGGTTTTAACAATTTTATCCGAATCGAGCTCCGGCAAAATTTTAGGCCCATTTTTCTGGCCGAGCCTTGGCCTAACAAACGGGCCTAGATTTTTAATTGAGCTAAGCCCGGCCCGGCCCATGCACACCTCTATTCTCATGGTAGATCTATTAATTTTCGAATTTTGTTGTCTGTCAAAAGGTTCATCTTATCATCCATAAATCCTCATCTAAAGTAATAAAATATTCTTGAATATTAAATACAAGATAATTAAGGCCAAAGTCTTTTACAGGTTTTTTTTTTTTTTACTTGTCTAAGTTCACTTACATATTAATTCATTTTTGTGGTTTGAGAAATTTCTGGTTCTAGAGCTTGTTGATTCTTTAAATTCAGCGATAATGGTTAGTCTAGATTATGGATGAGTAAAATTCGATTAAATTCAAAAAACTCAATAAAAAATTTAAATTTTGAATTAAATAGTTCGAATTGTTTGAGTTAATTAAGTTATTCGGATCAACTCGATTGAAAAATCAAGTTTTTTCGGTTTAACTCGAATATGAACTACACAATTCGAATTATTTAAAAATCCAAATAAGAAAATGCAAAATTACTTTGTTTTGATAAATGTTTATCTTTTCTATAGCTAAAAGTCAAAGCCATTAAATTAAAAGGCAAAACTATGTCGTTTTGATAATCATTATATTGTGTATGTAGTTAAATAATCTTATAATTCGTTTACTAGTTAAATAATCGGTTTATAGAAACGCAACATTGAGTATAAATAATAGGATCTATTAACTCGACTTGACTTGACTCAAAATTTTTTGACTCGATTCGATTCGAAAAAAATTCAAATTGAGTTCGGTTCTTAAAATAGGATTCGTCAATTTGACTAACTCGAAATTTTTTTACTCAACTTGATGGAATACTCACCCCTAGTCTAGAGTAGAGGTGTTCATAGGACAAGTCAAGCCTGAGTTAGGTCTTGGCATGATACTAACACTTTATGCTTACTCAGGCTCAACTTGATCCGAAATATGAACTTAAAATTTTGTTCAAACCCGCCTATTTTTATAAATAGTTAATTCAAGCCCATTTTAAGCCCACCCATATTTTAAAAAAATTAAAATATATTTATATTTTTTAAATTAATATTTAATATTTTTATGTATTTTTATTTATTAAAAATTTATAGCTAGTGATCTTTAACTTGTTTTTTAATATTTACATTATAATAGTATTAAAGATTTAATTTTATGTATTATAGATTACATGATATAAAACATTACGAATTAAAGAAAAAAAAAGATCGAGCTAGAAGCCTAAAAAATGGGATAAATAATTCTCAAAACTCCATATACCAAAAAATTATCATTATATGTATTAATGAAAAAAATTAGTACATCAAGCTCTTTTTCTTTTATTTATTTATTTTTCAATCCCCTTAATTAATATTCAAGTTTTTGTAAGACTCCATGGGCTTGCTAATTAGCTGTAGGCACAACGGCAGCCTTATTGAACCTACTGGTTAATGAATGAAGAGCAAATGAATGAATAATAAAAGCTATACCTGAGCCTGGCCATCATGTTATTCAACTATCACTATTGGCTTCAAATACATATGATCAAATAATGTAATAGCAATGGAAAATCATTTTTATCTCAAAAAATTTTCCTCCCCTCTTCTATGCAACGGATAGAACAGAAGAAACACTGCTGAAGTCGGCGCCATCTGAGATCTGCACTAGTCGTTTGCTATAAAATGTTGTAAACATCATGGAAGTCCCTCATCTAAGAGGCTCCATATCCATCACGGTGCGCCTTTTGCCATCTCCATGCAGTCTTTAAACTCTCCTCGAGATCGGTATGTTGAGCTGTCCAGTTCAGCTCACGCCTGATCTTAGTTGGGTCGCTAAATACTTCGGCGTAATCACCAGGTCGGCGGGGAAGATAATCGACTTTTATATCTACCCCTGTTGCTTTCTTACAGGCCTCTACAAACTCTTTTACCGATCTACCTTTTCCGGTGCCAACATTGTAGATTCCTACTTTACTGGGTTGTGCCTTTTGAAGAGCTTTAACATGAGCATCGACTAAGTCAGTAACATCGATATAATCTCGTATGCAAGTCCCATCATGTGTGTTATAGTCTGTTCCCTTGACCTACAAGAAACCCAAAAACTGGATTAGCAAAGATGCACCCCAAGTGGTTCATGGAAATTTTGGGTGATGAATCAATACCAAATTACAAAAACACATCAAGACTTTATCTTTCCCATTCTGCAGTGAAATCATTTTGAAGATAAAGAAAATATTGCAAACATGTGGACTGACAGGTGTGATGACATTATAAAGAGTACAAAACAAACATCAAATAGCACATACTTGATTGAAAAATACAGTTGTGACAAAAAAGTTCACAGTTCCTTTTATCATATACATTAGATGACCTTTTTCACCTAAAAAAGAAGCATCATTGTTGAGCATGTGAAATGACAGATCATCATTCAGTCCAGGTCTTTGAAATCTTTCATGAGGTAAAAAACCAGCCTAAAGAATTTAAAAAGATGCTTGCAAAGCTGATGATCTCAGCAGGAATATATATATATACATATCATACACCCAAAACATCAGCTTCTGCAAAATCATTATCTACAAACATGTTTCAAGGAAAAGATGCAATGTACACATTATAAATGTTCATCAAAATTTCCATGGCAGCTATTGAACCATAAGAGTTATTTATACTTGTTTTGAACATCTCTATTTGTTATTCGCACAGAGGCCATTATCAATTTGATTGAGACCAAATTAGGCCATCCATTTGAAGAGGGTAAAACTCTCACAATTATCCAATTTTACATCTGCATAGATTGCTTGAGCCTTAAAAAGTGCTACTGCTGCTCTCGATATTTAAAATTAACAGCAGAACTTTCAGTAAGATCTCCACGATTTTTTTATGTTCAATATCTTGCTAAGGTCCCTCAAACTGAAATAACTAGAAATATAGCTAGTCGTATTTCTAGTTATAAACTAGTATATAAGCTGCACTATATTGTCCACTTCTTGACCTCAAGTTTAGCTAGAAATACAAAGCAATCACTAAAGACGAGAAAAGTGGTAAAAGAAATAGAATACCTTCAGACCAGGCATAATACCACGAGCTGCATCAAAACAAGCACCTGAAATTCGTCCATGCTCACGCAACTCAGGTCTGGGGGCTTCACCTAATCTTCCTTCAGGATCTGACCCAATCACATTGAAGTATCTGAAAGATGTTCATCAAAAACATATGAATTTGTAACCAATGGAAATTTGTTGGACTACCAGGAATTGCTGGTTAGATCCCTACACATTGAGCATGGTACAAGTTCTTTGGGGTCTATAAATCTCAGCAATCTCATATTGTTAATCATAACCATCTGAATAAGCAACATTCTAAGCTTATTTGACCTATAATCTTGAACTACAGATTGCCCTTGTTACAAATACTAACATATGCAGCTTAAACCTTCAAAGTATGTGTCTTACATATGCAAGTCTTAGCAGGCAAAAATATCACAACATGATGAATAACTCCCACCAAGTATACAAAAAAGCATAAGAATCTACAAGCAAATATAAATACTTAGTTTTGGTTGAAGACTTGGAAGACTTAAGTGATATCATTAAGCTCAAAAAGTTATGCATGTTTAGATAAAGAAAACAAAGGAGTAAATATGAAAACCGTGTGAAGAAAAACTAAAATGCATTACCAAGATTCTAAACAAATAGACAAACCTTAGGATCATAACTGCCATTTCTGAATTCTTGGAGAAATCCAAGATGATATCTTCTGCCATCTTCTTAGCTTTTCCATATGGATTGATTGGAACCTGAGTTGGTTCAAAACAAATGTTAGTTGCCTTGCATTATAACCATACATACCTTGAAAACAAGTTGATAAAGGTCGGTCCTTTAGCTTGTTGGCCTCAAACAAAAAATTCAAGAAATAACTAAGCATAAAACCAAGTTTACTTGCCTGTGGGGTTTCTTCCGTGATTGGCATCTTTTCAGGCTCCCCATATGTGGCACATGTACTAGAGTATATCAGAGTGTTAACACCGTGAGCAGCCATTGCCTCTAACACCACCAAGGTGTTTGAAGTAATGTTGTGATAATACCTGCACATCAAGGCCAAAAACACCGTAGAGAACATATTAGTTTAAATAGTACAGATTGAGAAGTTTCAAATAATATTAAGTAGACAATCATGCAATAACATTTCACAACCACAGATTTAGGAGCCAATCTTAATCGACATTGATGTATTCAATTCTCCCCAAATACTCAAAAGAAAAGTTACAACAGATGCTGATGCATTTTCCTCAAAACAAGCGTGTGAAAACATCATGATTTGTCATGGAGGAGTTAATGAAAATAGGAAGGGACATGTAGATGATGCTATCAGTGGCAGTGCCAGTAGTTTACTGAAAAGTAGCGAAAAGGTTGTGGCTGACTAGCACAGTTGATTAGAAGAAAGCACATAGAAAGCATACAACAAGCGGACCTCCATTCCAAGGTCAATTTCTTTTTCATTTTGAACAGTTAGGTAAGAGAAAGAAAGGACAGTAGACAATTCTAAAGGCCTTCTACATAGATGTCAGGATGTTATCAAGCATACTTGGTAAAACAAGCTCATCTTCAGATACACCTAAACTTAGCTCCTCTAAACTGCTCGTTCAGTGACGAGAAATTTTTTAGCTTCCTTTCAAGTGCTTTCATAAATCATGGCAACTGCAGCTACAAAACTTCATTGAGTTGACCTTAGAGAACGGAATATCTGCCATGTAATTCGTAAACAAGGCTACAAGCTTAGGTGGGAAAAAAGGGCGCCCATCAACGACGCAAATGAAGTATATACTCCCTGCACTCATTCAGAGCACTAAAGGACACATTAAAGCTCTTCAACTAAATCAGCTCTTGTCAAGTTACCGGTTTTCTTTTAGCATAAAACAGCAGATTGAGCAACCTACTTCACAACTCATCTGACCTATATTAACTATGCTGATCATAAATCAAAAAGGAGACTTACTTGAGAGGATCAAGTGTACTCTCCCCAACATATGCAACAGCCGCAAAGTGTATTACAGCGTCAAATGCATTTTCTGAAAATATTTTATTTACCTAAAACATAGGATCAAGGAAACAATAAACCATATCCATGTTTTAAAGCCTAAATTTGATCATTTAAAAAAAATAATCATAATAAATTTCACTAAAAGGATACAGCTTTTGCATCCCCCAGATCAGCATAAATGAATTGAAGCCTTCCTGGTTCTGGAAATAACTCTTGTAGAACCTTAACGGCACCTATGTTTCCACGTGAAAGATTGTCCTACAAAGGGGATAAGTTCTTCCTTTAAAATCCAGATAATTATGCACTGGCTGTGAAGGGTTACAAAAGGAGATAGCTACATTCCTAAACTAAAAACATACCACAATAGTTACACGGTATGACTCCTTCAAAAGTCGTAACGCAGCATGTGAACCAATATAGCCAGCACCACCAGTTACAAGAACATGAGTTACACCTTCTTCATGTCGGGAGAACTGGAAAGAAGTCAAAAATGAAAAAAAAAAAATTGTCAGAAGTTGAAAAGTTATATAACTAAAAACAGCCATTCCTACAGAAACAACAGGAGTACAGGACTGATTCCAAGTTTTCATATGAAGTAGCAGCAACTATAATTTTTCATCATGTAGAAGTGAAGATGATATTAACCATATGCAAAGGAAAAACAACACATCCATAATCAAGTTGACAGCTTGATTAAACTACGCCAACAGCAAGCATGAATGAATCCTTAAGAAGAATGGCATAGGGTCCTCATATGACTGCTCTTGTAACCCCAGAAAATATACATCTATACATAACAACTATCTTAAAAAGTGGTAAAAAAACAATATCAATACTTCAATTATCAAAGTTAACAAAAAATCAGCATGACAAACATTCAGAATAATCTTTTGATAACTGATATTCTAAAGCGAACAAATAGCAGGCACCACGGCAGAATAAAGAGGGAAGTTGAAGAAATAGAGATTGAAACAAGAAGATACCTGACTTGGAGTACCGAATGTGGGAGATTGCTTGAGCATGATGATGCAAACGGCTGTAAGGGCAGCAGCCATAAGGATTTTTCCTACAAAATTGCTCTTCCTTTTGGGATCATGGTATTCCATGCCTACATGCAAAAAACAAACAACAATTTTGAATTCAGAGAAATCATTGTAAAAGCATTAAGATGCAAGCAAATCAACTTCCAAAATCTGAATAACTTAAGATATTTTAAATTGTAAACTTAAAAAGAATTACACTTTTCTACATTCAGTAACAAACTGTTACTAGGATTTTGAAAGTAAAAAGGTAAAATGAAATTTCAAGAGGTTTGTCATAAGAATTATTTTTCTTTTCCAATTTAAAGCTTTCTAAATGAAAATGGCAGGATTAAGTCCCAAGACAATGGCATAAACAAGAAGAAGATGAAAAATAGTATAAATCATAAAACTAAATAAAGAAAATTGGGTTAGAACTGAAGAAGAGAGAAAATATTACCAGCAAAAGGCATAGATCTGGTTGACCTTGTCTGGCTTCTTCCTCTGGCAAAATTTAGCATTTGGAAATAGCTTTCCTAGGAATTGTGTTTAAACTGGCAAGAACCTGAATTTATGTCTAAATTTCAGTGATCCACCAAACACCCTTACTTGGAAATATTCTGCCAAATTTGCTGCAAATACTAAAACAAAAAATAAATTAACAAATTTCTGAAACATTAAGAGATCCAAAAACCAAAATAAAGAAAGAAAAAAAAGGCAAAACAAAATTCCAAAAAAATGGGCCCTCCATCCATAGAATTTATAAAACAACAATAAAAAAAAACAGCACAAAATGTTGACTAACAAAAATTATTATTACTATTATAAAAAAAATTTAAAACCACAAAAAGAATACCCAGGAATTTCTTCATACCCCAATTCTAAAGTCTCTAACTACAAAAAAAAAAAAATAGAAATAAAAATCAAATAGATGACAAAAAATAGAAATAAAAATTCGTTTTTTATTCTTAGTCAGAGCATGCCTATTCAAGGCACTAGAATTAAAATAAATAAATATTAACACAACAATAAAACATATAATTTGATAATCAATCGTTTTATTTTATTTTTTTCCTTAATAAAAAACAAACCCAGTTAAAAAAAAATCAAGTTAGAAACCCAAATCACCCATGAAAACAAACAACAAAATAAACCCATCGACGAAATTTGATCGTTCTCAAGAAAAGATAAAGCAGCCTTTAATGGCAGAAAACACAAAGAATTTTACCTGAAAATGGAAATAAAACGAACATTCAAATGGTTTGAAGGTAGCCAAAAGAAAAAAATTAAAAAGAAAAACAAGAATAGGAAGAGAGGATTATTACTATCATGAACAAAACGATCTAATATCATATATATATATATATATATATATATAATATAATACATGCAAATATACAATTGCAAAATATATTTCTTAATGAAAAGTAAACGCCAAAATAAATAAATAAAACCCACCCAAGATGATTGAAGACGTGAGAGCGAAACAGAGGAAAGGGAAAGAGTAGCAGCCGGTCATACACTCATCCGCGTACGTTTGAATTATAAAGAGATGAAGAGTTCTAAATATATATTTTTTATTTAAATTAAATAAATAAAAATTAGAAAAGAAATTGTAAAATACTAAAATTTAAGCGGAAATTTCTCCTTGTCCAATGGTGACATGTGTCACTCGATGAACCGATCACCCAAAACAAGAAGTTGAGACTTGGGGTTTAAATTTGACTATATAGGTAAAATTTCCATGGAGACTCTTGTATTAAGAATTTAATTGCACTTTACTCACTTTATTTAAAAAATGAGCAGATTAGTCCTTGTATAATCAAAGAGTAAATGGGTCATTCTATTAAAATTTCATCGACTTTTACTATTAAAAATTGGTTCATATACGTTAGCATGATGGTACATGTGGCACACCATGATTACTGTTTAATTATTCTGTTAGTCATACCAATTTTCAATAGTAGAAATGGTTTACTCTTTTATCTAATGTTTAAGGACTAACTTGTTCATTTTTTAGTAGAGGGGCAAAATGCAATCTCATACCTAGTACAATGACTTCCATGATAGTTTTACTGACAACATTTCAATTTATTCTACGATTGTTATTCTATTAGTCATGCCAATGCTCCATATTACGTGATGTGTCTAAAAGACCAGTTTTTAACAGTATAAATGAATGAAAATTTTGACATAATGATCAATTTACTATTTTATCTAACATATATAGACTAATTTATTCAGTTTTTGAGTAGAAATGATAAAATCTAACTCGACTCGTAATACAAAAACTTTTACCGTAATTTTACCTATCAAAAACGACTGATATAAATTAATAAACCATTTTGAAAAATATATATATTTAATAAACTAATAAGAACCAATAATGGGGGGGCATTTGGTCATATAGGAATAGGGAATAAGGTGTACATAAAATAGAGACATAAATGATGATGGTGGGCTATGCAGTCTAATTTATTCCTACGATACAACCACCGTGACCTTTTTCTTTTTCATTTTATTTTTTTATTTTTTTATTTCCACATTCATGCTTTCACGTTGAATTAAGATAATTTAATTTCACATCAACTTATTTAATTATTTTTAATTAATAATAAATTATGCAAGTAATTACTAGATTACGGTAAGGGTGAAGTCAGAAATTTATCTTGAAACGGGATTATATTATATTTTTTTATGAGAGATAAAATACAATTTCAGCATTATATTGACTTATATTTTATAGTTTTTAAGATTAAATTAAATTTTATTATTTTTTAAGTGTCAAAATATAATTTTATCATGTATTACTTTATAAATCTAAAATTTCAAAGGGCCCAAAACATAAATTTTCAAATGGGGTAGGGCGCCCTTAGATTAGGACACAATCACGATGTAGGTGGAAACATAATTATTATGTAGTAAATAATTTATAAAAAAAAATAAAATAAAAAATAGATGAGACTTTGATTGAAATGATATAACTGTTTTTTTTTAAGTTCGATCAACGCGGTTTGATGAGCGGTACGGTGAAACAATACCCATCAACAAGTAGAAGAGCATATCTCAAATCCGATAGTCGATGTCGGAGTTGGAGAAGAAAGCTAGTTAGATTTTTGTTTCGCAGATTCGTGACGTTCAAAATTGTTTCATAAAAAAAAAAAAACTCAAACGGTAGAAGAGGAGGGAAGTTTACCCATTTGGTTGATGTTGGGGGTGAGAGTGGAGAAGGCCATACATCGACAATTCTAACAACTCAATTACTTAATTTAGTGATCATTTTGTAACTTTTTAAAATTGAGTGATCAAAACATAAACTCACTAATAATTCGGTATCCTTGGATATAATTTACCCTTTTTTCACCTTTATTTAACTAATTAGTAAGGAATCCAATAAAGTCCAAGATGAAGGTGGACAATGGAGTACCAATTAATCATAGGAGTTGTTGCAAACAAAATTGACAACACACTGCCACCTCAATTCACCTTCTTATTAATATATATTTTCATTTTGTTGGTACACTAACAAATATTTTAGTTGTTATATACTTTTCCAACCTTATAATATATACATATATAAAATAAACTCTTAATTTGCAAACCAAATCAAATGTTTTACGAATATACCAACATAATATATTTATAAAAATTATATATATATATATATATATATATTTGTCCTCATTTGTCTTTTTATTAATAGATTTTTGTTGATTGTGTCTTCACTCGATTGACATCACGCTGAAGCACATTATATTATTATTATTTAAAGGTTGGGGAATAGCTATAAATAGTTATAGATATTGTATAAAACAACAGATATAATAAAAAACTATAATAAAATTAATTAAAAAATAATAATAGGCTTTTCCTACATATTTATTCTTTATTTTTTAGGTTAATGACTTTAACTACTTTAACTTCATTTATTCTTTATTCTCTATTTTTTAATCTCACATGATATGTTTTTTTTTACCTAAAAGCTTAATCCATCATTTAGTATACATCTGATCATGAGTCGAGATCCGTTCGAAAAGTAAGAGGGTTTGGGTAAAAGTATAGATTCGAAAAATGAGTTTGGGCAAAAAAAAACCTCATGCTACCTCGACTGTTTTCCCTATAGTTTTGTCAATATTTTAGTGTCGTTTCGCTGTTATATTGCTATTTTATTATTATTATTATTATTTGGATATTGTATAACTATTATTTTATTGTTAATTTTGGTACTAATTTAGAGGTATTTGCTTGTTAAGTTGTACCAATCTTATTGTTATTTAAGTATAAATAATTTTTAAAATTTATTTCAATTTGTTGGGAAAGATTTATTTTAATGTTTTTAGTGTATTTGATGTATTATATTTTTTTAATTTTGTTTTTATATAAAAATAATAATATAAAAAATTAATATAGGCGAGCTGAGCCGGGCTTGAGCAAAATTTTAGGCTGTGCCCGAGCCTAAAATTCTATTTAGGCCTAGCCCGAACCCGACCTGACCATAATCACCTCTGATTTATTACTTAGTTTAATATTTCTTTCAAAGTCATATTTATATATTTTTTTAGTAATTGTATTTAAAAAATATTGTACATTTTCATACTTGAAAATAACCAGATTGATTTTTAAATATTTAATTTAGAATTTATAAAAAAAAAATTATAATTGACTAGGGGCAACATCTGGAGGCAGGCAGGGCCTCCCCATAAATGAAAAATTTTGTTTTTATGCCCTCTAAAATATGTAAAATTTAAGTTAATATGTGATAAAATTGTACTTCGACTCCTAAAAATAATAAATTATAGTTTAGTCCTTATGAAAACAGTAAAATTATAAGCCAATACAATGATAAAGTTACATTTAAGCTCTCATAAAAATTGTAATTTAACTCTGCCACTTAAACAAAAATTTCTGGTTTCGCCCTTGGAATTAACTTTTGTTAAATATTTGCATATAAATTATCGAGTTATTAATTTTTAGATCAATGATTTAACTGAAAAGTTTAATGATGTTATTCAATTGGACTAATTTATCAGTTTCTGTAAAATACGATAACTAAAAATTGACAATTAAAGTAAAATGACTAACTTCATAGTTTTTTCAAAAGTAGATGATTAAAATTCATAATTAGATCAATATCTATACTTATATAAACGTGCTTGACTGAGTTTATGTAATGGGTCAACTCGACATTAATTTGATTAAGAAAATTACTTAAAATTAGTTTTTAATAAAATAATGAATATTAATATAGTGATGTTTTTGTCTTTCACTATTTTTATATGAAATGCTTAAATAAAATAATTAAAAACGAGATGTCTAAGTATTGTTAATTTTTTTTATGAACATAACTTTCATTTTTTTCACCCATATAGTAAGTGTGACAAAATCTAGTATTTATTGTGATTATTAATTTATGTTATATTTGTATTAGTAAGATTTTATATGGGTAAACTACATTACTAATCATCTAACTATTAGTAAATTTCTTTTCTAGTCACCAACTATTCAATTTTGTCTTTTTTGGTCACCAACCGACTAATAGTGGCAACATTTAAAATTAGCATAATAGCTTAACCTATCAATATTTATAAATTATGTCAATGTAGTCTTAATTCTTAAAAAAATTAGCCTTCAAAATTTACACGATGTGTAATTTGGTCTTTTTTTTGGAGAATTCTTTTTTGGTGACATCGAAGGTTAATTTTAAAATAATGAGAAAATATGAAAATTATTATCTTAGGTATTTTAGCATTTCCATATTTTGTATACTTTCAATTAAATTTAGCTTTTTAGGTGAAAGGGTCACAAAAAAAAGTAAACCTGCAAAAAAGATTAAATCACACAATATGTAAGTATTGAGGGTTAGGTTTTTTAGAATAATGACTAATTTGACCCAATATGTATAAATGTTGATACTTAAAGTTGCTATTATACTAATTTTAAAAACTATCACTGTTAGCTAGGGGTGTTCAAATTTCAGTTAAAACCGAATTAACTGACCGAACCGATCTAATTTGGTTAATCGGTTAGTTAATGATTTTTGGAAGTTTGATTATAGGTTAATTGGGCTCGAAATGGGTAATTAACCGAACTTAATAATTAATAATACAAATTATATGTAGTTTTAGTTCGGTTAATTCGGTCAAATGAACATTATCAATTTATTTATTTTTTTATATGTTTTATACTTATTTTAACAAAAAAAATAAAAACATATAAATTTCGATTAATTTGGTTAACCAACCAAATTAATCGAAATATTTTGATTCAGTTAATTTTTTTAAAAAAATTGGTTCGATTAACGGTTAAAGGATTAAAAAGTTCAATAATATTAGTTCAGTTCGGTTAACCGTTTAAACACACCTACTGTTAGTCAGCTGATGACCAAAAAAGACAAAATTAAATAGTTAGGTGATCAAAAAATAAATTTACTAATAATTGTATAACTTTTCATAGTTAGGTGATCAAAAAATAAATTTACTAATAGTTAAGTGACTATTTTATAACTTTTCATAGACAGATGACTAGAAAATAAATTTATTAATAATTAGGTGACTATTAGTATAATTTACCTATTTTATATTTAAAATTGAAAAAAATTGAAAAAGAAAGAAAGAAAGAAAAAGGGAATGAGAAATGGAAAGGGCAGCCGACAAGATGCGAGTGTGTTGGAAAGGACGGACCCATTTACCAAAAAGGACATCCTAGGAGACTGCCACGTTATTACATTATTTTTGAGACCATCACCACCTAAAAAGTACCAACACCAACATTTACAAAACAACGTCAAACAAAACAAACCACCTTTTTTTTTTTGAATTACCCTTTTACCCCTTCCGCTCCTTTGCTGTCGGTTGACGATTCTAATTATTATTAATTATAGGCTTGAGATCCGAGAACTTTTTGTCCATTAAAATATATCATAAAAGTCTTTGTAATTTTTATAAATTTAAAATTGATTTTTTTCTCGAAAGATGACTTATATAATATAGGTTCGGGTTCAAACCCCATCAAAGGCGAGATGCATGCTCAAGTCCCCTTAGTGGGAGGGTGAATGCCCACGTATGATTAGGGATGTTTAAACTTAGGTTAAAATCGAATTAATCGATCGAATTGATTTAATTTGATTAATCGGTCGAAGGTTGGTTAATAGTTTTTTAGAATTTCGGTTATTGGTTAATTCGGTTTGAAATCGAGTAATTAATCGAAATTAACCGAACTTAATAATGAATATTATGTGTTAATTTCAAGACTTATGTAGTGTTTTTTTTAATTATGTTTCAAGACAAAAAATATATTTCGTTTCAGTTAACGGCTAAATGATCATACATTTCGACTAATTCAGTTTATACTAGTTCAGTTTGGTTAATAATTGAACCGACTGTTTGGACACCCCTACATATGATCGAGGCGCTCCCGGCTCTATCAACTAAGCCTTTAGGGCAATCACTTACGACATGTTGGCTTTCTACAAAGCATGGAGAGACAAAATCTTCTCAAGAGACAATACCTTTGGTTGTTGGGGCTCTACCAACTGCTTGGTAAACGATACTTCGAAGACTTCTCTCAAAGTAGTCGACTCTCCTTAATAGATTTGAATTTCAAAATCGAAAAACTAGATGAACTAAATTCTGGACTTTTGGAAAGTTCTTGAACTTATGACATATTTTAACCTTATTTTTAAATTCTTTAAATTGCAATACTCTTTTAAAAAAAAACTATTTATTAAAAAAATATTAGCATATTCAAACAATGCATTTTAAAATATAAAAATTTAAAATTGTTTACCTTAAAGTTTAGGTTTTTCTTTTTTTTGTGATTATATATTTGATAATTTTTAAAATCGTTTATCTAACCTTATTTTTATAATTTAAATTTTAATATATTTAAATTTTTATATATTTATAATATTATTAGTTAGTTTAAATAGTTAATATTATTAAATTTTTAATTATAATATTGTGGTTATATATAATTTAAATGCCTTGAAGAATATATTTGAACGAGGGATTTCATTTATATCAAGGTTTTTAAATTTCTAAAAGTGAATTTATTTATTTAGATAAAAATATGCAGGTAATATATATTTTCAAAATTTTATTTTATTAAAAATAATTATAACTTTTTATAAATATAATGATACACATATCAAACATTTATTTATATTATTTATTTTTAATATAATTATTATTCTTTAATTCATGGAAATCCAATAATTTTATTTTTTTAAAACAATTATTTATTCAAACAAAGTAATTATAATTGCTAGCATTTTGAATTGATGAAATCTAAAATACTAGCATTTTAAAAATCTCCAAATGTTCAAAATTCTTCGACCAAGCAAATCCTAAGGGTCTTCGAGTTTGACATATAAATTTTGGGATTTGCTTGTAATTTTTTATATTATAAGATAATGGTCAAATTTCCATTTGTACGCTGGAACTCGGATGTTTTAACATATTTGGTTTCTCTACTTTTATAATAGTTAATATTGTTAACCGTTGCAATTATAATATTGATGTCAGTTTTTCTTAAAAACACTATTCTAGTAAAAATAAAATAAAATTAAGTATAACGAATTCAAATGGGTGATTTTAAGAAAATAAAAAATCTATATTAGTATTTTCAAACTTATTTATTTGTTACATCACTGTCGAATGACTTTTTAAAAACTTTAAAACATCGTACTAGTGAATTCGATAAAAACAGGACCAACATTTTTTAATGAAAATGCTGAAAGTCTAAAGCTTTGAAATTTTATTTCAAATATATGAAATAAACCTGATCATGGGTCGGGCCATCAGGCCCGCTCGAAATGTGAGAGGGTTTGGGCAAAAATATAGGCCCGCAAAATGGGCTTGGACAAAAAAATTAAGGCCCGTTTAAAAAAAAGGCCCGGCTCGACCCAAATTCACTAAAAGACAAAAAAAATCTGCTCTTTTTTTTTTAAATGTTACTTTCTTGTTGTTTTCTCCCTATTTTGCTACCATTTTACCATTTTGTTGTTACTATTTTATTGTTATTGTTTGGATATTGTATAAAACTTATTTTATTTTTAATTTTGTTATTATTTTAAAGGCATTTGTTAATTTTGTTATTATTTTAGAGACATTTGTTTGTTAAGTTGTATTTATCTTAGTGTTATTTAAGTCTACATATTTATTAAAATTTATTTTCAATTTGTTAGGAAATATTTATTTTGATGTTTTTAGTATTTTTGATATATTATATATATTTAAAAATTATATAAAAATAATATAAAAATTAATACGGGAGGGCCCAAATTTTAGCATTTTTATCCGAGTCGGGCTTGGGCAAAATTCTAGACCCATTTTTCGGGCAGGATCTGGGCCTAGTAAATGGGCCTAAAATTTTATTTAAGCCCCGTTCGAACCAGGCCCGGCTCGACCCATGAGCACCTCTAATATGAATTATATAAAGGTTTAAAACATATTTAAACTTTCAATTTTTTTTGAATAATCTCATAATAGATTTTGATTATATCTGCTCTTTTTTTATACAAGTCTTAGAACTACCCATAGCCCAGTCCCAACTCATAAATAGAGGTATTCATAGACCAGGTCAGGCCTAAGTATGATATTAACATATTTTATTTTTTGACGAATCCAACCCAACCATAAATATGGGTTTAAAATTTTGCCCAAACCTGCCCATATTTGTAAAAGACTAACCTAAACTCATTTTAGGACTGCCCATATTATTTTTTTAAAAATATTTATATTATATTATTTTAATATTTAGTAATTTAATAGTTTTTAATTTATTGAAATTTTTTATATAATCATCTTAGCATTATTTTAATGTTTACATTAAAGTAGTATTATATATTTTGTATAGGTTTATTTTTTTAATGTGTTCTAAATTACATAATATAAAATATTATAAATTTAAAAATGGGCCAGGTCTAGCTTGGCCCTTGAATGTTTAAGCCTAAGCTTGACCCATATTTTAAAAGGGTCTAATTTTTTTTTTGCCCAACCCTATTATTCGGGCCTAATATTTTTACCCAAATCCTCCTAAATTTTGGGCAGGTCTTCGGGCCTGGGTGGGGAGCCCAACCCATGAACAGGTCTACCCATAAATAGAAGGATAATGTGCTTCAGCACAATCGAACCTATATCCTCCTACATTACCAACAATACCTATGCCAATCAAACTAAGACTTGATCGACATACCTTCAAAATTTTTAAATTAATAATTTAATATAAATAAATAGTTAACTCAATTAAACATGAGGAACCATAGTAGTATATAATAAATGTCATCCCCAGTTTCTCAAAGAATTCTTTTTTCATATTTCTATATATGTAAGAGTATTTAATGGATCACATTAAGTTGACATTATCATTTTATGTACTCAATTTGATGATAAACAAACATGTGAAGAATAAAGTGCCTAACTCTTTTTAATGGAATTGAATATTAAAAATTCTGTCCAATTGATGTTTTTTTTTCTTTGGGTACATAATTAGACAAACCAAACAAAATTAAAAATTCTATAAATATCTAAATCAAATAGGTTAGGAGTGGCCCCATGTCAAGTTTAGGAAGCAATCAAAGAAATTTCACATGGGTTGACTTTTCCAACTAAATTAAGACTTAGAATTAAGAATTTAGAAGGTAGAAGTTTACTTACAAAAATAATTAGAAAGCAAATTGCTTTGTTTTAAGGTGATATGGGTTTGGCTTGAACTGATTTTAAAAATATGTAATTATTATGTAATATTTTAGCTTTAAAAATATTGAATAAAATTTTTATAATATAAAAATTAGGATGACTTGTTATGACGGTTCATATTAAAGAGGATGCAGAAAGCCACTAAAAATGGTGATATCCGAGGGTTTCATGAGTTTGGAGGTTTCTATGAATGGACTTAATAGATATTTAATAGGTGTCTTGTGATGGAGAAGGATTTTATTGAGGAGGGGATCTTCGGCATGGGTCCCATTGGAATAATGTCTTACTATATATAAGGTGATTGTAGAGAAATGGCTATAGAAATATGGGTGTTTCATTAGTATGTAATGAGATAATTTGATGATGTTGGGGTATAATAATTGTCCCCTAATTAAAAATAAATGTATAAAATGGACTTTTTTGAGACTATAACGTTGAGGCCATTGAGGTGTCATTCTTTTAGTAAAAGTACAGGTTTTTATCGTTTGGAGTACTGATGATGAAGTTTAATTGCATTTTACTTGACGAAGCATTTTAGTTGTAGAACACCCATGGGTGAATATAAGGGGGAATGCAGGGGTGCTGCTCCCCCAAAATAAAAAGAAATATAGTTCTAGTCCCTTATAAATGATTAAATTATAAATTAATATAAGGTAAATTGTACTTTGCCCCCCAAATAAAAATAAAATTTATCTAGTCTCTTGAAAAATAATAAAATCATAAATTGATACATGATGACATCTCAAAAATTTATAAATCAATTTTATCCCCTAAAAATATTTCTGAATTCCCCTCTGAAAACACCCCTTTTTTAATTTCATCCATGGGTGAGATGGAGACCCATGATGTATAAGAAGAGAAGACTCGTAAAAATCTCAACAATGTGTAAGAAGGGAAGGGGTAATGGTACTCTATGATGTTAGACACCTTGGTGTGCTTTGGTGGCCTGGTCAATGTATGTGGGCTGTTTGCCTTTGCTAGGCTGAAAGCTACCTAATGGACCCATTTGTGTTTGCTTAGGCTTGGCTCAAAGACACGAAGGTATATATATATATATATATATTATGAAATTTAATTAATTAAAAATTTTAAAACAATAAAAATCAACATTTAAAAAATTGACTAAAATAAGAGAATTTAATTGCGTAAAGGGAATAGCATGGAACATATAATTACATCTAAATTATTAATTTTTTATAATATAAAAGTTGGGATGACTTGTTATGACGGTTCACATTGTAGGTGATACAGAAAGCCGCTAAAGTAGAGGTGGTTTGCACTATTGATAGTGTAGAAAGCTACTGAGAATGATGATTTCCGAGAGTTTCATGAGTTTGGAGGCTTCTTCGAAGGGATTTGACATAGATTTAGTAGGTCTCTTGGAGCTTTCTTTCATCTTTGTGATGGAGAAGGATTTTATAGAGGAGGAGGAGCTTCGGCATGAGTTCCACTAGAATGATATCTTACTATATATAAGGTGATTGTAGAGAGATAGGTATAGAGATATGAGTGTTTCGTTAGGATGTAATGGGATAATTTGATGGTGCTGGGGTATAACAATTGTCTCCTAATTGAAAATAAATGTATAAAATGGACTTCTTTGGGACTATAACGTTGAGGACATTGAAGTGTCATTCCTTTAGTGAAGGTAGATGCTTCTTTTGTTTAGAATAATGATGATGATGTTGAATTTCATTTTACTTGAGATCTTGTAAGTTTCTGTACGATCTCGATGAAGCATTTTAGTTGTAGAACATCTATAATAAGATAATTCAAAAAACAAAATTGGACAAAAAGAATATTATGCAACATATAATTACATTTAAAAGTATTATTATTTTTGTACATCTTGCTGCAAAACATAAACCCCAAACAACGAGAGGAGGAATATCAGAGTTTGAACCCGTATCTTTGAGGTATATAAAAAACCCTTAAATAAATCAATGAATTAAAAGTTATCATTATATATATGCATATATTAATAAGACCCAAAATTCTAAAATGCAGATTTGGATAAATTACTAACGAGGTCCTGGGAATGTTATGGACAGTGAATTAGATGGAGGGCTGAGATTGGTCGAGGAAGAAGGGTCACTGTTATGGTGGACAATTCTTGTAGCGAAATAGCCTGGTTCTTTAGGCTGAGGTAATGAAGGAACGTTGTCGCTACTCAGCATCAAAACTGCGGTTGCCATGTCTGGTCTGTCTTTTGGACATTGTTGCACGCATAGGAGACCCACTTGTATCGATCTCAACACTTGGGATATTTCGCTTGAACTCCTTACCTTTTCATCTATTAATTCCAATGACCTTCCTTCGTTTAAAAGCTTCCATGCCTGATGAACACAATATCGAAAAATCTTATAAAAAAATAATAGTGAAAGTGAAAATTAATGGTTTAATTCTATTTTTAGTCCCTCTACTATGCTAGAAATTGAACTCAAGCTTTCGTGTCACACAATACAAGAATCCTGACACTAAGTCTAGAGGTTGTTAGCTCCTCTACCTTTTATAACAAAGACTACAATGAAATTCAATCAATAATAAATTTGCATATAAGGGAATGCTTAAGGCAATTTTAAGAAGGGTTAATATATATCATTTAGTATCTGAATTTGACTTTAATGTTTAATTTGGTACTTGAGTTATTTTGTCCCAAATTGATACTTGGCTTTAGCTTTAATGTTCAATTTGATACTTAGACCAAATGACGTCTTGTGGCCCAACAAATATTTGACACATGTGCTTTAGTAAAAAAAAAAAAGTACTTAATTGGGACCCAAAAAAAAAAAACTCAGGTATCAGTTTGAACATTGAATCTAAACTTAGGTACTTAAATGGGACAAAGAAAAACTCAAGTACTAAAACCCAGGTACCAAATTGGGAGAAAAAAAACTCAAGTACCAAATTATATATTGAAGCAAAACTCAGATACCAAATAATATATTAGCCTTGTAAGAAAATCATGTCACTTATGGTGTTATCAATTTGAACACACTAATAACATTATAAAAGTAGAAAAACTAAATTATGCCAAATTTAATGTAGATAGATATTAATTCATAACTTTTAGTATAGTAGAGGGACTCAAATTATAATTAAATGGACAATTAATTGATCTTACATGTCCAAGAAGGTTGAACTTGTGGTCTGGATGAGAGAATCCCCTGTTTCTTTTTCCAGTTATTATCTCTAACACCAAAACTCCGAAACTGAATACATCGGATTTTATGGAGAACAAGCCATCGATCGCGTATTCAGGAGACATATAACCGCTGCATAATTTTTTTTTGATTCGATTTAATGAAATTTACAATGATAACATACATGGTTTACTAAAATATGATTGAAATACTTACTATGTGCCAACCACTCTCGTCGTGTTAGCTTCGATCTCGTCTTCTCCGAAACTTCGAGCCAAGCCGAAATCTGAAATCTTTGGGGTCATTTCATAATTGAGTAATATATTACTAGCTTTCAAATCTCTGTGTATGATTCTAAGTCTTGAATCTTGATGAAGGTAAAGAAGTCCCCTAGCAATTCCATTGATAATTTGGAATCTCTTAGGCCAATCTAGCAATATCCTTTGCCTTTCATCTGCCGGATATAATATTCATGTTACTTGCATTGTATCAATTTCAAAATACTACCGAAAATTAAAACCTACCAACAAGTATTGAATGCAGTGACAGTAACGATGGTGGAATATATAAATATTCATGTTACTTGCATTTTATCAGTTTCAAAATAATACAAAAAATTTAAAGCTACCAACAAATATTGAGTGCAACGACAATAGTGGAACATGTCATTAAGTTTTAGGGGTCTATTTTAAATTTTTTTAAAGAATTAATGAGATTTTTTAAAAAGTTTGAAACTTTTAAATAAAAATTTCAAAACTTTTGGAAAACTTAACTGAAATTTCAATAAAAAATTTGGGGTTTAATTAAAATTTTCAAAAATTTCAAAGGGCATAATAAATTTTTTTCAAACTTTTTTTTGGGGGGACCAAAGGCCCTCTTGCTCCAATATCTGTCACTATGCGGTGGTAAGACAAATTATACTTTCAGGGAGAGAACTCAAATTCGAACCTTAAACATATATTGTTAGAAAAGATAATTATCAAAACCTGAAAGGATTAATTTTCTTAAACCGTAAAATCAACATGAAAAACATAAATAAATAAATAAAATAAAACCAACCAAATATAAAGGAGTCTAGGCTCTTGTTTGGCATGAACTCATAAATCACAAGTCTTTCATGTGGCTCAATGCAACACCCTAAAAGCTTGACTAGGTTGCGGTGTTGAAGCTTAGAGATGCACAACACTTCATTCTTGAACTCATCAATTCCTTGGCCTGATTTCTTTGAAAGCCTTTTCACAGCAATTTCTTGTCCATTTTCAAATATTCCCTGCAAAGTTGAGCAAATTCTTATGTAAAATTTGAAAATTAATCGTATTTAGTTCATGCAATCATACATGGAGGTGAATTCAAAGGAACAAGCAGAAGCCTTGACCTCGATTGGTTCCTCCAAACATTAATATATACTAATTATTATTTGTTAAAAATATAGTAAAATTGTATTTAGGTCTTAAATCAGCAAGCGATTGAATCCCAACATTTGCAACTCCTTTTTATCTCTAGATTATTGTTTCTTTGATAAAACAATATATATATATTTGGGGTTAATATACCATTTGGTTTCAATGTTCGGTTTGGCATCTGAGTTTAGTTTTAATATTTAATTTAGTACTTAGATCCAATGACATCATGTGGCCTAATAAATGTTTGGCACACGTACTCTAGTAAAAAATTATAGACACTTAATTGGGACAAGAAAAAAAACACTGGAATACCAAATTGAACATTGAAAGTCAAGTTCAAGTACTTAATTGGGAAAAAAGAAAACTCAAATATCAATTTGAAAAACTTACGTACTAAAATGAGATAAAAAAGATAAGTTGAAAAATTATTTAAAATTCCAATTTAAAATCAAGGTTTAATTTGAAAACTATTTAAAAATTGTTTATATATACTAATTATTGTTTGCTAAAATCCGAGTTTAAAATCAATGTTTGATTTGAAAAACTATTTTTTTTTTAAATTTAAATTCATGATTTAGATTGGAAAGTGATATTCAACCTCAATGATAAACCTAAGTCTAACCATAAAAATTGTTTTTTCTTGGACAGAGATACCTTGTAGACTGCTCCAAAGCCACCTTGTCCGAGCTTATTTTGTAGTGAAAAATTGTTAGTGGCTATAGATATTGTCTGAAAATCAAATAATGGTACTTCTAAATCTCCTTTCCCTCTTTCATTGTTGTCTTCTTGCTCTTCTAGGTCTTCTTGTGTGCTTCCTAAAAACCATAGGAATCATTTGCCAAAAGAAGATTAATCACAAAACAATTAATTCCAAGTAGCCTCAAATTCAAATTTTAATATCTGATTTATTAATTATGGGTGTTCAGTCTCGTATTCATAAAATCAAATTGTTGAAATCACTTATTAGTACTGGGTTGTGTGTGGCAATGATTTGCACATGTGAGTTGTAAAGAAAAATCAAACTCAGTTATAACATCATCATTACGACTGCGATATAAATTGTGGCCCATAATACCCTTACTACTCAAAAAGCAAAACAAACAAGAGAAATGATTGTATGAAACAAGGGCGGCACGTCATCCTGTATCCCTTTTCAATTATTTAATGACATTTCACTAATTTTTTTCATATCATTGATACATAATTTTGGTAATTAACCTGAATTTTGAACCCCGAACCTAACCTTGAATCCTTGAACATTGAACCATGAACTCGAATCCTAAACCCTAAATCTTAAACCAGAAGGCCAAGTTCAAGATTCAATGTTTAAGGTTCTGAGTTTTGGGTTTGAGTTTGAATTCGGGGTTCAGGGTTTGAGGTTCGAATTAATAAAAATTACCAAAATTATGTATCAAGGACATGAAAAAATTGTTGAAATGTCATTAAATATTTAGAAAAGAATACAAAATGATGTAATATCCCTAATTCATATAGTTCTTTCTCCTAAATACAAATAAAACTAGTGTTAGTGTTTAAGAGAAAGTTACCTTTCTTATTAAGTTTCTTCATCCTCATGATCAAGAAAATGCCTAAGCAAATCCCAAATATTCCACCACATGTAGTAATAGGGATTATAATCATCAACCTTTTATTTCCTTTCGAAAGCTTAAATGCCTCTGCCATAGTAACCATTCCAATTTAAATTTTTATTTGCGGTATTATATATTAGATTATTGCACACAAATCACATGGACAAAAAATTTATGTAAAAATTATATTTGTAAAAATTTGATAAAAGAACTAAATGAAATTTTAGTTGAAATGATATATAATTTATAGGTTTAAATTGATTTTTATAAATTTTATTTGGTATCTGATTGACTTGTGATAGACACTTAAATATTATACACATATATATTGAAAGCAAAAGCTCAAAGGGCAAAATAGGATAAATAAAATTGAACTGTCATTCAACACTAGTATATATATTATGGGTTGGGTTGTGCAAGATATCTAGATTAATTTTTTAGGCTTGGGTCCTGCTCGACCAGAAAAATGAACTCACTTATTTTTTACTCAAACTCAATCCAAGTTAAGAAACATAAACTCAGGTTCAAACTGGCCCGCCCATATTTGATTTTTTAGATTAGTTTTTATTTAAAAATAAATATAATACACAAAAATGCACTAAAAAAATGATAAAATAAAAAGTTTTCTTAACACATTAAAAATAAATTAAAAAGTATTTATATTAAAAAAACACTACTATAAATATAATAAATATTTTATTATATTAAAAAACACATATAAATATAATAAATATTTTTATTTTATTAAATATAATTTTTAAAATTTTATAATTTGGGTTGGGTTGTTTAGTGGTAAGTTTTTTTTAGGCTTTGAGTAATGGCTTTAATTGTAATTAAGTTAGTGATTTAATATAAATAAAATATAATTGTTATTTAACATATATAATTAATATAATTATTTTTTATAACATAATTTTTTGGGATGGGCCGGACTTAAGCTAAAAAATCTTACCCAAAATCGGTCCCGTATAGAAAACGAGCTTTAAATTTTACCCAACCCATTTTTCGGGTATTATATTTTTGTCCAAATCCTCTCATCTTTTGAGTGGGACTTCGAGCCTGGACGACTGGTCTGACCCATGAGTACACCAACATTATGTATTTTTTTTGTTGAATATTGATTTTATTTTATTCAAACAGTTTTGTTTCTCTATTTTTTTATTTAAAATATCATTTTTTTCAAAATTTTTTTATCTAAACAGTATAATTAGACATTGATGTTTTGATCTAGTGTATTTTAAAATCAACAAAATTTTTGAAAAATTATTCATTCAAATCCATTCTTAATGTTTGACTTATTAACTGGTGAATATAAGAATTTTAAATTGCAAAAATTCTCACTTAAATGTACTTGAAAACAAAAGTTCAAGTATATTAGTTTATATTTGATAAACTTAGTAAATCAACAATGCCACCTCATTAAAAGATTTTAAAAATAACTACAAAAAAATATTTTTAACAAGGTATCTTTGTTATATGTTCAGAATAGAAGCGATCATGGAATCGATCTAATAAGTTTAGACTTGATTTTAAAAAAAACTTTCAGGCTCAAATTTGACCCACTTTAAAAGTTTATATCGTTGTTTAAAAAATAATAGCTATTAAAAAAAAGGAGGAATCCACTTACATAGTGTAAAAATTAAAGTATTTCTAAGCGCTTTCATAATCATAATTTTTTATATGATTAATAATTAAAGTTTCTAACCATTTATTTTATCTAAAAAAATTCAACCGTTGAATATATATTAATATATAGAATATTTTAGATCGATATGATAGAGATATCGGGTCGGTTTAAAAATTTACATGCATGACAAGTATAATAATATTAATAAATTTAACGGTTGGATTATTAAAATATTAATTATATAAATAGTTACGAAAGTGTGTAAAACTACTTTTGGTTTTACACTATGTAAGTGAATCCCTCCCCATTAATATTTATATACTTTAATAGTTAATTCTAAATAAAAAAATTGTTTAAAAATTATTTAATTTAAATTTGAATTATGCTGTACCAACTCTAGGACGAAAATTTTTTTTCCAAGCTTAATTGAAATCGCGTTGGACTGACCGGGCAGAACATACCACCTAATCCATGGACAACTTTAATTGTGGTATATAAAATATAAAATCGAAAATATTGTACCTATTTCAGAGGCAGCCATCCTCACATAAATAGTCTGTCCATTTTCTTCATACTCCCTGATGTCAATCAGATCACCAAACCAAAGTATGCATCCACTTCCTCCATCTCTAACATCAAGATTTGCAAAGGCAGTGCAAGAGCAATTCCTCAAGCATCGGTTCTTGCATTGTTTAAGGTCTATTGTCCGGTCGTACCAAGCCTTCCTCGAGTCTGGCAACTTGATTCCGGGGTACTCGAGAAAATCCTCTCCTCTTTCGCAACTCAACGGGACTTTCCGGACACATCCGTGTAACCAATCAGCTTTTTCCCAATCATTGGTATCCTTAGGCACAAACCCTTTCATGCAGCTACATACTGGGGAGTTCTTGATGTTGCAACTACCGTATGCACCACATATTTTATATTGATCACATGTATCCGTCATTACGTTCAAATACGGCCTCCATCCTCGGGCGGGATCATCGCATATGAACCGCTCGATGGTGCCATCTGGGGTTACACCCATCCTATAAAGAACCGAATTATTTTTAAGTTCATATATGAGATAGATCTCCTTCTCATTGGAAACAAAATCGATTGTAAAGACCGGATTCGGTCCCAGAAAGATTATCCCACTAAACGTTATACCATTCCAATATCCAGTCCTGTATACCATCACCGAATCATTCTCGAGGAAAAACTCAGGCAGTCCATCAGGATCGATCTCAAACGTGTAGTCACCCAATGAAGGATCGTTGATGCTCGTCCAGGTTGTTAGCTTTCGATTCATGCCAGTAACCAAGTTTATCCCGAGCTTCATGCCTGGTAAAAATGTATCAGTCGGATAATCAAAACTCTGCCACACAACATTTCCATTTCCATTGCCTTGGACAACAAGATTTCCAGTATCTAAAAGTTGAGCGGTTGGATTAGTAGCTAAGCTTGGTGAATTAGTAGACCAAACAGTTCCTTTGGTAGCATTCATAAGGATCAAGTTTCCTTGCTCTGCAAGTAACAATTCTCCATTTGTATCATTGATAGGGTTGTTCCTGTTGGCAACCCAAACCACTTTCTTAGGAGATATCTTCTTATACCATATTCCTATGTAACGATTACTCGATAGTTGAGGGCTGAAAAATCCCAACTCGAAAGCCCCGTTCGCTGAAATTAGGGTTTCGTTTTCACCATCTCTGATGGATTGATTCACACGAATGGTGTCCGCCGCAAAGGAAGTTATTGACAAACAGAAGAAAGGAAACACAACAAGGAGTAGATTGAAAACCGCCATTGATGCTCCCTAGTGAAGCTTCTCAACCAAGAATTGACTTCAATGAAAGAATCAAAATGAAATGGTAAACAGATGTAAGTGTTATGACTCTCCATCACAACTATTACGCCCTTTCACAATATAAATATTGTTGCCATAAAATAGGCCAAATTTTTTGTTTAAGTTTGCAAGTAACAGTGACCTAAGTAATATATTATTGAATCTTGAGAATAATTCAATCATCAAGTTCAAGTTTCACAAACACGGGCAAACATTATATCCAAAGAACGCTGTCTAAATAAATACCTATTATTTGTTCTCCCAAAAACTCGAATTCGGATGAATTTTTTAAGTGAATATCTCTTGACAATTAAACTAATCACGAGAATTTAATTTAGCTTATTAACTTAATTATTTAATTACATTATTTATAATAATTAATTTTAATGATAATATTTAATATAATTGCAACTTGAAAAATTATTTTTATTGATGTATCCACAGACTACTTTTTATATACTACTTTGCTCAGTAATTCCATTTTGGCAGCTACAAGTTATTCCATCTATAGTTGAATTTGAAGATTTTATTTTATTGGAGACACCTTGACTAATGCCAAATTATTCCACTATAGTTGATTTTGAAGATTTTATTTTATTAGACATACATCCACTAATGCAAACCTATGTTTTTTTCTTTAAATTGCTGATATTGCTTATTTATTTTTGTTCTCAAATGATAATTTTTTAAAAAATTATTGTTGATTGAGTCTTAATTTGATTGACATGAGCATTGTTATTAATACAGGAAGATGTAGGTTCGAGTGTGTTAAAGTCCATCATCATCCTATTTATGGGTAATTTTAAGCATTATCTTAAAAAAAGCAGTTATTTTTTTAAATTGTTCCACTATGCAAACCTATGTTTTGGTACATCATTTAGAATTTATTAATATTTTAAAATACTTTTTAATTTCTAGTTTTTAATGAATATAAATTGATATATGTGTAAATATTTTTCAATTACATAGTTAAAATTTTTTATTTAAAATAGGAATTTTAAAATTATTAATGTAATTATGAAAAATTTAATGGATAAGATAAAATTAGGATTTGTCACGCTCACGATACAGGTGAAAAATATATGTAACAAATTTTAAAAATGTTGTAATAACAAAAATTGGTTTTTGGTTAAAACAGTAAAGTTAGAAAATTAAATATCATAATGTTTTGGGCCCAATCCCATCATGCGAAATTCTTTGTTTAGATTTTATATGAAAAGATAGAATTACCTTAAAAATAATATCAATTACTTATTAAAAATGACGGGCTTTTAGTAAATTCATTACTGAATTGATGATCTGATTGAGGGTGACACCAATTCAGTAAAACACTTAAATATAGTAATAGATGTTCAAAATTGGTTTAAAATATCAAAATCAACCATGGCTTTGCCCTTAATAAAAAATTATCTATATAGTCCTTTCAACTTTTACGAAATTACAAATTAGTATAATAGTAAAATTACACTTTTAACTCTTCACATTTTTTTTTTCTGACTTCCCTAAAACAACTTGTCCTGTACTAACTAGTATGGACCAGTACATCAATAAAAACTAATATTAATTGAAAGCGGAATAAAACTTAAATTATGTGATATAGGCCCTATTCAATGTGGAATGAGTCGTTCCAATTGATCAAACTTATAATATTGAGTTGTAGAGTTTGATGTGCAAATTCATGCGTAAACTTGCGAGAAAAGCATCTAATCTATGTTGCACGACTTTTATGTATGAAGTTGTTTCCAAGATAATATTATGTATTGGTTTCAAATTAAAGGTAATAAGAAAAGAAATTATATATATTTATTGAAAGAAAATATTTGATAATGATATTTTTTTGATAATTAAGATAGGGGAATGGAGTTGCTTGGGATTAAACTCAAGTTTTTATGCCTGTTGTGGGGTGTGCCTCGTATTTTTAGCCGAACAGACGATGGCGTCACAACAAGAAGCTTCCCGACGTTGCGACACGTTCCGACGACGGACGAAGTCATGACGATGCGAATGAGGATGTTGCGACATGGTGACATGTTTCCCACATAAATCGGATTTTTTCTCCCAGTTAAACTCTGCTATCTTTTCCCAGTCGAACTCTGATTACTTTAGGGATATTTTAGTCGTTTTAGTCCTTTAAACTTATCCTATTTAAAGGGGCCTTATATCTCTGTTTTAATAGGCCAATTTTATAAGACAATTAAAGATGTAGTACTATAGAACTTTTCTTTTGGGGGTGACCAGATGTAGTCACAGATGAGTTTTGGTAAGAGTTTTCGTGGTAACTATGGAGAGAATTTTGGATCTCTTTTGAGAGAACTCTATAAGAGTTACGGATTTATTTTTGGGGTTTGGGTTTGTAAGTTTAGTACATTTAGGTTTATTTTTTTCCATATTGTACTCTCGTTTGTTTACCCATTTAGTGAAAAGTCGAAGCGTCATTTGCTTGTATTTTTATCATCTTTGGAGGAGTTTTTCACATAAATATTTGTGTGCCCAATTTTCTATTTCTCTTTTCGTTCTTATTTCGTTGTTTATACAAATTGATCCTTAACACCTACAATATAGTGCTCTTATTATTGAGTCAAGAGGTTATGGACATATTTGATAATGATTTAATTTGTCATGAAAATATGTATTAACTATTATAAAAATAATGCCTATGTATGATAAAAAAATTGACATGTAAATGTTGACCATCTAGAAAATAAGAACAATTATCATATTTAAATAAATGATTTTAGGGATAAGTATTAAAATTATATATGAACTTTGGTCTGATTTGTAATTTGATACATAAATATTGATTTGGTACAATTGTACATATGAAACTTTGTTTGTGGTTTAGATGCATATATAAAAATTTAATTTTGATTCAGTATTTGTATATTAAATATATATACTTAAAATGATATTATATCAATAATTATATTAATAATATATAAAAATTAAATTAAATTAATATTAGAAAAAAATCAAAATTTATATAAAATTTATATGTAAATTTAAGATCTTTTTAACACGCAATATTCTTGGGAAACAAACTAGTCCACTTTATTTTATGTCAAGAAATTAAGGCAATGTTGAATTCTTATAAAAAAAATATATAGTCAATTGTTTTCTTATCTTTTCTTGGAAAATCAATAATTTTTATAATCAATTGCATTTGAAGAAGACAGAAAGTTGTCCCGTTCACCAAGAAATAGTATGCAGTACTTCATTAAGATTTCATTAAGATTTCGCTCGATTAGTATGTGTATTGTTATCAATATAAGAGAACGTGGGTTTGAGTGCGCTGAAGCGCATTATCCTCCTATTTATGGGTTGGGGAGGAACTATGGGCAGTTTTAGGCATTGTATCAAAAAGAGCAAATATGAAAAGAACCTATAATAAAATTATTCAAAAAAAATAGCTAATAGTAAAATATATTGTAGATATTTGTTTGAAAAGTAGACATGGGTTTATCTACTGTTATCCGTCATTTTCTTTATTCAATATTGTAATCGATAAATATAGAGAGAGATCTATTTATACTTGTGCAAAATTGATGTAAAATTAAGTGGTTTTATATTCTTTCATAATTTTTTAGATGCTTAATATTTTAATGATTAAACCGTTGAATTTATTAAAATATTTCTACTTGTAATGCATGTTAATTTTTTAATTAATCTGATATCTCAATTATATTGATATAAAATGTTGTTTATATTAATATATATTTAACGGTTGAAAGTTTTTTTACACAAAATGAATAGTCAGAAAATTTTAATTTATGTCAAACTTGACATGCATGGTCTGTATGAATGGAATATGAAATATGACGGTTAGATTGTTAAAATATTAATTGTATAAAAAATTACAAAAAGATGTAAATCTACTTAAATTTTACACTGATATAAATGGATTCCTCCCCTACATACACATTTCTTGCAAGTATTTGTTGGAACAAGAAATCCAAGATTTTCTTTTTAAGGAAAAACTTTTTATACCAAAGTTAGGGAAAAGGCCACTTGACCTCTTAGGTGGTGTAAAAGGTGTTATATTAATTTAACAAATAAATTAATGGTTAGTATTAACAAATACAAAGTCAAAGATTTTCTTTTAAGGGAATCAAAATTTCATTATTTTAGGTTGAAAATGTAATTTTATTATTGCATATTTTTTATGTATATAACTTACACTTCTTTTGTAGGATATTGTTGAAGGGGATCGGCTCATTTAGGGAAGATTTTTGAAGTGCTGTTTTCGAGAACATCGATTTGGTCCCTCAATAATAGAAAGTATTGTTCTCTGGAGAAGGGTTTTATCTTTTACTCTGCGGAAAGCTGTGTACAATTCACGAAGGAGAATACCTCAACAAGTCCTTAACTATCACACACGCACACACTACACGTAGACAATCCTTAAGACTCGAACTCACAATAAGAGTTTATAGATAATCGCCCAAAACCAATAAACTAAATATTGAAGTTCCACTGTATTAACTTATAATCCTACAATTTTCGAAAAGATTTACTAGTAAACGTGTAAAAAGGTGTATTATAACGATAACATACTAATAATTGCCTTAAATTGTATAAAACTGTAGTTAAAGTTCTTATAAGATACTCGTTTATAAAAAATAATATTTTATTGTTTGAAAAAAATGTTGTGGTCACGTTTTAACATATAACTAAAGTCAAATTTCCTCTTGCACTTTGGACAATCAAAAAACTATGAGGGAAAAGGTCGCAATTTTGTTTGTAATTATAAAAATAGAAAGAATGAAGATGGGAGTCAGTTTACGTCATAGTGTACATCTGAATAAGCAAAATTTGTGTTTTTTGTTTTTCAAAATGCTGTTTGACTTGATTTTATGTTGAGTTTTCTTTGTTAAATTTTATTATTAGTTTTGTATTTTGCGAAAGTTACGTATTTAGTTCTTATATTTTTTGAATTTTGAAATTTTAGTCTTGACCTAAACAGTAGCAGTTAAATTCGTTCGGTTAAATTCAATTACTAATTCTGTACCATGTGTACAGTTGTAGATTTGATTTATATTCTCCAATTGGATCATTCTAAGTCCCTATACTTTTCGAATCTTAAAATTCCAGTCTTGATACAAATGTCAGCCATTAATCCATTAATTAGAATTTTAGTTAGTAAAATATGAAAAAAATAAGTTGATATAGCGTTACACATATGATAGCATGCTTGGTGCATCAAATTTTAAAAATAACATAGCTTAATGAATTTAGGCTGTGTTTATTTCCCGTAAATTATTTTACGGGAAATATTTTCCTGATTTTCCCCTATTTGTTTATGTAAAATAAAGTATGGGGACTTAGATGATATGCACCGTTGTAGCAATCTAATCTTTAGGCATAGGCTTTTGCAAATTTTAGTTTCATAAACTTTAGCTAGCACTAGATGATATGCTACTTGTTCCGTGAAACATTTCAAGCACCTTTTAAATCATAATATATCATGACGTTGGGGAAAATATAAAATTAAATTTTGACAATGGGATCCTTTGAGTGAATAATCAAGGATGGAGGATGCTCATGAAGGCAAAACTATGCTAAGCTCAATTTATGAATTTGGCCAAGATGGGTCCATTAAGCCACTAATTTCTAAATGACACTTTTTGAAATTAAAAAGTGGACTGAGTCTTAGCTCAATCGGTATTAGCATTATTTCTAGT
Organism: Gossypium australe; assembly: GCA_005393395.2. Taxonomy (NCBI): domain Eukaryota; kingdom Viridiplantae; phylum Streptophyta; class Magnoliopsida; order Malvales; family Malvaceae; genus Gossypium; species Gossypium australe. The sequence continues at coordinate 4,708,779 of CM016619.1, read as the reverse complement.
GGAGGAAAATGTGAGTTCGAGCATGCTGAAGCGCGTTTATCTTCCTATTTATAGGTTAGGGAAGAGTTATGAGTACTTCTAGATATTGTATAAAAAACTATTTGATGTTTTAAAAAAAAGAAAATGGGATTTTGATGTCATTATTAATCTTATTAATATATATATAAGACATACTCCGGATATTTCAAATAGAAGCAATTGGATCTTCGACTAAGGCCTATACGACATGACCGTTCAATAAAAATACTCCAACACTTTACCTTTGTCATATATTCTATACATCGCACTAGATAGATACCATATTCATGAAATACGATTCACTTTCAAGATGTCTTGGTGGTGAAATAGTAGACACGCGAGATTCAAAATCTCGAGTGTGGAAGTTCGAGTCCTCTTCAAGGCACAATATTATAGCAATGTAATTCTAGATATGATAGTGTTGTCGAATATGTAATTACTCATTTATGCATTTAACTGTTTTTCTAATTATGCACATTGATAAATATATACATGCTATTTTAAAAAATAAGATATGTGAGCGTTTTTTAAAATTATTTGTGGATTAAAAAAATACATTGATAAATTAATTTGAAAATATTTTTTATACGTTTATATTAAAAATATACTTGTAAAGCTTTATGGTAATATAAATTTTTTATTTTTGTTTCAATGGAAATAGTTTTTGAAAAAAAGGTTTTTATGAAAGTTTACTAAACAACGGAAAATATTTTACACAGAATCATTTAAATATTAGAAAATATTTTATTTTCTAGAAAATCACGTCATTTTTCATAAATCATTTTATGAAAGCTATTTGCAATGAAACAAACACATCCTAAGACTCTTGTGATTTTATCTGTAAATAGAGACCATTGGCCAAGGTCAAACACACATCCTACTAAGCGTTCGCATTTTGCATTTGTCAAAATTCAGTGAAATTTATTTTTATAAATAAATTCTAATTTTGAGGTAGTTCACATTTCTGTTTCTAGCTTTTAAGAGATATTGATATTCTCACTAAGTATCAGTAGAAAGTTTTCATAGTATTTTTTCAGTTTGTGAGTTAGAGCCTAAACTCTAAGTAAGTCGAAGTTCAAGAATAGTGAACAAGATCATGTTGGTTAAAAGCCGAACATCTTATACTGATTATTCCTAAACACAACTATAAATTTGATAAAAGAGTTTATTACTATAAATAGCACAACCGCTTGGGTTTTAAATTTTTTTGTTTTTTTCCATGCAACAAAATTATTTTCTAAATTGAAAATTTTCATTAGTGTAACAACCCGTTTTTTAGTGGTGTCGAAAACAGTGATTTTGGGGTCACCAAATCCGACGAGTAAGTTCGTAAATATTGTTATTTAATATTTACGAGTCAAATGTGAATTTAAAAAGGTTTTTAATTTGATAATTTATGTTATCTAAGCGATTTATTAAGTTTAAGTGGTAAGACCCTAAGGTCAAGTGGTTTTAGAAAATGATGTATCGGGACCTCGTTTCTATAAACCGAGCTGTAAATATTTTTATAAATATTTAAAGAGTGTCATTAAGGTGGTATTAAAGTTTTGTTGAAAAATTTTAACGTTTCGATAGTTAATTAATTAAAAATAACTAAATCGTAAAAGATGTAAAATTAGATCACTATTTAGATTGAGTGATTAAATGGATTAAGTATTAAATGAGGGAGGTTTTATATTGCAATTATACCAATTATATTATTAGTGGACGGTTGTGGCTAAGTAAATGCTTGAAATTTGGTTAGTTTTTAAAGGGTAAATTAGAAAATTAGTAACAAAAATTAAAAGAAAGCAAATATGCCCATCATCTTACTTAAGAATTGAGTGCCGAAAGTTCCAGAAGAGTATTCAAGTTCGGCCATGGTAAAATTTATGCATGGTAAGCTATTTTTCACCCGTTTCTTTTAATTTTTATGTTTTTAAGATCGTTGCATCTAGGTTCAGCTAACTCGTATTTTCGATTTCGAAACTGTTAAAAATTTTGAATGTTTTCATTGATGAATCTAGTGATTTTTGATGTTAATGATGAATTTGAAATATTAGTTGTTATTTAAAAGTATTTTGTGTAGCGATTTTTGATGAAATTATCGATTAGGGACTAAATTGCTAAAATAATAAAATTATAAGGATTTTTTGTGAAATTATTGCAAAAATAGGCTGAAACAGAGACTATGAATATTCGGCTAGTGGGAAATTGCAATAAAAATGGTTAATTTGCATGTTTTAGGCTCAAGGACTAAATTGAATAAAAGTAAAACTTTAGAGGTAATTTTATAAAAATTTTAAAAATGACTAAATTACATAGAATACATTATTTTACTATCTAAATTAATAAATTGAATGAAATTATTAATTTAGATCAAGATTGAGTGGAAAAATCGAGGAGAATAGAAAATTACCAAATAGCCCTTGTACTTTGATATTTCTGCGATTTGGCCAGGTAAGTTTGTACGGTTAAAATTTAACATTTATATAAATTGATGACTGGTATTACATGTTTCAATGTATATATTCTATTGTTGAAAATGAATCATTATCTAAGATATAATATTGAATTTAATGCTCGATTTGGATTGAATGCAGGATAGAGTACATTCGTGCTTTGGTATATTATGAGGGTTTGGAGTGGAGATAGTATTGGAGGAAGATATCGGTATATTATCCAAGTAAATCGAGGTTCAAAATTTGTTGCGAACTCTCGTGTTATACTTTCTGTTTGGCGTGATTTGGGTGGATCAACTCTTTTGAGCTTCTGTTCATCTCTTATGAGCTTCTGTTAAGCTCTTTTGAGCTTTTGTTCAGCTAGCTTTTGTTGGCGTGTTTCAGGTGGACCAGCTCTTATGAGCTTCTTTTTGGTGCATTTCTGTTGGATCAGCTCTTATGAGCTTCTGTCTAGTGTGTTCGGATTATCTGACAATATACTCTTATTCGTAAGTCGTTCTTCAAATGGAAAATCTCGGTAAGGTAATCTGTTTAATAAATTTGAAAGATCTGTTATTTATTGAATATTTGTTTGAACATAAATAAATTCAACAGTTGAGATTGTGGATTATGCTTAGATTTATGCTAAGCTTATAGTTACATCATATCATGTTTAATATTAATGATATACAATGAAATGGTAAATGAAAAAAATAGGAATATGCTTATGTTTATGAAAAGCTGGTATGATTCAAAAGGTGTATTTTCTTATAAAATGGTTTATTATGTGATTGACTCCGAATGAGTTGTATACATAAATGCACTAACTTGTGTATTGATGATGGTGATTAGGCTTATGTCAAGCTTGAGATTATGATTGGTGTTTATGCTTATGCATGGGATTATACAAATGAAACGGGTAAAAAAAGGTAATGAAATGGTAAGTTCATTATTGAAATGTGATATGACGAAAAAGGGATTGATAAATTGAATGATGTACTTAAATATGAGAAATTACGTATGTTATGGATGAACTTACCTATGATGTGAATAAATAAACTAATTAGTGAGTTGATGTTGTTATTCAAGTTTATGCTTAGTATATGGAATGGATAGTAAGTAAAGGAAATAATTCATAGTTTTATGAAAAGGTTAATGATGGTGCATGTTTATAAAATCCTATTAAGTTAGGAATGAAAAATATATATGATGTTGATAGACTTACTCATTTATGAGTTGATGGTTATATAGTGGATAAATCTTGAGGTATTAGTATAGGTTAATATTTAATCTATAAAGTTCATTGTTGAAATGGAATGTTATGTTTAAAGTTTATACGAGCTTACTAAGCATTCATTGCTTACATAATTATTTTCCCCTTACTTTACAAATTATCGGAAGCTCGATTGGGTTGCAAGCTTTTCGGAGATCTACCACACTATCTAGCTATAATATCTGTAGATTTTGACATTTTGGGTTATGGTTATAATGGCATGTATAGGTGGACTTATGTTTAAGGTTTAGTTAATGTTTATGACTTGTAATGTTGTTTTTAAGTGTGGAATTAATGGTATTTTAATACCTTGATGGTTGGTATGTTTGTGGCACTTTGATGCTGAATGGTTTATGTTTATTTGGTCAAGTTGATGCAAGGTTTTATGACCAAACTTGGTATGTGATGATGAGGCTTCATTGTGGTCATTTGAAGTAAGTTTTGGTATGGAAATAGGTTAGATATAAATGCCAAATGAATGATCAATTATGCATATGTTTTGGGTGAATTTGATGAATTGTGTTGAGGTGCGTAAATGGCATATTGAAAGATTAAAAGTGGTCTTATTTTGCATGTTTTGGTGTTTTGTTCATATATGCTTTTGGCTTGTAGGTTCAAGGTTGATTTGGGTGAAAGGAATGGCTTGAAATTGGCCCATTTCTTGTTACACGGCCTGAGACACGAGCGTGTGTCTCAGCCGTGGACCCCTGCAGTCCAAAATTTTTTTAACTTTTTTTAAAACTTTTCAAATTTTTTCGATTTAGTCCCTGATTATTTCTATTGTATTTTTTAAGGGCTCAATGGCTCGATTAAGGGACGCTATGAATGTATTTAAATGAAATTAGATTATATTTGGATTGATGTATGAATAGAATGGTTTACAATTCTGTTTGCTTGGTAATACTCTGTAATCCTATTTTAGTGACGGATACGGGTTAAGGGTGTTACAAATAGCTTAGGGTTTGTGAGCCTAATTTTCCTTATTACCATACTTGATCTAGTCTGTAACACCCCTCACCCGTATTCAATGCCGAAATAGGGTTACGGAACATTACCAGACTTAAAAAACATTTAAAAATACTTTTCTCATTCATTTAATCAATACATGCAATCATCATTCAATCTCAATCAATTTGTCTCTAAGACGAGCCCACGAGGCCCTAAACATGCATTGGAAGTGGTTCGGAACTAAACTGATAACTCGGGAAATTTTTCAACACTTATAAATTTTTTCTCTAAAACAGGGGACACACGCCTGTGTGACTAGGCCATGTGTCTCACACGGCCACCAGACACGCCCATGTCACAGGTCGTGTGAGCATTCGAAATGGAAGCACATGGCCGTGTCCCAGCCCGTGTCCAAACAAGGGAGCTTACTGACTTGGGTCACACGGTCAACCACACGCCCGTGTGCCCTTCGAAGTGGCCACACATGCTCGTGTGCTAGGTCATGCCAAACATGTAGGGTATACTGACTTATGCAACACGACCAAGTCACACGTCAGTGTGCTAGGCCGTGTGCAAATTAGGGGGTATACAGACTTGTGCCACATGGCCAATCGCACGCCTGTGTGTGAGACCGTGTGGAGCATACTGACTTCATTTCAATTTTAAAACCAGGGGACACAAGACCTTGTAACATGACCGTGTGTCACACATGGCTGAGACACACGCTCGTGTGACAAAAATAGGCTATTTACCAAGCCAATTTGGCACCTAAATTTTAGTGTACCTAAATCAACCCAAATGGCATCACAACATAGCATAATATGACATTATAACCAACCAATTCAAGCTCAACTCATATACATTCACTACTCCCATTCTCTATGCACACTAATCACAAACATATCATACCATTTATACCAAACTTCACATTTACCATTCAACTACTTATACACTTCCATACATGCATTATTATGCATCAAAATCATAAGCATATAACTACTCCAATATCAATCAAATAACCTCCACAATTTATATAATGTACAAGCGACATATACCTATTCATGAACTCACATCATAAGCCATAAATTTATATATATACACATGTTTCAAACATACCAAAACAAGCCAACTTTCATGGCTATATACATAAACCAAAACATATACATTTACAAGCCATCTCAAATGGCAAAACTCACTACCAAAACATAACCAACATGACCATAGTCCCTATACATGCCATATGACCAAACCAAAAGTTCAAAAGTACCAAAGTGATGGTTGGATAGTGTGACGTAATCTCCGGCCATCCCCGAATCTGAGCTAGCTTTGAAATCTCTATAAAACATGGGAAAAATAAACCCGGTAAGCTTTTTAGCTTAGTAAGTTCGTACGAAATATATTCAACAAATCATAATACACAAATCATCAATTTGAACTATTTAACATATAATTCATGATAATAAAAAAATCTTCCATGTGCTTAATCATATGCTTATATGCAAATTCATAACTTCTTTTATTTGAATCTCATACTTTACATGTACATACCTGTACAAATTCGTAACGAACTCATACCTTTTCGGAATGCTGTCGAATACTCAATATCTCACACACTAAGTGCTAATACATAGACGGAGCTATTATAATTTCACACACTAAGTGCCTTACATAGCCGAAGTTATCTCGATCTCGCACACTAAGTGCCATATATAGCTGAAGCTATTCCGAATCGCACACTAAGTGCCATATATAGCCGAAGCTATCTTGAATCACACAATAAGTGCCATATATATACGAATCATCGTCAAACATGACTATAATATCATATACACAATTTATGCAATATCAAATCAGTTAAAGCATAATTGTAACAATGCTTATTGTAACACCTTTAACCCGTATCCGTCGCCGAATTAGGGTCACAGGGTATTACTGAACACAATTACAAATTTCAAACATTCACACGAATCATATTCATATATATATATTTAAAAGCATATAACTAATAATTACTAAACTTATATTCTTATTCATATTATACGTGTGGATCATTCCTCATAACAAAATATATTTATAATCCAAATATGATAAACACACATATTATGATTAAAAACACAGAGCATGGAAACAATTCACATCAAGAGTAAGCCATTTTTTTTTTTTTTTTGCATGGCTGTAATATATACAAGGACAAAATTCATAGTTCAAAACATAGTCTAGCCTATACATGCCTTAAGCTCAAAAATTCAACATTTAAGATACCAAAACAATTCGATAGTGTGGATGACTTTGATGATGATCCCTTGAGCTCGTAGCTTGGATAAAATCTATAAAACAGAGTAGAAAGAAACATACAAGGTAAGCTAACTAGCTTAGTAAGTCTTAAGCATTCAAAAATAATTCAATTAAATACTCAAGCATTTTAGATCCAATACTTATCATCAACCAATCTTTAACAAGCACATATGGATTATCATTTCCGAACTCTATTACTTCATTTAACTTACTCTCAAGCACTTACCTATATGGCCGAATGTAAATAACCTGCATTATCAACTTACTTGTCCGATGAATTCATCACTATATACTCGCATAATCCACAAGTTGATATTTTATCACTGGTATAAAAACCTGCTAGGCAAAAGCCTGAGTTTCGCACCGGCAATAAGCCTGCTAGACCCAAGGTCTGATATCCTTTCACCGGCATTAAGCCTGCTAGGCATAAAGCCCGTAAAATTCACCAGCCCGAGGCTTGCTAGGCTCAAAGCCCAAATGGTAATATTCAAAGATATCTCCCATAACTATTACATATATTGAATCTCTTTCTCATTGCAATCTTATCGTACAAATATTCAATTAACTTCTAATATTAAAATAATTCAACCAAATTACACAATATACTTGACCAAATTCGGCAATTACATATATAATCACAATGAATTCAATTTCAACATTTACTAAATTACTTAATAATTTACAACATATATTTGCTTAGAGACTTACCTCGAATATCGTTTGTCAACAAAGACCAGCTATTCAATTATCTTCGTTTTTCCCCGATCCAAATCCGTTTTCTTTTGTTCTTGATCTAAACATATTTTAAAAAAAATAAGCTCATTTAAAAAAATATTTACATTCGATTTAATCCTAAAATACATAAATGGGCAAATTACCCTTTTGCCCATAATATTTATAACCTTTGCAATTTAATCCTCAAGGCATATAACACAAAATACATGAAATTTGATTACAATTCTTTATTGCCGAATACTCCTCATGCTTATAATTTAATAAGTCATTTTATAATCACTGTAACTATATGTATATACACGCAATTTAGAATAGGTCAATTTGAATGGACATGTCTTGCATGTTTTATGGATTTGAACATGACCCATACGGAGATTAATCGTGCTATTCATATACTTATTTAGTGTTTTAATCTTTAAAGGCTATATGTAAAATTTATGCATATTTGGCCCTAACTAGATTAACCGTTTAATAAACTTATGACACCCCACAGTACTCTTAATGTCTATGTAACTAACATGTAAATAATCATAAAATAAACAACAATTAAATGCAGCTAATGTTCAGTCAATTTAATTTATTTTTATTTACTAACTGTCTTAACCTATCATAATAGCAAATGCATGGCAACCCAATTTTAAGACATGTAATCATATCTCAAACAAGTTTAACCGAAATTTCATACCAACCTTTAACATATATATTTATATTTAAACTATAAGACATTGATCACAATTAGTTAAACTCAAAATATAGCTCCTCATACTGTTTAATAATCTCATAACTATTAACACCTATTATGCACCATTTGGCCAAATCATACAGTAGTATCTTAAGCAATATAAAAAAAATATTCTTCACTAACTTTATGCATGCCACATTTGAATTCATGTACCAGCCACAATATAATTTAATAATTATAATTAGCACATGACATAATATCAAAAATCAGCTTAATACATAAGTAAAACTAAAACCGAATTCAAATATGGAGAATGAGCCATTTATTTTGCATTTTAACCTCTCACTATTTATTTACTATGTTTACAAAATAGTCCTTATAGTTCCAAACACAAAATATCAAAAATCCAACCACACCAACTAAAGGCCGAACATCCATAGTTCATATATCATTTCATTTCTTTCATTTTTCTTGCTATATAGCTCATGCATGAATTTTCTTTTCATGAATTCCTCATTAAAATAAATTCCATTAAAAATTTCAAAGAAGAACTTGGCAATCTAACATACATATATCATATTCTAGCCTTAAGCACACAAACACCAAATTTATAACCATGGCAGCATTCGAATGATACATCTAAATCAAGAATTCGAACATGGGTTAACTAATTTACAAGGCTACAACCTCAAAAACATTAAAATTATCAAGAATCAAGTTTAATCACTCACCTAATTAAACCATGCAAATGCCGAAAATGTTGAAAGCCATTGTTCTTCTTCTTCCTCAAGGTTTCGGCAATAACAAGGAAAATAAAAGATGAACACCCCACCCACTAGTTTTTATGTTTTTATTATAATAATCATCTCATGCATATATTATTATTCCTTTCATTTTATTACATATAAAACAATCATATATTATAATTTTAGTGTCCTTGCCGTCCACTATACTCCAACAAGGAGAATTTACAATTTAAATCCCCATGCATGAAGAAACAATTCAATTTAATCACCCCTCTATAATGATTATCTACTTCACTAATTATGCAATTTAATCCTATCACCTAAATCAGTCACTCAAACACACAAATTAATATATAATATTTTAACACATGCTTGACCACATAACATAAATATCAAAATAATAATTTTTTTTTTTTACTCGGATTCGTGGTCCCGAAACCACCGTTCCGATTAGGGCCAAAATCGGGCTGTTACAACTCTCCCCCCTTTAGGGATTTTCGTCCTCGAAAATCTTACCGTTAAACAGGTTCGGATAACGTTCTTTCATTGTATTCTCCGTTTCCCAAGTTGCCTCTTCAACTCCGTGCTTTTGCCACAATACTTTAACTAATGGAATTTTCTTATTTCTCAATTCTTTTATCTCCCGAGCCAAAATACAAATCAGTTCTTCTTCATATGTCATATCTGGCTGAATCTCAACTTCTGTCGGGCAAATCACATGTGAAGGATCAGATCGATATTTACGAAGCATCGAAACATGGAAGACATTATGAATCTTTTCTAGCTCAGGTGGTAATTGCAATCTATATGCAACTGGCCCAATACGCTCTGTAATTTCATACGGTCCAATGAATCTCAGACTTAACTTGCCTTTACGACCGAATCTGAGTACTTTCTTCCACGGTGAAACTTTCAAAAATACCCGGTCTCCAATTTGAAACTCAATGTCTTTACGTTTTAAATCAGCATATGACTTTTGACGATCTGACGCAGCTTTCAAACTATCACGGATTATAGCCACTTTTTGTTCAGTCTCTTTAATCAAGTCAACCCCGTGTATCTTATTTTCACTGAGCTCGGTCCAATATAACGGTGTACGACATTTACGACCGTACAAAGCTTCGTAGGGTGCCATTTTGATACTAGATTGAAAACTATTATTATAAGCAAATTCGATTAGAGGTAAGTATCGTTCCCACGTACCTTCAAACTCGAGGATGCAACATCTTAACATATCCTCAAGTATCTGAATGATTCGCTCGGATTGACCATCGGTCTGCGGATGAAAAGCTGTACTAAAGTGTAGTTTAGTACCTAAAGCGTCTTGTAATTTCTTCCAAAATCGCGACGTGAATCTTGGGTCTCTGTCTGAAACAATGGAAATCGGCACACCATGCAATCTCACAATTTGAGATACATATAACTCAGCAAGCTTATCGAGCGAATAGTCTGTACGAACTGGAACAAAGTGAGCTGATTTGGTTAGTCTATCCACTATAACCCAAATCGCATTTTTCTTACTCGGTGACATAGGCAAGCCTGATACAAAATCCATAGTAATTCTGTCCCATTTCCATTCAGGTATCATGATCGGCTGAAGTAACCCGGAAGGTACCTGATGTTCGGCCTTTACTTGCTGACAAATTAAGCACTTTGAGACAAATTCAGATATGTCCCGCTTCATACCAGGCCACCAATAAAACTGTTTCAGATCATTGTACATTTTAGTGCTACCCGGATGAACAGATAATCGGCTACTATGAGCTTCATTCAATATTGTCTGAATCAAACCTGAATCCTTAGGAACACATATTCGGCCCTTAAACTTCAAGCAGTCATTCTCATCAATTCGAAACTCTGACTCAACATTGCTTTCACACTGAACTCGTCTTGCTAACAAATCTCTGTCAATTTTCTGAGCATCACTAACTTGTTGTATATACAACGGTTTTACTTTTAATTCAGCTACTATTGAACCATCATCAGACATAACCATATGTGCGTTCAACGCACGAAGAGCAATTAATGACTTTCGACTTAAAGCATCCGCAACAACATTAGCTTTTCCTGGATGATAGTCAATCACTAATTCATAATCTTTCAACAGCTCTAACCATCTGCGTTGTCTCAGGTTCAAATCTCTCTGAGTCATCAAATACTTCAAACTCTTGTGATCTGAATAAACATGACATTTCTCACCAAACAGATAATGTCGCCAAATCTTTAACGCGAACACAATGGCTGCCAGCTCTAAATCATGTGTCGGGTAATTTCTTTTGTGTGGCTTTAATTGTCTTGAAGCATAAGCTACAACTTTGCCTTCCTGCATCAAAACGCAACCCAAACCATTTAGAGATGCATCGCTATAAACAACAAATTCTTTACCCGATTCAGGCTGGACTAACACTGGAGCTTCGGTCAAAAGAGCTTTCAACTGATCAAAACTTTTCTGACACTTTTCCGACCACTCAAACTTAACATCCTTCTGTAAAAGCTTTGTCAACGGTAAAGCTATCATTGAAAAACCTTTCACAAATCGTCTGTAGTAACCAGCAAGTCCCAGAAAGCTCCGAATTTCAGAAACATTCTTCGGTGGTTTCCAATCGAGTATAGCCGATATTTTATTCGGATCAACTCGAATACCTGATGCTGAAACAACGTGGCCCAGAAAACTGACTTCATTCAACCAAAACTCACATTTACTAAACTTTGCATACAACTGTTTATCTCGCAAAGTTTGTAGCACAAGTCTCAGGTGCTTAACATGCTCGGTTTCATCTCTGGAGTAGATCAGAATATCATCTATAAACACTACCACAAATCGATCCAAATACTGACTGAAGATCCGATTCATCAGATCCATAAAAACAGCAGGTGCATTAGTGAGTCCGAAAGGCATAACCAAAAACTCATAGTGTCCGTACCTCGTTCGAAAAGCAGTCTTTGGCACATCAGAATCTCTGACTCGCAACTGATAATAACCTGACCTCAAATCTATTTTTGAAAACACTGAAGCCCCTTTCAACTGATCAAACAAGTCGTCAATCCGTGGCAACGGGTATTTATTCTTTATTGTCACCTTATTTAGTTGTCGATAATCAATGCACATTCGCATAGTCCCATCTTTCTTTTTCACAAATAAAACTGGTGCACCCCAAGGAGAGAAGCTTGGTCGTGCAAAGCCCCTATCTGTTAACTCTTGCAACTGTGCCTTCAACTCTTTTAATTCTGTAGGTGCCATCCGATACGGAGCTATCGAAATTGGAGTTGTCCCCGGTACTAATTCTATACCAAACTCTACCTCTCGAATAGGTGGTAAACCCGGCAATTCTTCAGGAAACACATCTGTGTACTCGCACACAACTGGAACAGATTCAATCTTCCTTTCAGTCACTTTACTGTCAAGCACATAAGCAAAATAAGCTTCATACCCTTTTCTCATATACTTCTAAGCTAACATCGAAGATATTACCGTTGGTAACCCATTCAGATCATTAGATTCAATCCGAATAATTTCACCGTTCTGACATTTCAAATCAATGGTCTTTCTTTTGCAATTAACAATAGCATCGTGCAAAGTCAACCAGTCCATTCCCAAAATTATATCGAATTCATCGAAGGGCAACACCATCAAATCGGCTGGGAAACATAAATCCCGAATCATCAACGGACAACTTTTACACACCCTATCAACCAAAACGCACCTACCAAAAGGGTTTGACACTCGAATTACAAACTCAGTAGACTCAACATGTAGAGTCTTACTGGATACTAACGTTTCACGCAGGTATGAATGAGTCGAACCAGGATCAATCAATGCAATAATAGTAGTATCATAAAGAGTGAAAGTACCAGTAATAACATCTGGAGAAGAAGCATCCTCCCGAGTGCGCATAACATATGCTCTAATAGGCGCGCGAGTCTCTGATCGAACCGCAGCATCCTTTGTCCCTCTCTGACTACCGCCTACATTCCCTGAATGTCTAGGTGGTTTGCCTCGTGCTGATACATTACTCGATCTTACATTCGTAACAGTGTTTTGCTCTGCTAACATCGGACACTCCCGAATAAAATGATCCATCGATCCACATTTAAAGCAGGACCGATCAAGTAATCTACAATTCCCAGAATGCCATTTTCCACAATGCTTGCACTCAACCCAGTTCTGCTGTACATTACCAACACTAGCCATTGAAGTAGCTCGGGAACCCGCAGGAGGTCGATCTCGGTCTTGTCTAGAAAAGCCTGGAGTAGTTTTATGTCGACTGGGTTCATCCTTGAACTTCTTTGATGCTGAATGAAAAATCTTACTCGGTGATCTTTTACGAATGTCTCTAGCTTCAATTTCGGCTTTTCTTTTTTCTTTCCCAAGTTCTTCAGCTTTACAGGCTCGTTCGACAAGTACTACGAACTCTTTAATCTCAAGTATGCCGACCAGCAACTTAATATCTTCATTCAAACCGTCTTCAAATCTTTTACACATAATAGCCTCGGATGAAATACATTCACGAGCATATCGGGTCAATCTCACAAATTTTCGTTCATATTCAGTCACGGTCATACGGCCCTGCTTCAATGCTAGAAATTCTTTACGCTTTTGATCGATGAATCTTTGACTGATATATTTCTTACGGAACTCAGTCTGGAAGAATTCCCAGGTCACTTTCTCTTTTGGAACCACCGATATTAATGTATTCCACCAGTTATATGCGGTGTCCCGTAACAATGATATAGCACATTTTAAGCATTCATCCGGAGTACATGATAACTCGTCAAACACACGGATAGTATTATCAAGCCACAGCTCCGCTCGTTCCGCATCATCATTATCATTAGCTTTAAACTCTTCGGCCCCATGTTTCCTGATTTTATCTACAGGAGGTCTACTAAATCTCATCGGATCTATCATCGGAGGTACCATGGGCATCGGAGGTGGATTATTTGGGGGTGGAGGTTGTTGCACAGCCGGATTAGTCCGAATATATTGAGTAAACCATTCGTTCATCATTTGATAGAAGGCTTGCTTAACCTCCCCCTCATGGCTACTCGAGATAGGTCGAGATTCTATTGGCGCTGTCCCATGCGTGGGATTAGGCGCTACACTTTCAACATCATCTGCTACGGCTTTATCGGGATCCATTTACTATATAAAAACACAATTCAGATGTCAGAAGTCATCACACTATCGCATTAAAATTTAAGGCATGTATAGCTAGACTCACACGCGCTACGGTAGTCCTAGAATCGACTAAACCGTAAGCTCTGATACCAATAAAATGTAACACCTTTAACCCGTATCCGTCGCCGAATTAGGGTCACAGGGTATTACTGAACACAATTACAAATTTCAAACATTCACACGAATCATATTCATATATATATATTTAAAAGCATATAACTAATAATTACTAAACTTATATTCTTATTCATATTATACGTGTGGATCATTCCTCATAACAAAATATATTTATAATCCAAATATGATAAACACACATATTATGATTAAAAACACAGAGCATGGAAACAATTCACATCAAGAGTAAGCCATTTTTTTTTTTTTGCATGGCTGTAATATATACAAGGACAAAATTCATAGTTCAAAACATAGTCTAGCCTATACATGCCTTAAGCTCAAAATTCAACATTTAAGATACCAAAACAATTCGATAGTGTGGATGACTTTGATGATGATCCCTTGAGCTCGTAGCTTGGATAAAATCTATAAAACAGAGTAGAAAGAAACATACAAGGTAAGCTAACTAGCTTAGTAAGTCTTAAGCATTCAAAAATAATTCAATTAAATACTCAAGCATTTTAGATCCAATACTTATCATCAACCAATCTTTAACAAGCACATATGGATTATCATTTCCGAACTCTATTACTTCATTTAACTTACTCTCAAGCACTTACCTATATGGCCGAATGTAAATAACCTGCATTATCAACTTACTTGTCCGATGAATTCATCACTATATACTCGCATAATCCACAAGTTGATATTTTATCACTGGTATAAAAACCTGCTAGGCAAAAGCCTGAGTTTCGCACCGGCAATAAGCCTGCTAGACCCAAGGTCTGATATCCTTTCACCGGCATTAAGCCTGCTAGGCATAAAGCCCGTAAAATTCACCAGCCCGAGGCTTGCTAGGCTCAAAGCCCAAATGGTAATATTCAAAGATATCTCCCATAACTATTACATATATTGAATCTCTTTCTCATTGCAATCTTATCGTACAAATATTCAATTAACTTCTAATATTAAAATAATTCAACCAAATTACACAATATACTTGACCAAATTCGGCAATTACATATATAATCACAATGAATTCAATTTCAACATTTACTAAATTACTTAATAATTTACAACATATATTTGCTTAGAGACTTACCTCGAATATCGTTTGTCAACAAAGACCAGCTATTCAATTATCTTCGTTTTTCCCCGATCCAAATCCGTTTTCTTTTGTTCTTGATCTAAACATATTTTAAAAAAATAAGCTCATTTAAAAAAATATTTACATTCGATTTAATCCTAAAATACATAAATGGGCAAATTACCCTTTTGCCCATAATATTTATAACCTTTGCAATTTAATCCTCAAGGCATATAACACAAAATACATGAAATTTGATTACAATTCTTTATTGCCGAATACTCCTCATGCTTATAATTTAATAAGTCATTTTATAATCACTGTAACTATATGTATATACACGCAATTTAGAATAGGTCAATTTGAATGGACATGTCTTGCATGTTTTATGGATTTGAACATGACCCATACGGAGATTAATCGTGCTATTCATATACTTATTTAGTGTTTTAATCTTTAAAGGCTATATGTAAAATTTATGCATATTTGGCCCTAACTAGATTAACCGTTTAATAAACTTATGACACCCCACAGTACTCTTAATGTCTATGTAACTAACATGTAAATAATCATAAAATAAACAACAATTAAATGCAGCTAATGTTCAGTCAATTTAATTTATTTTTATTTACTAACTGTCTTAACCTATCATAATAGCAAATGCATGGCAACCCAATTTTAAGACATGTAATCATATCTCAAACAAGTTTAACCGAAATTTCATACCAACCTTTAACATATATATTTATATTTAAACTATAAGACATTGATCACAATTAGTTAAACTCAAAATATAGCTCCTCATACTGTTTAATAATCTCATAACTATTAACACCTATTATGCACCATTTGGCCAAATCATACAGTAGTATCTTAAGCAATATAAAAAAAATATTCTTCACTAACTTTATGCATGCCACATTTGAATTCATGTACCAGCCACAATATAATTTAATAATTATAATTAGCACATGACATAATATCAAAAATCAGCTTAATACATAAGTAAAACTAAAACCGAATTCAAATATGGAGAATGAGCCATTTATTTTGCATTTTAACCTCTCACTATTTATTTACTATGTTTACAAAATAGTCCTTATAGTTCCAAACACAAAATATCAAAAATCCAACCACACCAACTAAAGGCCGAACATCCATAGTTCATATATCATTTCATTTCTTTCATTTTTCTTGCTATATAGCTCATGCATGAATTTTCTTTTCATGAATTCCTCATTAAAATAAATTCCATTAAAAATTTCAAAGAAGAACTTGGCAATCTAACATACATATATCATATTCTAGCCTTAAGCACACAAACACCAAATTTATAACCATGGCAGCATTCGAATGATACATCTAAATCAAGAATTCGAACATGGGTTAACTAATTTACAAGGCTACAACCTCAAAAACATTAAAATTATCAAGAATCAAGTTTAATCACTCACCTAATTAAACCATGCAAATGCCGAAAATGTTGAAAGCCATTGTTCTTCTTCTTCCTCAAGGTTTCGGCAATAACAAGGAAAATAAAAGATGAACACCCCACCCACTAGTTTTTATGTTTTATTATAATAATCATCTCATGCATATATTATTATTCCTTTCATTTTATTACATATAAAACAATCATATATTATAATTTTAGTGTCCTTGCCGTCCACTATACTCCAACAAGGAGAATTTACAATTTAAATCCCCATGCATGAAGAAACAATTCAATTTAATCACCCCTCTATAATGATTATCTACTTCACTAATTATGCAATTTAATCCTATCACCTAAATCAGTCACTCAAACACACAAATTAATATATAATATTTTAACACATGCTTGACCACATAACATAAATATCAAAATAATAACTTTTTTTTTTTTTTACTCGGATTCGTGGTCCCGAAACCACCGTTCCGATTAGGGCCAAAATCGGGCTGTTACACTTATTACATACGAACTTACCTTGGATGCTACAACAGCGAATCGAGTCAGCTATTTCGTAACTTTATTCTTTCCCTGATCCAAGTCCGTATTTCTCCTTTATTGATCATCCATTTATTCAATTTAGTCCAAATTTCACTTTAAGGCATTTTTAACATTTGCCCCTAATATTTCACACCTTTTACAATTTAGTCCTTATTACACAAAATCATATATTCATGAAATTTCTTTAATACCCATGATAGCCGAATTCCTATAAGACCCCTAGCAGCCCATATTTATCACTTTTTCACACATTTAACCACTAACTTTACACATTTCTCAATTTAATTTACAAAACTTGTATACCTAACAACAAGATTTCATATTTCATCATCAAACATCAAAGAACATATATATTCATCAACGGAAACTTTCAAAATTTTAACAGTTTTACAAATTAGTCCCTAGGCTAGCTAGTACTAGTTGCAACGATCTAAAAAACATAGAAATCATTAAAAACGGGACGAAAAATGGACTTACATGTAAGGTTGAACTATAGACGAATGTTTGAAGCTCTAACCATGGTGTTTTTCTCAACTCCAATCGATTTTGATGAAGAAGATGGACTAAAAATGATTTTATTTAACTTAATAATTCATTAATTAACCATTTACAATTATAACCTTTAATAAAAACATTAAAATTCACTCAAATAATGTCCATCTTTGTCCACTAACTTTATAAATGGTCTAGTTACCACTGAAGGACCTCTACTTTAAATTTCTATAGCTATTAGACACTTTTAACTAATAGAACAACACTTTTGCATTTTACGCGATTTAGTCATTTTTCTCAAATTGACCATTTAAACGATAAAATTTCTTCACGAAACTTTCACACATACATGCTATCATACTGTAAACACTTAAAATAATATTAAAATAAATTTTTAACCTCGGATCGAAACCACTATTCCGATTTGACTAAAAACGGGCTGTTACATAGTCCTTCACCTTAAAGTCCTAAATGAACTTAGAAGGCAAATTAAAACTTGATTGTACTCTCTTGATTTTTATAACACTTATTATGCATCAAACATTATTAGGACTGACAATCACACGCGAGCATGAAGGTTCATTGTTTCTAATTTTATCTAATTGTATAAATTATTGCTGCTGATATTAATTGTGTTCATGAAAACATGTTTACTTATTTCATTGATATAAAACAATAACTTTAATTGTCACATTGAATTAAGAATTTCTTTAGGTTATCTTTGTATTAGTGTTTTTTCATGCGAGAGGATAAATATGGTATAGTTCAATTGTGGGGGAATTTGATATGTGCGTAAATGTTAATTTATTTATAATATTTTTTTTCTTGAATAATACCATTTAAGTTCTTAATTATATTATTTATATTTTTATTTTATTTATTATGAATTCATGGAAACACTTAGAGAAAAAGAACTTAAAGCTTATTTTTTACATGTTTTGCGGTTTAGACTTTCAACATGATGTTGCTATAGTATTTTGGCCATAACTTGAACTAAAGAACTTTGTTTTAGACCCATAATATACTGTTTCAAAGGAAATTGGAAGCTCTAACTAAATTTATTTAATGACTCAAGCCCCAAAAAAGTCAAGATTGTGTCTAAAAAGGGTTTGGAAGTTTGACATGAAAATTTACCAAAAAATCTAGAAAATTCTGCTTAAATAAATTAAAGAGACTTTTTTATTTTCTCCGTTATGAAAGTTTTGCCTCACAAATAGATATTATTAGGTTAGTAGCTACAGACATAGACATTATTAGTATTTTTTTGTTTTTGTGTTTCCTTTACTTTATGGATTGCAAAACTCTCTTCTAGTAAAATGAACTTCAAAGTTTGATTCTAAAATTTTGTTTTTAACAATCCAGATGGTTCGGTCCAAAGAAACAAAGCCAGACTAGTGGTGAAATGCTATGCACAATAGTCTGGTATTGTCTATCATGATACATTTGCTTTGGTTGCTCGTCTGAATAGTACTAGAGCAATCATTACATTGGAAACATCGTGTTGGAGTTTCTAGCAGCTAACAACAAGTGTGGCTTGAGGCAAAAAAAAAAAAAAATGACAGAAGGTTGAAGAAGGAAAGAAAGTTGACAGAATTTTTTTTTGAGAGAAAAGAAAGCTAAGGAAAAATGGAGCTTAAGTGTGAAAATAAATTGCATCCAACTTTTTCATTACTCAAAATACCAAAGATACATTGCCATTATATATATAAGTCATGGTCAATGTGAATTACAACAAGTCATTACCTAAACATACCTAATCCCACCTAAACTTATGGAAACTTGAAATACAAAACTTGCAAGCTTAATCTTGCTGATTTGATCAGCCTAGTCACCATCAAAATGACATGAAATATCAACCTAACATTGTTCAAAATAAACCAAACTAAGTTACATTGACATTGGATTCAAAACAACAAGTTAAAGAACTTGGTTTGCATAAAATAATAGTGGCAGCATAGCATCGAAGGTTGTGTGGCATATGGATGTTGCATGGGCTGCATAGAGTTCATAATTCAACACTCCTCCTTGAACTCTTTGCAGCATACACCTAGTTTCTTTCTTAATTCCATGAACCTTGTTGTTTTGAGGGCTTTAGTAAAAATATCAGCAAGCTGATTTTCTGAATTGCAATAAACCAGTTTAATTTCACCAGCCTGTTCCATCTCTCTCACCACATGAAGCTTTATGTTAAAGTGTTTGGTTCGACCGTGAAACACAGGGTTTTTTGCAATTGCAACAGCCGATTTGTTGTCGCAAAGTATCTCTGTTGCTCCCTTTTGCTGTAAGTTTAGGTCAGCAAGCAGTTTCCTAAGCCATATAGCTTGATTCACAGCAGCTGCAGTAGCTACATATTCAGCTTCTGCTGTTGATTGGGCCACCAGGTTTTGCTTTTTCGAACACCAGCAGAACATTGCTGAACCAAGAGAGAAACAATAGCCTGAAGTGCTTTTCAAATCATCCCTCGATCCTGCCCAATCACTATCAGTATACCCTATCATTTTTAACTCATGGACCTTGCTGAACTTCAATCCAAAGCTTAAGGTACCTTTAATGTACATAAGCACCCTTTTTGCTGCTTGAAAGTGCTGCATGTTGCAACAATGCATGAATCTGGATAGCATGCTCACAACAAACATTATATCCGGTCTTGTAGCTGTTAAATAAAGAAGGCATCCCACTAAGCTTCTGTAGATGGACTCATCGACTGCATCAAAATTACCTTGGCTTGTCAACTTTAACTCAGCAGCCATAGGTGTGTTCATTGGTTTGCTGTTTTCCATGGAAAACTTGTTCAAAATTTTCTTGGCAAATGCTTGTTGGCTTAGGAAAATTTCTCCTTTAGCTTGTATCACTTCCATTCCAAGGAAGTAAGTCATATGCCCGAGGTCTGACATTTCAAACATCTTCTTCATTTTGCTCTTGAAGTCCTTCAAGACAATGTTGTCTCCTCCTGTAACCAGCAAGTCATCGACATAGAGAGACACAATAAGCTGAGTTTCAGCTTCATTCTTCTTAACATACAGTGTGGGCTCACTGATGCTCCTTTGAAATCCCAAACTGATGAGATAGCTATCGATTCGAGCATACCAAGCTCGGGGTGCTTGCTTCAGCCCGTATAGCGCCTTCTTTAACTTGTAGACCATATGTTCTTTGCCTGGTACTTCAAAGCCTTGAGGTTGGTCGATGTATATCTCCTCTTCAAGCAGTCCATTTAGGAATGCTGACTTGACATCCAGTTGGTGTATGGACCATTGCTTTTGTGCTGCTAAAGCAATCAACATTCTGATGGTGTCGAGTCTGGCTACTGGAGCAAAGGTTTCCATGTAGTCCAGGCCATATTTCTGACTAAATCCTTTGACGACCAGCCTTGCCTTGAGCTTATTTAAGCTCACATCTGCATTTTGCTTAGCACGATACACCCATTTAACACCTATGACCTTCCTGTCTTGTGGCATATCAACCAAATCCCAGGTTTGGTTTTTCTCAATCATCTTCATTTCTTCTATCATTGCAGCCTTCCAACCTTTGTGAGCTTCAGCTTCTTCAAAACTTGTAGGTTCCATGATGGCAACATCAGCTCTTTCGTAAACATCTGTTAATGGCCTGGTCCCTCTAACAGGAACATCATCAACATCCATTTCTTGACCAGTTTGCTCGGGTTCTATTTGCCCCACTTCAAGTTCTTCAGAAGTCTCCATTGGTTGATTGTTGTCCCAGTTCCAGTAGGCATTTTCATCAAAGACAACATCCCTACTGACTTGAACCTTCTTTGTTGTTGGATCAATGATCCTATAGCCCTTTTTAACTGAGCTATATCCTACTAGAACACCTGGAGTAGCTCTCCTTGAAAGTTTATCCCTCTTTACAGATGGAATCTGCACATAACATAGACATCCAAAGAGTTTTAGATGAGCAAGAGAGGGTTTGAAGCCATACCAAGCTTCAAAAGGTGTCATTCGAGTCATGGCCTTTGTTGGTAGTCTATTTTGAAGATAGACTGCTGTGTTGACAGCTTCTGCCCACATGAACTTTGGCATTTTCTTTTCGAACAGCAGGCATCTTGCCATGTCCATGATGCTTCGATTTTTTCTTTCACTCACCCCATTTTGCTGAGGTGTGTACACATTGGTTAGCTGGTGTTTAATGCCAGCTTCTTCACAAATCGCCTGGAATTGAGCTGAAATATATTCAGCCCCATTATCTGACCTGATGGTCTTCAACTTGCAACCTGTCTCAGTTTCTACATGAGCTTTGAACTTCATGAACACTTGTGGAACTTCAGACTTGTGTTTTAGAAAATAAATCCAACAGAATCTTGAATAATCATCAATGAAGAGAATAAAATACCTGTTTCCACTAACTGATTCTGTCTTCATGGGACCACAGACATCTGTATGAACAAGTTGAAGCTTCTCAGCTGCTCTCCAAGCTTGATTTGAAGGAAAGGGCTGCCTAGCTTGCTTTCCAAGTTGACACACTTCACACACTTCATTGTTGCATGCTGAGTTTGTGAAGTTTTCTACCAGATCTTCATGGATCATCCTGGCCATTGCTTTAAAGTTTGCATGACCAAGTCTTTTGTGCCATATTTTTGAGTCATTGTGAGAGGCAGTATAAGCTGCTTTAGGGGCTTCTGACCAATTAATCTCAAAGGATTTATCAGTCTGAGTGACTGTCATGAAACATGATCCACATGGATCTGTTATTCGACATACCTTGTCTTTGAACACAAGAGAGTATCCCTTGTCAAGGAGTTGAGATATACTCAACAAGTTTTTGTCAATATCGGGCACAAGTAACACATTGGAAATTACCTTGTTACCCTTTAGAGTTGATATCAAAACATCACCTTTGCCCACAGCATTGATGAACTGACCATTTGCCACTTTAACCTTGGTTTGTACACTCCTGTCCAAGGTTTTGAAAATGGCTGCATTAGGAGACATGTGGTTTGTACATCCACTGTCCAAGAGCCAAGCTTTGGAGTCTGTCTTCTGGTCACTTGAGCATGACACAGCAAAGACTTCTTCTTCTTGATCGCTTCCACCTTCAGCCACTCGAGCCTCGATCTTAGATTGTTGTTGAGCTAGCTTCGGTCTGCCTTTTGCCTTGCAAACTCTCTCGACATGTCCCTTCTTCTTGCAGTGTTGACATACTGTATCAGGCCGAAACCAACATTTATCTTCATGATGGCTTGGCTTTTTGCAAAATTTGCAAAGGCGATCATTGGTCCTTGCAGCATCAGGCTTAGGCCTGTTTTTCCATGTTTTCTTGCCTTTGTAGGCAGCATTGCTTGAAGAAGTCCTAGCTTTAGCTTGGAAAGCACCTTCTTGGTGTTCCTCGTTCCTGCTTGCCCTTCTTTGCTCTTGAGCATAAAAGGCATTGATTAATTCGGTCAAGGTGATGCTTGAGAGGTTCTTGGAGTCCTCGAGGGAAGATATTTTTGCTTCATACCTTTCAGGTAAGGTTGAAAGCACCTTCTCCACAATCCTTGCTTCACTAAACTGCTCACCAAGGAGTCTTATGCTGTTTACAACAGCCATAATCCTGTCTGAGTACTGTTTTACAGTCTCTTCTTCTTTCATCTTCAAGTTTTCGAAGTCTCTCCTCAAATTCAGAAGCTGCTGCTGCCTGGTCCTTTCTGTACCTTGAAACTCCTCCTTAAGTTTGTCCCATGCCTGTTTAGGAGTCTCACAGGCCATAGTTCTTGTAAAAATGATGTCTGAGACACAGTTTTGGATGCATGATAAGGCTTTATGTTTCTTGGTCTTCTCCTCAGCATGCTGTCGAATTTAAGCCACGGTTGGGTTGGCTCGAAGAGGTTCTGGTTCAACATCAGTGTTCACTACCTCCCATAGATCAAGAGCTTGAAGATAGGTCTTCATTTTAACTTGCCATATATGAAAACCTTCTCCATTGAAGATCGAGGGCACAGCAGGTGAGAAGCTTGATGAAGCCATTCCAAATTAACTTTAACAGCAACAGGTCCTCAAAGAATGAAGCTCTAGATACCAATTGTTGGAGTTTCTAGCAGCTAACAACAAGTGTGGCTTGAGGCAAAAAAAAATGACAGAAGGTTGAAGAAGGAAAGAAAGTTGACAGAATTTTTTTTTGAGAGAAAAGAAAGCTAAGGAAAAATGGAGCTTAAGTGTGAAAATAAATTGCATCCAACTTTTTCATTACTCAAAATACCAAAGATACATTGCCATTATATATATAAGTCATGGTCAATGTGAATTACAACAAGTCATTACCTAAACATACCTAATCCCACCTAAACTTATGGAAACTTGAAATACAAAACTTGCAAGCTTAATCTTGCTGATTTGATCAGCCTAGTCACCATCAAAATGACATGAAATATCATCCTAACATTGTTCAAAATAAACCAAACTAAGTTACATTGACATTGGATTCAAAACAGCAAGTTAAAGAACTTGGTTTGCATAAAATAATAGTGGCAGCATAGCATCAAAGGTTGTGTGGCATATGGATGTTGCATGGGCTGCATGGAGTTCATAATTCAACACATCGAAAGGTTAGAATCTCTACCAACTTGATGTGAAATCAAAATTTTTAAATGGAGAATTGAAAGAAATATACATGCAACAACCTCAAGGCTTTGTGATTAAAGGCCAAGAAAAAAAGGTGTACAAATTGAAGAAAGCTTTATATGCATTAAAACAAGCTCCTAGAGCATGGTACAATGAGGTTAACAACTACATTTCATTCAAAAAGTATTCCAAAGAAACAAAAGTGAGCCTACTTTGTATGTTAAGTATCAATGTACGACTTGTATCCTTCTTATTAGAATTTATGTTAATGATTTGGTTTATACCAGTAACAATGAAAGGATGATTGAAGTATTTAAAATGGACATGATGGAAAAATATGAGATGATTTATCTCGGATTATTACATCATTTTCTTGGTATTGAGATTTATCAAGATGATCATAAAGTTTTTATTTGTTAAAAGAAATATGTCAAAAATGTTTTGAAGATGTTCGGTATGCTTGGTTGCAGACCCGTTGATACTTTTTTGGTATAGTGAATAAAAATTTAGAAAAGAAGATGATGGAAGAATGGTAGATGTAAACATGTATAGAAACTTGATTGGGAGTTTGTTTTATTTGACTGCTACAAGGCCTGATTTGATGTTTGCAGCTAGTTTACTTTCAAGATTCACGAGTAAACCTAGCCACTTCCATCTTGGAGTAACAAAAAGATGCTAAGATATGTCATGGGTAGCATTGAGTACGAGGTCATGTTTGAAAAACATTCATAAAAAAACTTAGAAGGCTATTATTGATTGGGTCGAAAGTGTTGATGATATGAAGAGCACTTCGAGTTATGTGTTTTCTCTTGGAACCGGTGTGATATCTTGGTGTTCAAAGAAGCAAAAATAGTGGCTCAATTATCTACAGAAGCAAAGTATCTAACAGTTGGAGTAACGACACAAAAAAAGCAAATTGGTTGAAAAAATTATGGAAGACATTAGAGATAAGCAAAAGGTAGGTGGTCAACTTCATTGTGACAACAAACCAACCATTGCTATGTTAAAAAAAATCCAGTTTATCATAGTTGAACTAGACATATCAACATCAAACGTTAGTTCATTCGAGAAGTAATTGAAGAAGGCTAGATCCAACTATAGTTATGTCCTTCACAAGAGCAACTAGCTGACATTTTCACCAAAACACTTCCAAGAACAAGATTCCAGCAACTTTGAAAAGCATTGGGAGTAGAAGAAAATCACATTAAGGGGAGTACGTTGAGTAATGTGATGTTATCAATATATCTATTTAATCAAAGTGACTAAAAATGGATGTATCTAGGAAATCTAGTTGTATGAATGTATCTATCTAAAATGCATGTATGTATTAGATATGTTAGACAAAACACGTTAGCGAACAAAATAAATTAAATATAAATAAACACATATAAAGTAAAGATAGAATAATTTATATTTAATTTATCAAATACGAAAAACAATCAAAATTAAAATCAAATAAGAGTTTAAATCAAAAGGAGGAATAGGGATTTTACAAAACGTTGAGGCCTGCGAAACACAGTTTCTTTAAGATAGATTAGACCACTCCTACGATACTTGGAGTAACGTTGGTCGAATGTCTCCCAAGATACAATAACAACAGTGATCACAGTAGTAGCACCTCTACAATAATCAACGAACGAATAATGCCTTTTTCTATCACCGGAATGTTTGAAAATACGAAGAGGAAAAGGAAGAGTTTTGATAGCAACAGAGTTTCGGTAAGAGAAAAATATTATAGAGTATTTTCTTGTGAAAAACCCTTCAGAAATCATGGCCTTTTATAGGCATGGAGAATGTTGGAATTTTGGAAAAAACATCCAAAAAAATTTAATCAAATTTCTTGGAGTCAAATCAATAAGATAAGTATCCTTATATAAGAAATTATGTCTGCTGAGGAAAATAAATTTGTGTTGGGTTAAAATATCTTTCTTGTGAAAAACCCTTCAAAAATTATGGCCTTTTATAGGCATGGAGAATTTTAGAATTTTGGAAAAAAATATCCCCTCTCTTGCACGCAAAACAATGTTACAAGCTTAGTCATTCAATTACTTTTTAAGAGAGTTCACATATATAAACACATCTCACACTTGGTATTTAACCAATGTGGTATCTAAGCTTTTACTTTTCCTCAACAATATTTTCAAGTAGTTTATTTTGAGCATCAATTTCTCATTCATCACTCAACCATTTTGAGCATATGATATACCGTTGTAAAGGTCTCATGGAGTGAAATATGAAACCATAATTTTATAATTCAACTCTCCACTTTACCTATTGAGAAAATGCCTCTAAGTCCCCCAAAAAATAATTTTTCTAACAAGATACACATTAATTACTTGGTGCATCTATTAAAACTAATAGTCACTTGCAACAGCTATATAAAGTGTTGTAAGCGATCAAAAACTAAGTAGTGAGGGTGTTAGAGAGAAAGAGAGATGACTTGAGTGAACCAAAAAATAAAATAAAAATAAATTTCATTCCATCTTGAATGTGTCTTGCATTCACCATCTCTAGAATTCTCTCTAACACTCGGGAACCATACAACTAACAGAGAGTAGCACCATTGAATTCTAATCCTTCCCATGTGCACTGCAAACTGTCCAATTGATCTCTTGTGTGTATGTTGGTAAGCTATTCAAGATTTTATTCATTAAAAGAGTAGTCATTAAAGGCGTAGGCAGAACAGAATGATACAATTCGCCTATTAACACTCGTAAAAATTGTATATATTCACAAATTTAATTGCAGATTTTATTTAAATATCCAAAAATAAATAAATATTGTTATTATTTTCTGTTAGTGTTATGTGAGTTAGATCTCGTCACTTGTTAAAGAAATAAAATAGAGAGGCAAAATAGGAGATCTGTGTATGGACCATACTGCACAAGTTGAATTCGTATAGTATTATATTTTTTCTAGTAGATATTGATTATAACAGGGTTATTTAACCCCTTAAAATAGATGTAGTCGAATTCTTCTTGTATTGTTGTTTCTCAACATTAGTGAATATCTCTTCCTCTACTCGTGATTTTTCCCGATAAGAGTTTTTCACATAAAATCTACAGTTTCTTTCATTCCTATTACTCTGCGTATAGTATAACACTTCCAAATATATATCACTACTAGTGTAATATTTACCAAACCCAATCTGAATATTCAAGTCTGTCTTATTTAATAAAAGAATAAAAATATCACAACATATATTTTGTAGACGGTGGTTTTGAGAAATTGAAAGCAGCTAACCTTGAAGAAAAGGAAAAAAGGCAAAAGAAGACGAATCAATCATGGATTTTAGCAATTTTGAATTGTTTTTGAGCAAAACCAAAATAATTTATTTGAACAATCTTTTCTTTTAAAAGTTTTCTTCGACTTTCCGACGAGTTTTTAGCAACATTATTTGTACTAATTGAAAGGTCTTTCTAATGGTATTTGTGGCTTCATTTTGGCTGAATGATTTATAGGAAATGATTCGAAGTTCTTTACGCGTGAGTTATGATAGTCTCGTTCATTTGGGCTCTTACTGTTCCATTCCTTGGTTCCCAGTTTAATCTTTTCAAGCAACGAGCCAATTTCCAGGAAGTTTTTCAAATTATTGGTTAGTTGATTTTAAGGAACGGTTCGTTGCTTAGAGACTTAAGACTAAAGTTATGGGGTTTGTATCGGAAAGAGGAACGAGAGTGGCTTCAAAAATCTTGGCTGAGGTGGTTTACAGAGGGAGACTGAAACACAAGGTTCTTTCACCTTGTTGCTTCTGGGAGGCGAAGAGCTTAATTTCTCAGCTACAAGAGGAGAATAAGGTGTTGGATAAGTCGCTGGAGATCAAGTCCGCTGTGGAATACCATTTTAAGCAAACTTATAATAAAGGCCATGTATGTAAGCTGGTGGATATTGACTGTAACTTCAGAAAGCTTTCTACTCAGAATGCCATTGCTCTTGAACAACGCTTCTCGGAGGAAGAAGTATGGGGCATATTACAATCAGTTGCTGGCAGCAGGCACCATGGCCTGAGGGTTTCAATCTAATTTTTTTCAAAAGGTATTGGAGTATCCTTAAAGGTCAGGTAATGGAAACATCAACAAGTTCTTTGATAGTA
Organism: Gossypium australe; assembly: GCA_005393395.2. Lineage (NCBI taxonomy): Eukaryota > Viridiplantae > Streptophyta > Magnoliopsida > Malvales > Malvaceae > Gossypium > Gossypium australe. Next base: position 4,680,153 of record CM016619.1, on the reverse strand, counting down.
AGGAATGGGATCCCAATCTGAATCGTTCTTTCGTCATTTGATGGCCAGGCTCCATCTGGATTAGGCGATTTTAGACCCATCAGTCTGGTTGGGGGTATCTATAAAATAGTAGCAAAGGTTATGGCTGCTAGGTTATCCAGGCACATGGGGGGGACTCATTAATTAAATGGTTATGGAGGTACGGTCCAGTTCAAACAACTTACAGAGGAGGGTGGTGAATGCCAAGTATGAAACGGGTGAGACGTCGTTGATGCCTTTACTCAGCTTATTAGACCGCTCAACTCGAGCAACTCAGCTTATACGAATTTTACCTCTAATGTTCATTTTCTATTGGGGGACAGGGAGAGCACTGATTTTTGGTCGAATAAATGGATTGGGAATGTAGCTTTGAAGGAGGCTTTTCCAAGAATATTTGCTCTTGCCACTAAGAAGGATGGAAAAGTTAGTGAGTTCGGTATTAGACAGAATGATATATGGACTTGGGAAATTTATCTCAATGGGAGTCATTCCTACAGACTCTTGATAGTGCCTCAAGAAGTGTTGTACTTCAGGACTGTATCAGGTGGTCCGGAGCCAGTGATGGACAATACTCAGCTAAGGCATACTGTGCAATGGTTCAAGGGACAACACATGACTCCGGACAGTGTATGGAAACAAGTATGGTCAGGATATGCTCCCCCAAAAATTGAGTTCTTTGTATGGTTATTGATGTGGGATAGAGTGACTGAGCATTTATTTTTCGTGTGGTTTGGCAGCTGCAGTCCATGTGGCCTAAAGATGCCCCATCGTTCTTCCTTTTGTGCATTCCCTCGATGCATTATTGAAATGTGTTGGATGACATTTTTTTGCCATTATCTGGAGTATACGGATTTTTCGGAATAAGATGATGTTCACCGGAAAGGTTCTTGATCAACAAGAATTATTTGAGTCCATCTTGATTAGATTGGGCCGGTGGTTCCGTGCTAAGTGGGGGTCAACCGGGGTTTCCTTGGATGACTTTCTTCGTGCCCCTCAGAACTTTCGTGCACCAAATACACATAAGAACGACACTAAGAGGGTAATTTGGACACCTCCTCCCTGCGGTGCTGTTAAATTCAATGTAGATGCGGGTGTTGTAGGCAATAATGGTACAGCGGGGATTGGTGGGATTCTTCCCTCGCTAGTCATTTTCTCTAAATCTGCAGGTCTTGCGGATCCAGCTTTAGTTGAAGTTTTGGCTATTAAGGAAGCCCTTACCATATACTCGGCTTGTAAATAGTCAGGTACGCATAAGTTGATAGAGGAAAGTGACTGTGCTGTTGCTGTTTGCTGGTTCAGATCACCGTGGAATGCCCAAAGCTGTGTAAGAAGTATCATTCAACTCAGTTCTGGTATTTTGCAGGGGTCAAAGTAGAGATATTATCGAAATTCTCAGAGAAGCAAATGGGACTGTTGATCGTTTAGCCAAGGCCGGGATCAATATAAAAGTTAATTTGCTTTCGGTTTGTGGTTAATTTCATCTATGCATGTTATGTCTGTCAGCTATAAGGGGCTGACTATAGCAATTCGCAGGGGTCCTCTCTGTATTGTTAATATGCTGAGATTTTAATGCTTATATTCCCTTTAAAAAAGAGTTTCCAATTGAAAAATGACAAGAGTTTCCCCTGCTAATCTCTACTAATTATTTTTGTCATGATTTTTATAGTATGAAAATAATTCTTTTCATTGGTGTATCTCCATAGTCTAGATGGGTTTTTGCTGGCATTTTTCAAAGAGAAACGTAGAACAATGAGCAAAAAACAACAGCAAAAACGTTCCTGAACTGATCTGTGTTCCATTTGTTTAAAAATACAACATATATAGTCAAACCAATACCAAATACAACCAAACTTTTAACCACTCCCACTAATAACATTGTAACTTGCAAAACTTTGCTTGCACATAAGCTGATTAGGTCAATCAGCACCTAAACACATCAAAACATAAGCAAACTAAGTTCATTCTTAACTAAATAAAACTACTAGGAACTACAGAAAAAACTAGCACACAAACTAGACAGCTTTCTTATCATCTACTGATTTAACAGTTTAAGCAAGCTGTTGCAACCCACTGCAGCATACGGCGGAGGGCTTAGTGTCTTTGCCTGTTGCAAACGCCACGCATGCAGTAGCCTTGGCGTCGATGGTGGGACATGGAACAGTTGGCAACCTGAAAACAGGAATGAGAGTAGAATGAACTTGGAAAAGGATAGGTTAGCTTTTTTGTATGGTAGCTTGGGTGGATGGATGGATGGATTTGGGCTGAGATTGATGAGGATTTGGGTTAGAGTGATGGATTTAAATTGGGAAGAGTCCAACTGGATTTGAATAAGGTGAATTGTAATTCATTCATCCGATTCGAATTAAAATTTAGTAATAGAATTAATATTTTGAATAAGTCTTTTAAGAATCGAATTAAATTGATTGGACCAGGAATTAATTGAGGTATTGATTTGGAATAAAGAGTTGAGTTGGTTGAATAGGATTAGAACCAATTGAATTATTTTTTCTTAAACTTTTTTAAAATAATTTATTAAATTGAGTCGAACAAATTAGTCAGATTAAACCAATGATTTGACCGATTCAACCATTGATTCAGGTTTGAAAACCTTTGTAAACTGAACTCGAATAAGTTTGACCATGAAATTTTAAATTTTTTTTTAAAGGTGAATGTACTTGAGAGATGCCTCTATTATAGGGATTTGATCAAATTAATCCCTCTACTATTTAATGAATCAATTTAGTCCCTATATTATTAAAAGGAATCAAATAAGGTCAAATTAAACATCATCTTATGGAATAAAATAATATAAAGATATTCACTATAAATATCATGGAATAAAATAAGTGTGATTAACTTATGGGATATGCAATCAATAAGTTTTATAGATAAATATCCTTGTATTATTTTATTCCGAATCTTCAGAACTTTGCTCAACTTAAACAGCATATTATGGAATAAAATAGTGTAAAAATATTTATCTATAAAAAATTAGGTTCGTTTAAAATATGGGTTATTCTCAGATATTTAAGGTCTGAACTATTCGAGTTCACCTTAACTTGTTTTTATTTTTATAATATAATTTATAATACATAAAAAAAACTAAATCCATATATAATACCATGTAAAATTTTAAAAAAATCGTGAGATGATTTGTATTTTTTTTACTTTTATTAAAAGAAATTATATTTTATTATGGATAAAACAAAATAATATACTCAAATATTAAAACTGAGTTGTGTCGAACTTGGGTCTTAAATGTTGAAGCTCAAGCCTACCTCATATTTTTAAGTAGGCCTATTTTCTTGCTCAACCCCATTTTTCAAGTTTAACATTTTTGTTCAAACTCTCCTTAAATATTTAGTTGAAGGTTTGAACTTGGACAAATAATTTAACCTTTTAACACATTTACCCTATATAAAATATTTAAATATTAAAAAAATAAAATTGTAATAAATACATCTAAATAACTATAGTCATAATTAATTTTTACAATAAATTATCCAATTAATAATTAAAATATATTTAAATAAACTTACTAATTATTTAAGTAAAACCCACGAGACAGCCTAAAATCTTAGAACTCTGAAAACATCCTCCTTATCAACACCTCATCGGTTCAGTTTATATATTTTATATATTCAATAGTTGTGTTATGCTGTTAGCCAATATTTGTTACCCAGTTTCTAGACTAAGATCGATCCGATCCTCTTTACCTTAATAGTAATAGCCTGTACAATTTGCGTACGTGAGTTCATGCATGGAGGATTCGTATTTTTATATGAGTTCACACAAGGAGTATTTGCACGAACCCACAATTATAGAACACGTGTTACTCTTAGAGTAGAATATATATATAGAGGCTTATTTAAATAAGTAAATTCATTCAATAAGTTGATTAATTAAATTATGTACATTTTGTTATTAAATATTAAAATTAATTGATAGAAAGGCTGAGTTAAAGGATTTCTTTTCATTTATGACAAGTAACGCACAATTCAAAATGTTCACGAAAAATATTTTCAATTTTACCAACAAGTACTAACAACAACAACTATTATTGAAACCTATAAAAATTAGATAGTTACGTCAGTAGTTCTTATATTATACATAAGTTTAGAGTTTAGTCTTTCTATTTTAATTTGGTCATTTGTAGTCATTTTAATTTTTGAGTTTTGAATTTTAGTCCTAATCAAATGGTAACCGTTAAATTCATTAAGGTAGCGTTTGGTAACTGGAATTTGGATTTTCAAATTTTTGTTCTGAAATTTATGATTTATGAATTAATTATTTTCAAATTTTTTGTTTGGGTTTAAACTATTTTGAAAATCAAGGTTTTGAATTAATCCAAATTCATTGTTTGGATAATTTAAATTTATATTTGGATTTGAACTAATTTTAAGTCATAAAAACATTTTTAAAATTTAATTATTTAGGAGGATTTTGAACATTGTTGTTTGAACCGAACTGGACAGATTTGACCAAGAACGGATCGAAGTATAGGTCCTGAGAAAGACATTAGAGCAGTTGGTTCGAGATAAAATTATATAATTTGATTTGTACTTAAATAAGTGAGCTTAATTAGGAATAAATTAAAAGTTAGGGGTTTATAAATTAAAATTGTGGAAATTATTGTATAAATGAAATTTTCGAATATTTACATTGTATTAGATTAAATGCATGAAGCTTCGTCACTATTTTTAAATTTGGACTAGATTGTCCGGTTAGACCAATTGGACCAAGAAACGACCGAGGTACTAGTCCAAAATAAGGGATTAGATCAGTTGGTTGGTCAAAAAAATTGAATCGATTTTCTCTATTCTTTAATGTTTATTTTTAATAATTTATTCAATTGAATCGGTCAGACCAATTGAACCCGTTGAACCAAAAATCGGTGGTCTAACTATTTCACCCACCAATCCGGTTATGAAAAACTTGAGTTTTGTTATTACAAATAAAATTATTATTTATTGTCACAATGTGAAAGAAGAGAGTCTGATTATCAATCTTGGGCTTTCAAAATTTGAAGTTTTAAAAAGTTAACTCTTATAAAATTAGACTTGGATTTCAAATTCAAATCAATTTTTTTTTATTTGTTATCCAAATTAACAAAGAATTTGGATTTTCAAATCTAAATTTTTTGAACCAAATCATGGATTCCAAACATGCCATAAGTTAAATTCTGCTATTTTTTCAAAATTTTATACAACAAACATAGTATCACATGTGTAATGCCATATCAGTTTATTATTTCACTTAATAAAAAATCACGTCATTTTAATTAATATTACACATACGATGATATCTTTATTGTATAAGATGTTGACAATACCAAAATTCAACTTAACAGATTCAATAGCTATTATTTAGTTAAAACTAAAATTTCAAAATTAAACAAGTACAAAAAAATAAAAATCACGAAATTAAAATATATAAATTAAATTTAAGTTGGAGTTAAAATCAAAACTTGAATTTTTCTCTTGGTGAGTGTATTTGATGACACTAATGTTTAACATCTTTCTTGTTAGAAATGCTTGATGAGTGTATTTGATGTTGAGGATAATGACTAATAGTTTTCTTGCTTTAAATGAGTTCTACATGAATCAGAATTTGACTATAATATGATTAAAATATACTAATTGTTTTCATGTTAACTCATCATATATAATATTTATTTTTTGTGTCAAATTATTAAGAACAAAAATTAGATGTGAAAGTGTACTTGAATCCACTAATATATTGAAATTCTTGAGTCTTGTGGTTTTATCGTCACAAGTATAATACAAATACAAATACATGTCTGAACAACTATAGTTAGAATCATAAAAGAAAATCTTATATAAAACTTAATATATCAAAATCTGATTATCAAATCATCAAAAACAAAAACTAAACGCGGAAGCATATCTAAATATATTGATTTGTTGAAATCCTTGAGTCTTGTGATTTTAATTTTTCTAATGACGCTTTATTTTATGAAAATGAGATATCAAAAAAGTTAATTATTCCTTAATAAAAGCATATTTACTACTGAGCAAAAAACAGAAAGTTAATTATGTGTGATTTAGAGATCATAGCCTTAACATGTAATTTTTACCTATTAACCCTAATTTCTAATTAACCATCATCAATTAAAAATTAATTATTTGAATACTTACACATATTTGATGTATAATTTTTTAATAAATGAAGCCCAATAAACCTTAATTATATCAATTCACTTTTAATTTGCGTTAACCTTTAACTACCAATTCATAATCAACTTGTAGCAGACAATTAACACAACTTGCTCCACAACTTGATTCTTTACATACATATGTGTGTTCACGTGTGTACAAGAGTCGTATTATCCAACAACTGTAATATGGAATCAAACTATATAAAGTACGATGAATTAAAAATTGAAAAGAATTAAATAGAGCTCATCTATAGCATACATACATATATATTAAAACTAAACATGTCCCATCAAATTGGGTGACTTATATGTATACTTATTTCATGATTAACTATTTACTTCTTTAGAGAGTACCCGTGATTGATTTGTATTTTAAGTTTCTAATTTTTTTTAGTTTCAATACATATATTACAATTTGTTTTAATTCAAGTAATGATGTCTATGACATGTTGGCTCATTTAAAAAAAAAAAAAAGGTCAAATTCTTTTATAATTTAAAAGATTATGTCACTTAGGGGAAAGGGGACTGAGGCAGGCAACACTGCGATGGGTTGGTCTAAGGAAATTTGGAAAGGGTTATGGAAGCTTGACTCCTTCAAAATGCAGGCTAGGACTATGACTATTTGCGAGGGCAGTTTAGTTTGAGTCTACTTGTGGATTGAAAATATCTAACCTAATCGTATTCAACATTAAAGACTAGATTAAAGAATGGATTATATATGTAAGAATACAAATGAGATTGAACCAGAAGAAGCAACTGCTTTAGCCTCTACATTGTGGTCAATCTGGTGCCATAGGAATAGAGTCTTGTTTGATAAAGATTTCTTTGTGTTTGGTTGCGGTGATTGGACAAGTGAAAGATCTGATTCGATTATGCAAGATGGATTGTTGGGAAAAAAAAATACAGGCTTATTAATGAAGGAGCGAGCCGGATCGTGTGTTCTCTCTGATCGTCATGACTTTGACATGGAGAGTGGGTTCTATGTAGTGTGGCAAATTCGGAAGATGGATGGCAGAATTATGGTCACAAGATGCACAAAATTATGATTGATGGTAAGCAGTTCATTTAACTATTTACGATTAGAGAGGTACTTTTGCAAATAACTTCCAGGAACCTATCCAACTCCATAATTTGGGAGTGAGGAAGACGACCCTTAACTGGATCACAAGAATACTATCTAAACCAAAAAGGGTGTTAGGATTTGAAATTTAGTAATCTAATGGGTCCAATGAAAATCAAGAAGAAAAATCTGATTTGTTATATTTCTATTGAAAATAGATAGGAATGACGCAGTTTCATATAATCATTTCTCGTCTAATACATATACAACTTAGCAACCTGGCCTAGAGGACATATCCACATGACTAATGACAATATTAAAGTGTTATTTTTCATTTCTTTTTTGTTTACTTTGCCTGTTATGTTGTTTGATGTGTGATCCGATGTAAAGGGTTAACTACACTTAAAGTCATTAAATTATTAGTAAGTTAATATTTTTGTCACTTAACTTCAAAAAGTTACAAAAAGGTCATTGAACTGTTTAAAAGTTTTTATTTAAGCCGCTAGGCTGTTAACTTTTTTTAAGTTCCGCCGGTGAGCTCCATGTGAGGATTTGACTGAAATAATAGTAGCTCTAAAAGGCAATCGGCAATAGCTTGAGCAACAAATTTGGAGTGATCGTATTATAAAATAAAAGAGAATCGTGCAAATAACATATTATAAAATAAAAAGGCAAAGAAAATAGGAGAGTAAAAGAGAGAGTGTATTTTATTGATCAATGGGATAATTACAATGCTTCTTCAAAATTTCTATTTATAGGCATAAGAAATATAATAAAGTAGAGATTTAATTCTAAATAGAATTTAAAGTAAATCAAAACTTATCTTGATCTTGATAGATATCCACTAAATCAGATATTTATAACAAAAATTACTTTTCGTATTTTTTTATTATAAATTTTAGTATTTCTAATAATTTAAATTATGTCAATAGTGAATTTGAATACATAGATACTCAAATTTTAATCCAAAATGAACCTAGACAAATAGATGTATAGCTAAGTGCCGGACTTGAATTTTATTTTAATTTTTTTAAAAAATTTGCATTACGACAACTGACTCAATGACTATTAACGGTCATGTCAATAAAATAACGGTTAATAATAGAAAGAGTTAATCAAGAGATATAATTGATAAAAATTTTAACATTCAAAGATTCAATTGAATGTGTTACTTCAATAATTTAGTAAAAAAAGAATGTGTTACTTCAAAATAATTTAATTAATTTTTTTTTTGGGTAAAAATTCAAGGTCTCTATATCCTTGAAACTTTTAAATATTATATATTTTATGAATTTTTAGTTTGTAGGTAAACTAAAATGGGTTTTTGACTTTGTTCACGTCAAATCGAAAGCTAAGTACCCTTTTTTTTTCTTTTTCCTTCAAGTGGAATATGATTTTTATAACTTTTGAAGCTTAATTAATTAATTGAATTTCGAGTGTTGGCCTAATAATCGAGGTGTTCAATGCTTTAGATGTGAGCTGGATTCGAGTCGTGTTAGTACTGTTGTTGTTAAGGTTTTATCCACCTTTTATAATTCACTAAAATAATTAATTAATTAATTAGTTTTTCTAGAAAGAGATATTGATCTTAAACAATTTATATTTACATGAAAAGAGGGAAATATATTTATTTATTTAGTCCAAAGTCAAAGAATTTTATCTTATATAAGATAAAAATTGTATGCGTGTACTCTTTTTTCTCCCAGAACATGCGTGTGCTGCTTAAGGACCGGTATTTTTTTTATTATTTCTTTTAAAAAAATATAGTAGAGGTTTTCTCCAAGGAAACTAATGGTTCATGGTGTTATCTTTGGATGAAAATTTTTATCTAATAATTGGATTTGAGTGTAATTGTGTGTAATTATATTGTGATGACATATTTGAGTAACCATTATAATTTATGAGTCTTACTGAATTGGATGTAATTGGAGCACTCAGGAGGTGAGAACTGAAGTAATTATACAGGTAATTATACTCAAATTCAATTCTTAGGAGGATAGTTTCATTTTAGAGTATGTAGGTAATTGATTTTAAGATTTGCTAATTATATTAATATTAAATTTTTGATTGAGTTGGTATTACGAGTTTTTTAACATTAATCTTATTATGGGTTCTTATCATATCTGTTCTTTTTGATATAATGCCTAGAACTACCCACATGACCTCCCTAATCCTTAAATAGGAGGATAATGTGCTTCAGCGCACTTAACTCATGTCCGCTGCACTGGCAATAATATCAATGCCAATCGAGTTAAGATTTAATCGACTGGTATTATGAATTAATAATACACCAATTTTATATGTTAAATGTCAAAAAACCCAATTTAATATATGATGCTTGGTGATGCCTTTTTGTGGTAGGTTGATGCAGTCATAATCGATTGTGTGATGGGTAACCTGCAAACTAAAAAGAGATTAAGAGGTGTTAGAATTAGCACTCCGAAGCACCTTCCTATAGATTTGATAATGAAAATTATAGTAAAGGTGGCTAAGCTGAAGAATGGCCGTACCTATATACATGTTGCAGCATGATATTTGTAAGGACTTTGGGGTTGCCCTGAGTTGCCCATTTACATGCTCAGATCTAATTACTAGTTCTCCTTTGTTGATCGTAGCGCTTTGTCCTTTTAGGCGGCCACTCAATTTACTGCATGGTTTGCTGAGTTGGTGGATATCTGTGTAGGGTCTTCTCTACGAGAAAGAAGGTTATTAGATGGTGTCGTATTCTAATTTCTTAAGCATTTACTTGGTGCTTTGGGCTCGTGACAAGTTAAAAAAAATGAAAATTTATATAAATTTATAAAAATTAAATTTTTTTTATAAAAGTAATAAAACATATTTAAAATATTTAAAAATTTATAAAAACGTATTAAAATTCTATAAAAATCATAAAATTATAAAAAAAATATTAAAATTGATATAAACTTATAAAAAAATATATAAAAAACTTGAATTGGACCGGATCAATTGGTTGGACCACTTAGACCGAAATCGACAAGGGTATTGATTCAAAGAAAGTTGTTATACCAGTTGACTTGGAAACCGGATGGTTGAATTGATTTTGTTTTTTTTTTTAATATTTAATATTTTTATTTTTATTTAATTGAATTAGATAGATTAATTGAATTAGCATATTAGTGGCCTGACTGGTTTGATTCTGAAAAACTTGGTAAGAATATTTCATTCTGACATATGGTAATAGTTGGATGTTGAAATTTTCGTTTGATAAAAAATTTAAAAAAAAAACCGGTTCAACTGCTCGGTTCCAAGTCAACCAATCTAATGTCTTTCCCTAGGCCGGTACCCTTGCTAATTTCAAGCTAATCAATCTAGTTCAAGTTTTTATGTTTTTTTATAAGTTTAGATCAATTTAATATTTTTATAATTGTTAACAAAATTTTTTAAGAACTCTAATACATTTTTTGTTTTAAATATTTTAAATAATTTTTTAAAATTTTTATATTTTATTAGAATTTTTATATTTTTATAATATTTATATGTTTTTATAATTTTAATAAGTTTATATCAATTTTAATATTTTTTTATTCTTTTATTTTTTTGTGATTTTTTTATAATTTTTTAAAGATTTTTAATCATTTTTCATGAAAAAATATTAGATTAAACCGAAACTTGCCATTTATCACTATCTGATGGGTTCGCCAATTTATGTTAACAGTCAACTTGGTCAATGGCGGAAACCCTTAATAGAGGGGCTTAATTGATTATTTTAATTAATGACAACTAAGTGCGAATTTAATATAAGAAAATTTTTTTACATAAAAGAAAGTGTCAATCTTTAATGGTGATGCTTGGGACATTCTTCAAAATAGAACTATCTTTTATGAGTAGGGAGGAAGGGTGAGGTTGGTTCTTCCCAACATAGAATTTGAATTTGAAACCTAAAATTCTATGATTTCCTTTTGAGATAAAATACATGTTCTATTATTTTAATTGGTAAACATCATTTAATTTTGAGATAAAGTAAATCGTTTAATTTTTAGATAAGGTTAGGTAATATGTATTTTTTTTATTATAATTATTTAATCATATGGTTTTAATAAGGTTTTCTATGTATAGATGTCAAATATTAGATATTTATTATTATAAACTTATTTTAAGATAATTTTATAATTTATTGAAGTAACCCTAATGCGAAATGCTGATAAAGTATTTATCTTAGTCACTATTTTTATATTTTATATTAAACATACATAGAAATATTGCAATCATTTTCTTTAAATTATGGCATCCACGTTTGGTCTTAGGAAATTGGAGTTGGAATATAATAATACTTTAATTGTGAAAATTATGTTAGCTGAAGGTGTTAGTATTAGTATGTTATTAGAGTTATATTTGATTAGTTAACTTTTATGTCGAAGTTGAAAAGTTCATTTTCGACACATCCCTAAAAAATATAACAGAATAGCTGATTGAATAGATAAATCCGGAAGCGAGAACTATAATAGAATCCAGGTATATGAGAAGGCCCCAACTTTATTGCGGGAGTGTGTTAAATCTATTATACTATTATTAAATTTGGTGTTGCGCCTTAAGTCTTACAAATGATTCAAATATCTTTGTTTTAAAATCAATAAATTGTATTATAAAGGGTTTTTCAATTAAGCTGGTTTACATCAACTAATAGGTGGGAATTATTCAACTTTCACGTCTCTATATATTTTTTGGTGTCATATTATTTTCTTTATATTTTAGTTCCTCTTTTTAAAAAAATGAATAAATTAATTTCTATACGTTAGGTCAAAGAGTTAACATTGTCTTCCTATTAAAAATTTCATCCAGATCTATCATTAAAAATTGATTCTATACTTTAGCATAAAGTACACGTAACATATCATGTACCACTGTTTGGTTATTCTATTAACCATGTCATGTTTTAGCAATACAAATGGATAAATTTTTTAACGAAAAAAACTTATTTTACCTTTTAATCTAATATATAAAAATCAATTTACCCATTTTTACGTAGAATACGATTCACCTGTTACTATAACATGCATTAGCATATACGTGAGCATGACATGTGATGGAATATATATAAGCAAGATTATTGTTAATGGCTGCTATCGCCAACACCAACACACACACACAGTTGACATTTTTACGTACGTAATACTATGAATGTCAAAACGCCAAACATTTACGTTCCATATTTGAAATCTTCTAGGTCAAACTATTCGGTCTTGACCTATCTTTTTAAATAATTTATTTAGTATAATGCCTTACAAGTTGATTACACCCAAAAAAACTTCCCTATAAATTCCTTAAATCTTCTCACTTCAACACAAAACAATTCAACAAAATTCATCAACATGGCAATTTCATGGCCTCTTGTTGTTTCACTTCTTCTTTCAATTTCATCCCTTGCAACTTCAGCTTCAAATTCAGATTCAGTCCATGAAGCTTTTGTTCAATGTCTTTTAGACAATTCACATCCATCTCACCCTATTAGTGAAGCCATTTTCACACCTCAAAGCCCTTCATATGCCACAGTCTTACAATCCTACATTCGAAACCTTCGATTTAATGAGACCTACACACCCAAGCCCTTCCTTATCCTCACTGCATTACACCAATCCCATATCCAAGCTGCCATTATTTGTGCCAAAAAGGGCAACATTCAAATGAAAATCCGAAGTGGTGGACATGATTACGATGGTTTATCATATGTTGCCACTGTTCCTTTCTTTGTCCTTGACATGTTCAACCTTCGATCCATTGATATAGATATGGAAACCGAGACTGTTTGGGTTCAAAGTGGAGCAATTCTTGGTGAACTTTATTATAGAATCTCTGAGTTGAGCAAAACACATGGTTTCCCAGCTGGTGTGTGTCCTACAGTGGGTGTAGGTGGTCATTTTACTGGAGGTGGCTATGGTAATATGATGAGAAAATATGGTTTAACAGTTGATAACATCGTGGATGCTTATTTCATTGATGTTAATGGTAGAATTCATGATAGAAAATCAATGGGGGAAGATCTTTTTTGGGCTATTAGAGGTGGTGGAGCAGCTAGTTTTGGTGTGGTACTTGCATATAAAATTAAGTTGGTCCATGTACCTGAAATAGTTACTGTTTTTCGGGTTGAGAAAACATTGGAAGATAATGCCACTGACATTGTTGATCAATGGCAACATGTTGCATCTAAACTCCCTAAAGAACTCTTCGTTAGGCTCGTCATTGACGTCGTAAATAGTAGTACTCGTACCGGTGGAAGTACCGTTAGGGTTTCATTCATTTCCTTGTTCTTAGGAGATTCCAAGACACTTGTTTCAATCATGAACGAGAACTTGCCTTTACTGGGTTTATCTCAATCGGATTGCACCGAAACAAGCTGGATTCGATCGGTTCTTTTTTGGACCAACATCGCCATCGATAGCCCAACCGATGTTTTATTGAACCGAACCCCATCGTTGAGTTATCTCAAAAGGAAATCAGACTACGTAAAACAACCGATCCCGAAGACTGCATTGGAAGGTATTTGGGAAAAAATGATCGAATTACAGCCGGCGCAAATGATATTCAATCCATACGGTGGGAGAATGGCTGAGATTGCGTCCACAGCGACTCCATTTCCACACAGAGCTGGCAATTTATGGAAGATTCAATACTTGGCGAATTGGAACCAAGGTGGGGCTGAAACGGCACAGCGTTACATAGGGTTGACAAGGAAGCTTCATAGGTACATGACACCCTTCGTGTCCAAGAATCCAAGGGAGGCATTTCTTAATTATAGAGACATTGATTTGGGTGTCAATCATAATGATAGAGGAAGCTATTTGGAAGGGAGGGTTTATGGGATCAAATATTTTAAGGGTAATTTTAATAGGTTGGTCCATATTAAGACTAAGGTTGATCCTACTAATTTCTTTAGAAATGAACAAAGCATTCCCACTCTCCCCCATTAAGGGATGACAGATATAATTATTAATGCTTATTCATTAGTTAATTATTTTTAGTCGATTAAGTTTTAATTTAATTAGTTTCATTATTATTGTAATAATTAGGAGAATGTAAATTCAAACATGTTGAAGCACATTTTTCCTTCAATTTAAAACTTGTTAAATAAATGTTTGTATTTTTTAAAATATAAGAATAGATTAATATGTGTAATTAATATATTTTACTTTATTAGGAAGGTGATTTATGGAAACAAGAAATAAATATTTTATTTTGTTAAATACTTCATCAAATTTTGTGGCAAATCCTATATCAAATCATGAATGAAAACGACATATATATCATCTATCTTAACTTAAAATTTTTAATTGAGTTCACATTTCGAATTAATAAATAGGTTTTGATTATATCTAGTTTTTTACATAATGCTTAGAACTATTTATAACTCCCTCCTAACCCATAAATAAGAGGATATTGCGCTTCACTGCACTTGAACCCATGTCCTCTTTCATTAACATTAATGCCCATTGTCGAAACCATTTTTTTTAAATCGACTTTTTATTAAAAAAAACGAAAATGGAGTCGCCACCAATCACTTTTGAGAGGTGTGATCTGATCATCTCGTAATTTTAATCATTTTAATAAGAGGTTCAATTTATTAAAACAATGTTTTTCGGTCTACAAAAATCCAGAAAACGGGTTCGGGGGTCGGCTACACACGAGGAAGGATTAGCACCCTCGTTACGCCCAAACTTGATACCTAATTGATTACTTAACGTCTTTGATGTCGAAAATTGGAAATTTGAAAAGAAATAAAAAAAAAACGATCCCTCTTCGTATTATGTTATCTTACTAAAATTTTTCTTAAATAAATCGAAACGAATATTTAAAATCCCTCTCGTCTCGAGATAACAAAATATCACATCCCATAAGTTAGGACACGACACCTTGAATCCTTGAGAATGAGCTTGCCTTTTATTTTTTATTTGAAATCTTATGTGTTTTAATTTAGAAGGATATTCGGTTATTTAGATTCAACGAGAAAAATCGAAACGCCGTAAGTTAGGGCACGACTTTCTCTAGTTTCTAAATACAGAACATTGCCTTATTTTGAAAACTTTCTTCTTTGAATAATATCAAACATAATATTTAAAACAATGTATTTTTCTTATTCGGGATATAACATAAAACGGCCTATTATGAAAAAAAACATTTAAACGCAAATTTTTTACGTGATTTTAACGAAATGAGATAAAATGATGATGTAGAAAACTGAATGATGATATATAGATGAAGTGTCGTTTACACACTATTTTAACAATAATATGAACAGTCAAAGATAAATGAAATAAATAATAACAATGATAATAATACCAAAGCATGCACGTAAAAGGACAATACCAACTTAAAAAAATAAAGACAAAGAAATAAATAAAATAAATACAGAAATAATGTAAAAGAAAATAGTTTATAAAAATATTGAAAATAAAGAACCAAATTAAAATATAAATGAAATTAAAGGTACAATTTGTAATAAAATATATAAATAAATGAAATAATAATAATAATAATAATATGTACAAGTAAAAAATAATCTAATTTTTAAAGGTATATGTAATGGGTCATTTTTGCCCGGGCCCAAGACCAAACAAATAAAACCAAAATAAAACTAAAATTAAATATGTCCAGAAAATTACAAGCCCAAAAGAAAAAAACTATTACAAGTCCAAACTAAAAAACCCTAGGCCCAATTAATAGGCCCACAGCCTAAACAATTTCAACAAAAAAAAAAAAAGAAGCCTTAGAACCCTAGCCGCTCCTCCTCGATTGCACCGCCTATGCCTCGTCCCGAGGCCTGACACCTTGCTGTCGTCGTTTCACCAAAAAAGCAAAGAGGCCACCTGTTCCCCTCTGTTGACCGCGCACCTTCACCTGCAAAAAAAAAAAAAAAAGAGAAAGGACAACAAAATGAAAGCAGAACAGAAACACAACAGCAAAAACAGTAGCATAAATGAAAGCAAACAGTAATATTGTATCCCTTCGACTATAAAAGCCACGAAATGATCCATGTATTTTTAGAGACGAGTGAATCAAAATACAAAAAATTTCGAAATCAAATCTTCTAACAAAAGGTGATTATTTTTATCCATTCTATTATTTTTCTGCTCTTATTTTTATAAAAATAAAAAATAAACGACGTCATTTACTTCTAACAAAAGTTTGGGTTTTTTTAGGGAAAGGCTGAAATGATTTTTTTCAAAAAAAAATTAATTTAAATAGGCATGGTGAAACGACGCCTTTTCATCCATGCCCAAAACGCCCTAAAACGACGTCGTTTTGGGGTCGAACCGAACCAACTTGCCCGCATAGGATCCACGTGTTTTTTAATGAATGGGTTATTTACCCTTTCAATCCTTCTGCTTTTCGGATGGTTTGCAATGGGGCCCAAATCCCTTTCTTTTTATTTTTATAGATTTGGCCACTAAATTTTTTGCGCGTTTCAATTTAGTCCCTGGCTCGCTGATCTCCTGTAGAAGGGATGCATGTCCAGAAGATTGGGTTAATTTCTTAATTATTCCTCGCCTGTTTTCGCGCATTACATTTTAGCCCTTTTGTTATTTATTTTATTTAATTTATCCTTTTTATTTTGTTTAAGTTGCAATTAATCCCTTTTATTTTAATTCTTTTATTCATTCATTTACTTGCTTATTTGTTTATCAATCCTTTTATTTTATTCATTTGTTTATTCATTTACTTATCTATTTATATAATGTTCATTTATTTATTTATTTTTATTTTGATCCTCGTATTCACTTAGCTATTATTCTTTCATTTTTAAATTTTTTATTTTCTTTCATTGAATATTTATTATTCATGCCTTCATTATTATTACTATTTTATTATCTATTATTTTTTATTATTATTATTCATTTATTTGTTTATTACCCCTTTTTTATACTTTTAAAAATTAGATTATTTATGTTTTTACTTGTATTATTATTATTATTATTATTATTATTATTATTATTATTATTATTATTATTATTTGTTCATATATGTTTTATTACAAATTGTACCTTTAATTTCATTTATATTTTACTTTGATGCCTTACTTTCAATATTTTTACAAACTATTTTCCTTATATTTATTTATGTCTTTATTTTATTTATTTCTTTGTCTTTATTATATTTCAAAATTGATATTGTCATTTCATGTGCATATTTTATTATTAGTATTATTATTGTTATCATTGTCATTATTTATTTTTATTATTTATTTTATTTTTCTTTGTTAATATTGGTATTAAAACGATACGTATTACGAATTTCTTATTAGTACATTTATATTGTTGCCATTCATTAATGTAACATTTGATTCATATATCATTTTTAATATTACGTTGATTATTTCCCAAATACGCGAGAAGAAAATTTTCAAAATAAGGTAATGTTTCATATTTGGGGAATTCGAGAAATCGCACCCTAACGTACGGGGTTTCAGTTTTCTTGTTGAACTTAAATAACCGAACATCCTTTTAAAATTAAAATACATGAGACTTTAAATAAAAAAAGGGACAAGCTCATTCTCGAGGATTCAAGATGTTGTGTCCTAATTTATGGGATGTGACATTTTGTTATCTCGATACGAGAGGGTCTTTAATATTCATTTCGATTTATTTAAGAAATTTTTAACACAAAGAGGGATCACGTTTTTAATTCTTTTCAAATTTCCAATTTTCACCATCAAAGACATCAAGTAATCAATTAGGTACCAATTTCGGACGTAACGAGGGTGCTAATCCTTCCTCGTGCGTAACCGACTCTCGAACCCATTTTCTAAACTTTGTAGACCAAAAATCATCGTTTTAAATCAAACTATTTATTAAAACAATCAAATTACGGGGTGGTCCAAGCACACCTCATAAAAAAAAAGAAGAGATTGGTGGCGACTCCCATTTTCGTTTTTCAAAATAAAAGTCAATCTCCAAAAAATAGGGTAATAAACAAATAGATAAATAGATAATAATAAAATAATGATAGATAATAAAATACCAATAATAATGAAGGCATAAATAAAATGAATAACTAATGAAAGAAAATAAATAAATGAAAGAATAATAAGTGAATACAAGGATAAAAATAAATAAATGAATGAATGAACAATATATAAATAGGAAAGTATATGAATAAGCAAATGAATAAAATAAAAAGAATAATGAATAACTAAACAAGTAAATAAATAAATGGATAAATAAATGAATTAAAATAAATGGCTTAATTGCAACTTAAATGAAATATAAAAGAGTAAATCGAAATTAAAATA
The DNA here is from genome assembly GCA_005393395.2 of Gossypium australe. Classification (NCBI taxonomy): domain Eukaryota; kingdom Viridiplantae; phylum Streptophyta; class Magnoliopsida; order Malvales; family Malvaceae; genus Gossypium; species Gossypium australe. Next base: position 4,661,655 of record CM016619.1, on the reverse strand, counting down.
AAAATTAAAGCCTAAATTATAATAAAATAAATGAATAACCATAAAAAGGATTAAATTGAAATTTAAAAAAAATTAAAAGTATAAATCATAATAAATAATAAAACCGAAATGAGGACTAAAAACGTGCGAACAAAGGCAAGGACCAACTAGGGAATTATTCCCTGTCCCTAAAACGGCGTCGTTCCTTTCAGGGATTAAGTTGAAATAAAAATAAAATTATAGGGCGAAATATAAAGAACAAAACGAAAAAGGACTAAATTGTAACATGCTACAAAACGGAACGGCCTAATGCGCAAATATCCCATGCGCTAAAAAACACGCAGGTCCTGGAATGGATTGGGTCGGGTCAGACCATGGGTCGGCCCAAAATGACACTGTTTCATGTGTTTAACCCATTATAATTGTGCAAGGACCAAATCGAAACAAAAATAAAACTTTGTGGTAAAATTAAAAATATATAAAAAAGGATGGGACCCGATCGAATTAAACCTCAAAAGCGGAAGGGCCTTTTGCGCAATTAGACCATCAGTCAGAAACACACGGATCGCCTGGGTCGAATCAGGTCGGCACCGGGGCTCCGCTTCAAAACGACATCGTTTAGACGTCTAAAATTCGGCCTAAAATGGCGTCATTTTGCAATTTCTACTTTGGTCAACAATTTCTCAAAACCCTCATTTCAGCCCTTTTTTTTTGAAAAAACTGAAACCTTTCTTTCTTTTTTTTTTTTAAAAAACTCTCTTACCCTTTCGATCATTGGCGCCGTCATGGCTACCTGTCAACAGCAATGGTGACCGTCGCCTCCGGTGGCCGGAGCTGTACAAAACGGGCTTTTCAGCCCCATTTCGACCGGATCTGAAGGCCTAGCCATCCATTCGCGACAGAAAACAGAACAAAAGGGGACTTTCGCAACCGTCGAAGCCCGAGCCAAACCCTAAGGGGTTTTGGAGCCTTCAACGTCGGTGAAGCCCCTCGCGACGGAGGAAGATGAAGTAACTCAGGTAATATTTTTAATTTTTTATTATGTTTTCGAAAATAAAAGGAAAAATAAGAAGATCGCCTTTTCAACTTTCGGTTCTATTTTTGTTTTTGATTAATATTGAGTCCCTTACAATCTGGTTCTTTTTGTGGCTTTATAGCGAAATACAAAAAGTTTGCTACTATTTTTACTGTTTATTTGCTTCATTTCTGCTTTCCCCCTTTTTGCTTGTTTGCAGGCGTTGACGAAGGCGGAGAAGGGATTTTTTCCATTTCGATGCAAGGTTGCAGACAGACCTTGGAACGAGGCGTGGGCGACTTGGCCGAGGAGAAACTGTGTGGGAGAGACTCTAGGGTTTTTGTTTTACTGTTTTGTGTAATCATTTTGGGCCATTGGGCTTGTATTTGGGTTAGGGTTTTTGGAAATGGACTGTTTAATTATTATTTTTTTATCTTGGTTTTGAGCCCGGGCAAATTAAGCCTATTACACCCATATCAATCGAACTAAAACTCGACCGGCTTACAATTTAAAATTATAAATAAGAAAAATGATGTTTACATTTTTATTTTTTATTTTTTACAGGATTTACATGTTTACTTAGATGCTGCAATCATGCAAAATGATTGAACAAAAACGAAAAATAATTTACTCTTTGACCTGCTCAAACAAATATGGCTATATGATGCTTGGGCAGTTCGGTTGCCTTCTTCATGTGGTTAGCCGAGAGGAGTTGAATACATCAACTCCACATTAACTCAATCAATTCCGCAACTTAATTAGTCTTTTATTTATTTATTTTGCTGTAGGGTGTTAATTTTTGTAGTAGCCTCCCGTTTTAGGGATTTTAATAAAATATTTAATTTGGCAGGAAAAAATAACTTTATTAATAAAGATGAAGGCACCATAGAAGAGTACCAAAATATAAGGTGGACTATTGGAGGCTTTCTTATATTGATTTGCCTTTCGTCTGCAACATAAATGGGAAATTTTCAGCTATGGTAGTTGTGTTGTAACTTAATCTTATCCGATTGATTATTGAAGGGCATGCTCAAATTATTTTCTATGTTATATATATAGAGAAGGCGATAATATTCGGTTAAATTCTGTTATTAGTCCTAATGAATTTAGTCATTGTACTTTAATTTGATCAATTTTAGTCCTTGTACTTTTCAAATTTTGAAAATTTTAGTCCTAACCCAAACAATGGTTGTTAAATATGTTTGTTTAAATCCAATCACTAATCCTGAACCATACGTACAGTTGTAGATTTAGTCCATATTTTTCAATTGGGTCATTCTAAGTCGCAAATTTTGATATTTCAATCTTGTCGCAAATGACAGTCGTTAATCCATAAACTGAATTTTTAGTCAGTGATATGTGGAAATAACAAATAGACATGGCATTACACATACGATAACATGTTTGGCGCATCTGCTTTTAGAAATAACAAAACTTAACTTAATAAATTTAATAATTATCATTTAGTGATGACTGAAACTTTAAATTTTGAAAAACACATAGATTAAAAATAACCAAATTAAAGTACAAGAATTAAATCAATAACTTTCACAAAATACATAAACTAATAGCAGCATTTAACCATAATATTTTGATACTTGTCTGAATGTGAGTCAAAGCTTAAGTTATCTTACTTTGTTCGGATGTATGTGTTGGATACGATTGTAAATTGACACAAGTGTATATGTTGATTTTTTTAAAATTATTTTTTCCTTATATTGCAAAGGTGCTTTAAGGATATGCCTTTATACACGTATAACTGTACTGATTTTGGAGAAAATATTTTATGGACCCTTTTCACTACATTATTTATGGTCCTTTTTAATAATTTAATGATATTTCAACAATTTTTTCATGTCATTAACACATAATTTTGGAAATTTTTTTTACCTTAAACCCCGAATATTTAACCCTAAACCATGAACCCCAAATCCTGAACTTAAACCACAAGAATTATAAAATATCCAAACAATAACAACAAAATAAAAACAATATAATAGCGAAATGGCAGCAAAACAACAGCATAAAATAAAGTTTAGGTTAATTCAAGCCAAAAAATTCTACCCGAGGCCTGATCAATTTAGAAAACGGGTCTTATTTTTTTAGGTCCATTTCTAGGGGTTATATTTTTATCCAAACCCTCTCAATTTTCAAGCAGGTCTTCATATCTGAACAGATAATCTGACCATGATGGGGCCTAATCGCAAGGCTTAGTGTTTGCTCAAAACATGGTGTTTAGAGATATAATTATTGAATCAAATTGCTATTTTGTAATCTCTAAATTTACCCATGATACACTCAGTATTTTAATTTGTTGAACTTTGTTTATACTCATAGATCAACCTATAGGCTTGTCGATTCTCTTAGCTGCATGGAATACTTGACGTAAATGATGTTGGATTTGGTGTGGACTACCCAAACGACAGCGGATATTATTTGAATTGTTGAATGGAATTGCAGTTTTGGACCTTTGTTGATGAGTTGATTCTCAAGCAAATCCAGCCAAATCCTCTTATTTAATTTAGCTTGTAGCAAATTAAAGCTCTTGATGTGTCCCTATCCCTTTGTCGTATCACAGAATCCGATTTCTCTTCTTTGGATAGCTCGCCCATTTTCTACAAATACCTTTCTAAGCGGACAACCCAATATACTTCGTTGAAATTTGTTTCGTAGTGTTTGAGATTTAATCTTGAAATTTGATTCTAAGGGCCTGCCATAAATTTAATATTGAAATTTGATTGTGGAAATAAATTTGACATTTCGGATCAGTTCAAGATTTAAGTCATGAAGATTTTTGTATTAAAATTGTATCTTAAAGATTAAATTGGATATCATCAGTCAAGATCAAGTAATGAATTAAGGATTTTGAATCTAAATTGTATTGAACAAAATAATCTAAAAACCCTCTACTTTAAGAGTATTATTAGAGATTGAAGTGGACAACTTCATCTATTCAAAACTATGTTATCGAGAGCAAAGTTAGAAGTCGAATTAAAATTATAAATTTTTGAAAGAATTAAAATTGTAAATTCATCATTGTAATAATGTAGAATTTTACAATTTTTCAAAAAATTAAACTATAAATTTTACAATTGTACCACTAATTTACTTAAAGCCTTTCATTTTCTAAAAGGACTAAATGGATATTTTTGGTGGGGGAGGACCGGCTCTCCTCTAGCTTTGTCCTTGTCTTGTGCAAACACTTGGATTGAGAATAGGGTTGTTCATGGGTCAAGCCAAGTCGAGTTAAGTAAAAAATTTAGGCACGTTTTTTAGGCTAGACTCCAGCCTTAAAAATGGGCCTAAAATTTTGCTTAAGCCCGGTCCAGATAAAAATGCTAAATTCCGAGCCCGACCTGGCCTATCCGTATTAAATTTTTTTATTATTTTTATATAAAAATAAATTTTAAAAATATAATATATCAAATGCACTAAAAACATTAACATAAATGGAAAAAAATTTAAAAAATATACTTAAGTAACACTAAGATTGGTGTAACTTAACAAGCAAATACCTCTAAAATAGTAGCAAACTTAATAATAAAACAAAATTTATACAATATTCAAACAATAACAACAAAATAATAGCAATATGATAGCAAAACAATGAAAAAGCAACAATAATAAAAAGCAACAACATTTTTTTTTTTTGCAAATTCGGGCCGAGTCCGGGCAAAAAAAAAAAAGCTTACTCGAGATGTAATCCGTTTAGAAAACAGGTCTTATTTTTTCGTCTAAGCCCTTTTCCGAGTCTATATTTTGCCCAAACTCTTCCACTTTTCGAGTAAACCACTAGCCCGACCAATGGATAAGTATGATAGAGAGAGATTGTAACTTAAATGTTTCATAAAAAATAATTATTTATCTTCGAATTTTATTATTCATATTTCACAAAAAAAAAGGTTAAAATGATATAAACATGTAATATGCTAAAGAGTTAAATAAATTAAGTATTCTAGATTTGGCTTCATTTGGAAAATTGATCCTCTAGGCCTCTACTCTTTATATACACACCATTGTAAATTCTTTGAAAACAAAAATGAACTCTTCAAGTTCTAAATTATTCATCCTTTCAACATCTTTCCTATTATCAATTTCATCCATAACGTCAAATTCAGTTCTTGATCATTTCCTCCTATGCCTTCCAATACATTCCAACACTTCAAATCCAATTACAAATTCTATATACGTTCCCAACAATTCCTCCTTTCAATATTTATACGAATTGCGTGCAAATAACCTTAGAATCATATCATCTTCCACAATATCAAAACCTTTGGCTATTGTAACTGCCCGACATGCCTCCCATGTCCAAGCTGCTGTCATTTGTGCCAAGATCCATAGTATCCAATTAAGAATCCGAAGTGGTGGCCATGATTACGAAGGCTTATCGTACAAATCCGACATCCCGTTTGTCATCCTCGATATGTTCAATCTTCGGTCGATAAAGATCAATATCACAAGCGAGACGGCATGGGTTCAAGCCGGGGCGACGACGGGGGAACTTTATTATAAGATAGCTGAGAAAAGTAAAGTCCATGGATTCCCATCGGGAGTTTGTACTACGCTTGGCATCGGTGGACACTTTACCGGAGGTGGATATGGGAATATGATACGAAAATACGGACTTTCAATCGATAATGTAATTGATGCTTGTTTAATCGATGTCAACGGTACGATACATAACCGAAAATCAATGGGAGAAGACGTGTTTTGGGCTATCCGAGGAGGTGGTGGAACTAGCTTTGGTGTTATCCTTTCATGGAAGATCAAACTGGTTCATGTTCCCCGTAAGGTCACTGTTTTCAAAGTGCAAAGGACATTGGACCAAGGTGCCACGGATATTGCATATAGTTGGCAACGTATTGCACCTAAGCTGCCTAAACATTTGTTTATAAGGCTTCAACCTGAACCTATAACAATTGGCAATGGAAACAAAACAATTCGAGTTTCTTTCATTGGCCAATTCCTTGGAAGAAGTAGAAAACTTATGAATTTGATGAACGAGGAATTCCCCGATTTGGGTTTACAACAAAATGATTGTATCGAAATGAGTTGGGTCGAATCGACCCTTTTTTGGGCCGGGTTTACCAATGGGACCTCCATTGATGTATTGCTTAATCGAGTGGTGAAGAATAAAGTGTTCTTCAAGACCAAATCTGATTACTACAAAAATGTGATTCCCAAACAAGGGCTGGTGATGTTATGGGAAATGTTGATGGACATAGGGAACATTTTCGTGCAACTAAACCCTCACGGTGGACGAATGGACGAGATTTCAGAGACTGAAACGGCGGTTCATCAGAGAGGTGGGTACCTTTTTAAGGTCCAATATACAGTTTACTGGTCGGAGTCCGACGGAGGGATCGGTGCAGCCAAGCGGTACGTTGAAATGTCTAGGAGATTGTACAGTGCAATGGCTCAATATGCGAGTAGTGACCCTCGGGAGGCGTTTCTTAACTATAGAGATCTTGACATTGGTTGCAATAAAAGCAATGATACGGATTTTGGTGTTGCAGAGGTTTATGGGACAAAGTATTTTAACAATAATTTCATGAGATTGGCTCGTGTGAAAGCCATGGTAGACCCTGAGAATTTCTTCAAAAATGAACAAAGCATTCCGCCATTGCCATCATCTCATTGAGGTGCTTAGTTATCACATGAACCTATAGAATTAGTTGAAACGAAATTTAATTTTCTGAATTTTCTTAACTTCTTTGGCCATATGCATGAATTGACTTCTTTCCTTTTACTTTTTGTTATTGTTGCTTGAAACTAAAACCAAATTCCATACTACCTCCCCAACTTATAAATAGGAGGATAATGCGATTTTATTGATGACACTCGAACTCACGTCCTTCTGCATTAACAATTATGTTCAAACCAACCAAGTTAAGATTCAATCAACTTAGCTTTTTCTTCTTTAGCTTGCTTATGAAGTGATTAAACGAGGATACATGGATTATTTAATGGAGCAAACTTCATTGTTCAACTTCTGAATTTCAAAGAATTGAGAATTTTTTTTCTATTGAGAAAAAATATTTTAAAGCCTTTTCCATTTTATATGTTTACAATTAAAATTCCTTGTCTTAATGTTTGTATCTTGTATATATGTCTCGGATTATGAACATAACCGTTTGAATTATCTATTTAACCATACAATTGAATCAAAATTTGTTCAAATATAGATCCTTAGTTCATATACACATCTCTCAAATTAAGAATGTAATTGATTGAATTTTCCAATTAATCCTAAAAATTACAAATAATTATTTAACCTTCTACATTGTAGTGCAAGAAATATAATTGAGAGATGAATCAATTTAAAGAAACGACAAGACTATATTAAGAAGTTCTTCTTTCTTTGATATAAAAGCTCAAATCAAAATAATTAATGCTTATTTTGTACTTCTTACAAACACAAGAATGTAGAAAGATAATAATTCAGTTTCAGCAGCGATTGATTTAAAATTTCTAAATTTAGTCGATCAAGAAATAAATTAAGCTAAGGATTGAAGAACAAATTTCATTTCGTAAATTTTATGTAGGTTTCTTTTGGCATTCTTCAAATTTACCTAAATTTTATTTCATTTCGCTGGAGTTGATCACTAGGTAACCACCAATTTTTTAGTGGGAATGCTCTTATATTCAAGAGGAGACCACCGAGGCATAACAATCCTGTACTTCCTCAACAAAGGGAATGTTAGAGTAGTACTGCACTTGATTATAATTGGACTCCCACCTAGCCGACCACACGAGCAAGCCACCACCTATACTATCGGTGACATGACACTACTAGACATGAGGTTGTCCCTCTATAAAAACCCTAGGGAATGATAAAGAATAGATCTTTTCCCTTTCTAGCAACCTTAAGCACTTATCCCTAGCATTTAGTCTCCCTTACCTTCCCAACTCCCTTTGCTTGCTTTTGCCTAACTTCAACTCTCCGTCTGTCTAGGTGAACCGACCTCCTTGTTTCCACTACCCACTCCTATCTCTTCTTTTGTTGAACACTTGTATCACATTAGCCAAATATGAAGATTTTAAATTTTATTTTGAAATTCAATTTTTTTGCTACAGAAATTCAATATTTTAGAATGCTAGCATTTTAAAAATCTCTAAATTTTTGGAATTCCTTATCCAAATACACTATAAATGAATTCCTTATTCAAGGGTCAAGCTATATATCCAAACTCAAAAGTCTGCTCAAAATATGAGAGGGTTCGGACAAAAGTATAATGCCAAAAAAATGGGCTTCGGCGAAAAAAAAAGTTAATTTAAAATATGGGTCGAGCTTGAAATCCAACACTCAAAGCTTGAGTTCGACTTGTTTTTTAGCTTTAATTGTAACACCCCAAAAACGGCCTAGAGGTTACGGCCATATCTAGAGAAGCTACCATGATACTCTTTGAAAACCAAGAAATTATTTAGGCTTATAGAAATAACGTCAGATTTCAACGAAAACTATTCTGGTTTATTTTAAGTGAAAATATCCTTCTTATTTAATTTGTTAATTCTGTCGACTAAATTTATACAAAACGCTCTTGTTTGCAGCGGAACTCTTAGTTAAAATCAGTTTGAAAAGCACGAGTCATATTTTGAAAATCCAACGTTTTGTTTATATTGAAAATTTGATTTAAAAACAATAAATGGCTTAAAACAACAAATAGAAGTCCAAAACCAAAACAACCCCAAAATGTTCAAAACAATCCAACAAAACTAAAAAAGAGTAAACCAGATTTTAAAATAGCATAATTAACATAAAATGTTTAACCAAGCTCCCGTCGCACCGACTAGTCCTAAGTCTGGGGGTTCCCTGAAAGGAAACAGACAGAGGTGAGCTTTCGAGCTCAGTGTGTACCTTATAAAAAAATAGAATGTAACACCCCTAACCCGTATCCGTCGCCGTACTAGGGTTACAGAGCATTACTAAAACTTTTAGAACATTTTCAGATAATTCAAACAGTTACTATTCATTCCTCGAGTTTTATTCATAACGTCCCTTCAATGGACCCTCGTGTGGACTAAATCAAAAGCTCAGAGAATTTTTTGCAAACTTTTAAAATTTTTCTGATATATAGGAGTCACACGCCTGTGTGGGTTGTTCACACGCCTGTGTGGATTGGCCGTGTGGTTCACACGGCTAAGTGAAACAAGTCACACGGCCGTGTCCATAGCCCGTGTAACTCTCTGACTTGCAAGTATTAGGGTGCAGTTTTCACAGGGCCAAGCCACACACCCGTGTGCTAGACCTTGTGGCCAATTTATTTTTCAAAAATTAAGTACAGGTTTCACACGACCATGACACACACCCATGTTCAAGGCCGTGTCACCGACACGGCTGCGACACACGCCCGTGTCTCTACCCGTGTGCTCAATTCTGAGCATTTTGTTTTGCAAATTTGAAATACAGGGGACACACGGCGAGACCACATGCCCATGTACCAGGCCGTGTATCACACACACACGCCCGTGTGTCTACTCGTGTGGACAAAATAAGGCCATTTCCTAGCCTCATTTCTCACCCAAATTTACCATTTTCCTACACCAATACTTACAAGTAAAATCCAACCAACTAAAAGTATAATTCAAGCCAATTTCTATCATCCAAATTGATACATGTAATCATGTATATGTGTTTAATGACTTACCTCTATGTAACTTACATATTGTGCAAAATTAAATATTCATACTTATCATTTTAGTTGTTGTAATAACTCAACCATATCATATATCAAACATAAGTTTATTAGCCATTCCAATGGCTAAATTTCATCTATCATTTACAAATCATCATTTAATTTAGTTAGCCTATACATGCCATTATCAAAACAAGATTATCATTTATACCAAAACAATAGGTTGATAGTGTGATGATTTGCTCCTACCGATCTCCAACCTTTACGAGCTTTGAGCACTATAAAACAGGGAAATTAAAACTTAATAAGCATATTATGCTTAGTAAGCTCGTATAATAGAAATTAAACTTACTCATTACATTCAATATATTAACCATACAATACATAATTTCATCAATTTAGCAATTTACCTATTCACACACACTCAACTAACATGTTAGTCACAAATATACCAATATGCATAGATGAGCTCATCATGCCATATTCATATTCCATCTCATGCTTCTTATGTCATATATGTATTTTGCCTGTTGAATCATTGAATGTCTGATGGATATTTCAAGTAGTACACTCAAGGTGTACAATTCCATTATCCGTCAATTCATGTACAATAGTACCTTATAGGTACACTCTCAAGCCAAATATCATATAGTAGAATTACCAGTCCAGGCTAAATTCTAGATGTAACATATACTCTAAGGGCTTTGTAGGATTAGCAGTCCAGGCTAAATCCTTTATATGACAAAAAATTCCCTATAGAGTCCAATCTGGATTACCAGTCGAGGCTAAATCCAGTCAATTAGGATTACCGATTAGGGCTAAATCCTTTTCTGCAACACATGCAGGATCCCATTTCACATAGGAAATCACCTATCCATCGGAATTCAGTATTCAAACAGAACTTTGTCCCTTTTTAATTTATTTCAAGCATAAATATTCCTTATTCATAATTTCCAAACATTATTTACATACAATACCACATATCATGTTTCATACAATTCAATATTCAAAACCACATATTTTCATACTCATTTAAGTTATACGAACTTACATCGATATTTGATCGTATTTGAAATGCTACTAATCTGAAACTTTATCTTTTCCTCGGTCTTTCTCTTTGTTTGGTATTTTCGGATCTATATAAATAAATTTAATCATCAATTCAATCCATTTCATATTCAATTGAACTCAATTTACATTATAGGTAAAATTACCATTTTGCCCCTATACTTTTGATTAATTCCAATTTCATCCCTAGGCTCTGAAATTGAAATTCTTGAAATTTAATCCTTATTCCAAGCCTAACCAAAATTTTAATATAACTTTTTCAGCACATATATCCTCAAAATTTTAGAATTGTTCATCGGTTTTACCAATTTTCAATTTAGTCCCTAAATTAAATTTCCATCAAATTCCACTTTGTAAAAGTTGTTTATCTATCTACAACCTTTCATTTTCTACCATAAACTTCTAAATTTCAGCATATTCATCCATGAAAAATTTTACATACTTTGATATATTTTCAAATTAACCCCTCAAATAGAGAAATTAAACTTTCCCGATCTCAAAAATATAAAAATTACTAAAAACGGGACATGAAAACTTACCAATTTATGCCTTGAAAGCTTGTTTTCTCTTTCCTAGGGTTTCCATGGAAATATTTGGGGAAGATGATATGAAAATAAGATGATATTCTATTTAATTAATTATCATCTTTTAATTTTTCCCATTTCCAATTTAGTCCTTAGCCTTTTCTAATTTTTTCATAGATGATTCACCAAAAATATCTACATATTTTTCCTCAATGGTCTAATTACAATATAAGGACCTCACCTTTTAGATTCCATAGCTATTTAATCTTTATAGATACTAGAATTCAAATTTGACATTTTATGCAATTTAGTCCTTTCTACTATTAAGCACATAATTGATAAAATTTTCTTATCAAAGTTCTCATGCAACATTTCTACCACATTACTAATCATTTCATAATATTAAAATATTTTATCTTTTCGGCTCGGACTTGTGGTTACGAAACCACTATTTCGACTTCACTGAAATTGGGTTGTTACATAGAAGCATAGATTTAATTTCAGACATGCTTTCAGATATAATTAAGACATATTTTATAAGAGAGCAGAAACAGAACATATCATATGCAGATTTACAACCCTACCCCCGTCTACTACACACCATCTCCGACCAACCCTACACACCGTATAGGCTATTAAATACCCATCCAGCCCCACACACTACTTAGTGTCAGTATGAAATACCCATCCAGCCTCACACACTGCTTAGTATCAGTATGACACTTTTCAGAATATTTATAGCGAAATTGGCAAATCAATAGGCAGTTGATGATGTCACGAACTATCTAAAATACGATAAAGGCAAGCGCACCTATCAAATGGTAGTATAGCTTTGGAGAGTCGGGAATATCGTATCCACGAGGACAAAAAGTAATAGTAGTTACTATCTTTTTATTATCTAGTCGAATAAATTAAAGTGATTTATTTTAACACAATCTTAACTAATCTAATTATTAAGACGAAACAGAGAATAAAGTAGGAAAAAATTTGAAGAAAACTTATGAGAAAGAGACAATACCTAGGAAAGAATCTGCCTAGACTTCACTTATTATTCTAAATCTGATTTAAACGACTTATTCACTTGTCTTGATCCGTAGAGATCCCTAATTTGTGTTAATATCTCTTTCGAGAATAAAAACAACAGACTCTAGGTTGATTCATTGAAACCTCTTTCTAATTAAAACCCCTATTGTCTCATTAACTCGATCTATGGATTCCCCTATTAGATTTGACTCTAATCCGGTAGATTTATGTCGTCCTATTTCTAGGATTGCATGCAACTCCACTCAATAATGCCAGACCTACTCTTAAATAAGGACTTTTGCTCCACTGAATAAGCACATCAATCATGAGTTAATATCATGAAAACATTAAAACATGAAATAAGAACACATAATTGAGATCAAGAACAAATATTTATCATGTAATTCAGAAACATCAAATAATAAGATTTGTCTTAGGTTTCATCTTCCCTTGGTATCTAGGGAATTTAGTTCATACTTTTGGGGGAAAACATCTCAAAATTAGGAAAACAACAAAACATAAAGAAACCCAAAAACTTCGGGAGAAATTGAATGGAGATCTTCAGTCTTGAAGGAGATCTTGCTTCTGAGTTGAATCTGTTGGCGTTCTTTGAGTCTTTTTTTTCGTTCAGCTCTGTATGCTCCCTTAGGTCCTCTTCTAGTGTGCATTTATAGACTTTAGAATGCTTAGAAACCCTAAAAATTGACTTTTTCGGCGTAAAAGAGAAACAGGGAGCGATATCGACACGGGCTGGCACATGGGCGTGTTGCTAGCCCGTGTGGTTTACAGGGGCGTATGCTTAGCCCATGTGGGATTAGCTTGGCCGTGTAGATCTTTAAGACAGCCCGTTTTGTCTGATTTTGGCCCTTTTCCGCTCTTTTTGCTCCCCTAAGCATAGAAACATGAAATTAAAGGATTAGGAGCATCAAATTCACTAAATTATGTAATAAATCATCCAAAAACATGCGAAGCATGGGATTAAAACATGTTACATTTATGGTTTATCAAATATCCCCACACTTAAGCGTTTGTTTGTCCTCAAGCAAAATCCTCAACTCACAATTAAAATGAAACTTTCTCAATTCATAATTCTCATCAATATTGTTTTATCATAATTCACAAATAATCAGACATTGATAATTGAACTAAAAGAGCACTAAAGATTCCAACAATCCAAGTCACATATTTTTAAAGCGTGAAAACATAGGAATTTCCACTTATCTAAGTAATTACCTTTAATTCAAAATTCGACAAGATTTGACATCCTCACTTAAGATTCACTCAAATCACTCAAAGTGTTTAAGGTTCAAAAATTAAGCACTCAAAAGTCAAACATGAAAAGTTATTACCATAAGTTTGCATTAAAATCAAATCTCCACCACTATAAAATGAGATGATACACAAATCAAAAGGTCTTTAAAGGGTTGTAATGGGGCTTGGGTTAAAGGTGTGGATAAAGGCTAAAAAAGAAGGTTAGAATAGAGATCAAATTTATAAATTACCTAACTAGAAAAATAAACTAATACTGAATAATTACATCAATCGAAACTATTTAAGAATAATATGAGCTTCTTCTCATAATATGAAATTTACTGCTTAAGCTCAAAAACATAAAACTAGTAATAATCAACATATATGTATATATATTTTTTTTCACTTTTTTTTAGATCAATGGATAATAAGAGAAAATTTAAAAACTGAAACAAAAGAACATAGTTAGGCAACTAACCAAATCAAATCTCGACAAAAAGGGAGTCAATAAAATAGGAAAAATTCTCAATGAATCAAAAATGGGTTATGGGTTAGTATTAATGGGTAAATCAAGAAACAGTTTGTTAGGCTCAAAGGGGTTCACTAAGGGTTAATTATGAAGGTAGGCTTTTAATGGGATAAGTGGGTTAAAACCTAGGTGTCTTTATCATCTCAATATATCAAATCAAAGGTGTGGTCTCGACATGTATAATTGAAGCAAGTTCTAGAATAACCAATTAGTATTGGCACACTCATAACCAATAATAAAGTGAGCAAGAAAAGTATATGCTCTAAAGTCTCAAAAATCTCACAAAAATTATGATTTTTGATGTCAATCTTGCAAATCTCAAACTTCAAGGTAATACTTAAATTTAGGGAAACAACCTAACAATTTTTAATTCTGAAAATAAACTTATCATGCTTGATTCTCTCATGTCTTAAAGTTTAAACAATCAATGCACAATTACCTAAGAATTTAATCTAAAACACATCAATGATAAACCAAATCGATAATTATTCCACCCTAATAGTAATATGAGAAAATTACTTAAACACAAGGTATAATTCAGGGATTTTCAAATAATCATATAAATAACCTCCCCACACTTAAGATGTACATTGTCCTCAATGTACAACAATAGATAATCACAGTAGAAACAAATATCATAAGAGAATGAGAGAATTGAAACTGCCCTGAATAGTGGATGGAATTCCCAAAATAGTGAAAAGAGGAATTGCAGATAAATGTAGATGTCGGGCATGACTCTGAGCAACTGGTAAGAAAATAAATACAATGTTAAAGAAGATTAAAAGGTTACTCGATTAGAAACAACCATAATAAATAAAGATAGGTCAAAAAATAGAAACCAAAGAAGTCTAAAAAACATAACAATGAACATAAAAAGTAAAAATAAAAACAAATGGACTCAATGGTCCTCATCATCAAACACATTAATGGGGTGAGCCGGCGGCACTAGAGGAGCAATGTGGAGATGCTGACAAATCTGCTACAAAGTTGCATCAATAATATCAAACCTCTAAACACAGTACTGACGGAAGCTAGTAAACTCCTCGGAAGATACTCCTCTAAATTTCGCAACAGAATGAACAGGTCGATGAATTGAAGGTGGAGGTTGTGGTAGATCCTCGTGATAGCGACGAACATCATCAGGAAAGTCCTCGGGTTTATTTTGAGCTTCAAAATGAAATAATCTGTATTGAGGAGGATCAAATCCATGACGCCGTTCGATCATCCTCATGTGTATCATGCTCGAGATGTCCTGAGGGGACATCTGGCCTACAAGTGTGAGTGTGGAGGACTACTCCGGTGCTTCGAGGAGACCGAAGTGTCGAGTGAGACGAGTCACGTAAGGGCCTAAGCAGATGGGGCCCTTCCTGTGGCGGTCATTCTGATGGCGGAAGTATAAAGTGCTGAAGTACACCAAATCAAATATATGTCCATGCGCCATGCTCCATAAAAAATAGGCGTCATGAGTGTAACAAATCCCGTGCTCTCTCGGACTTGTAAAAGTGTGAGCTAAAAAGGTGTGAATGTATCATAAGGCCGAGCGACTTGCGTCATATGGTGTCTAGCTAGCTGTGAGATCAGTCCAACAATGCGAAAGTGAGTAATGGATATGCCGATGAAGCTGAAGGAAATCCTTGGCGCTCATGAACACCTCTGTGTAGAGTCCCATAGCAGCAACGAACTCTGGGACGCTCATATGTCGCACCAAACCACCTAGGCGAAAAGTGATGGTGCCTGGCTCGCCATGAACTGTCATGACCTGCTGTACCAAAAATGTAACACAGAACTCCAAGATAAGCTCCATGTAAGCAGGCTCGATAATGGTGAAGAACCTATCCCACGGAGCTGTGGCAATAATGGCGCGCACATCATCAGCTAATCAGACATGCTCCAACGCGGCCCAATCAATGCAACGTCCTAGGCCTAGTGATCGTACTCGATGGAGCTGGTATAAATCCTCTTGGGAGCCCGTCGAAAATCGAAGATAGGGGTGGCGAGCCTCGGTAGATGCACTCGAAGAGGAGGTTGCGTCGAGCCCCTTCCGCTTTTTTGAAACTAGGACGGATACCTTAGACTTGCCGCGTGTGTTCATCATAGTGGATCTGCAAGAAAGTGATCAAATAATATTAAATGGACAAACCAACATAATATAGGCATGCGAGTAAGAGTGGAAATCACAATAAAGCTTCAACAATTTGCCTAATATAGAATGGAACATAGTAAACTAAGGTATAGCAGGCTACCACCAAACAAAAATTTAATAATAGTATCCATGAAGAAGCAAATTATTAATATTAAAACATCAATAAAATCAACTAAACAAAATATAGACACAATATAGTTGAATAAAAGAAAATAAAATTTAAAGAAAAGAGAATAACATCAATTCACATAAAAATGTTCAATACTTAAGAATAATCAGAATCTCAATAATCAATAAAGTGAATAATAAGCACAAAGAAGGCAAACACTAAATCAATAAACCTAAGTAAAAATGAAATAAAATAATACCAATAATAAAAGAATTATTAATAATAATAAAATAAAATATGGGCAAAAAGAGGAAAATCGTCGGTGCTAAGGACAGTGGCTGGAGGTACGGGTGTCGGTTGTGCGAGGGCGTGCTCGTGGGGGAAAAGGAGAGGGGAAGAGGCTGAAAAGGGGGGTTGGTTGGGTAGGGGAGGGTTGTGCGCAAGGGGAAGAGAGTTAGGGATAGTGGTGGTTCGGGTGGCACGACGGGGTGGAGAAAAGGAGGTCAAAGGAACTGGTGTAGCTAGGGCGTGCGTCAGGGTGAGGGTGAAAGGGGCGCACGGGACTGGAGGGCTCGTGGGTGTATGAAAAGAAAAGAAAAACGGTCGACGAGATAGAGGAAAACTGAGGGTTTGGCCAGTGTGTAGACGGTGATGCGAAGATAGGGGGTTGGTGGCCAGATTTAGTCAAGGGATATAGCTGTTCGGGGGCTAGGGTTTTGGCAAAGAAAAAAGACAAAACAAATGAAAAGAAAAAGGGTGAGGGTTTTAAAGGTGACACGGTCGTGTAAAGGCCCATGTTGGGCCACACGGCCGTGTCACACACCCGTGTGGCTCCTATTCAGCCTGTGTCATTTAAAAAATGAAAGCCCAATCTTCACACGGCCTTGGACACGCCCGTGTGTCCAGGCCGTATGGTTCCCACGGCCGTGTACAATGTCATTCGCTTTTCCGAAGACCGTGTGACCTTTCACACGCCTATGTGCAATTAATAAAATAAGCCCAGTTTTTACATGACTGTGTCGCAGGGTCGTGCGCTAGCTTCTTCGCTTCTCCCACGCATGTGTAACCTTCCACACGCCCATGTGATAGCCCACACAGTAGTGTACCTTGCTCATGTAACTCTCTAACTTGTTTTAAAATTAAAAATTTTATGCCCAGGTTTCACACGGCCTAGGACACGCCCGTGTGTCCAGGCCGTGTGGTCTACACGGCTGTGTCACAAGTCCGTGTGGACTCTGTTAGGCCGTGTCTCTGTCAATTTTTTTAAAATTTAAAAACTAAGTCTTAGGATCCAAACAGCCGAGGACACGCCCGTGTGTCCAAGCTTTGTGGGTTACATGGTCATGTCACCAGGTCGTGTAACTCATTTTCGCACCCTTGTTAGGTCACACGGCCAAAGACACGCCCGTGTGTCCAGGTTGTGTGGATCAAAAACCTGCATTTTTAATATTTAATTCATTTTAAAGAAATATTATGAAATGAAAATAAAAAAATTAGCGGTGTTAATACTCGGGTTGCCTCTTGAGAAACGCTTATTTAAAGTCTAGGCTCAACTTACCTCATATTCGCACGGTTATGGTGGTTCATGGAGTCGAAACTCCTCTTTCTCACTATCAATTCTATTATCAACATAAGGTTTTAGCCGAGTAATATTTACCTTAAAAGTGTCAAATTTAGAATGATTTACCTCGACATACCGTATGGGAAATATTTAGTACCGTAAAAGGAGTTGCTCTGTTTGCATTAAGCTCTGAAGTAGCGATTCGAGGGTCCGTTTTATCCAACAATACCTGATCCTTGACCTTAAATTGGCTTGCTCCATCCTTGTGCTTATCATGGCATCGCTTTGGTTCATCGTGTATTCTTAGTTTCTCCTTAACCTGTGTCCGCCATTCATCTAGTTCATCGATCTGTAACCTTCATTCCTCAAGAGCTGTTTTGTTTTTTTTTTTTGCATGAGTTGGAACATGGCTCCATCACGTTTTTGCGAGAAATTTCCTGTAAAGAAGGTTGAGCCGCAAGGTTACTCACATTAAAGGAACTCGTAATATCATCTCGATCATTAGATATCCTAACAGAATCATGAGCTTGGAGTTTAGTTGTGTCATCACCTACACGAAGTATTAACTCACCTGCACCAACATCTACGATAGTTCTAACAGTTGCTAAAAAGGGTCGTCCTAAAATTAAAGGTACGTCATTATTCTCATCCATGTCTAACACAACAAAGTCAACTGGGAATATAAATTTATCAATTTTACAAGCATATCCTCAACAATACCCCTAGGAAATCTAATAGTTTTATTTTCCAGTTGAATGTTCATCCTAGTTTGTTTGGGTTTCTCAAGACCTAGTTGTTTAAACATTTTATAGGGCATGACATTAATACTTTCCCCTAAATCAACCAAAGCATTGTTAACATTTAAACTACCAATTAAACAAGGAATAGTAAAACTCCCTGGATCTTTCAATTTGTTGGGTAGTTTGTTTTGCAAAATGGTTTAGCACACTGCGTTTAGCTCCACGTGCGATGAATCATCTAACTTCCGCTTATTTGCTAAAAGCTCCTTTAAAAATTTAATGGAATTTGGCATCTGCGAAAGAGCTTCAATAAACGGTAAGTTAATATGTAATTTTTTAACAGTTTAAGTAATTTACCAAATTTTTCGTTTGTGTGGTCTTTCCTTGTCGCATTTGGATATGGCACACGAGGTTTATATTCCTTACAGATTGATTTTTGTTCGTTGTGGCTAACCTCAACCTTACCATTGCTTACCACAATTTCTTGCCCCGGTTCAAATTCAGATTCAGCTAACCCTTCTTCATCTCGAACAGTAATCGCATGAAGCTGCTCTCTTGGGTTAGTTTCAGTATTACTCGGCAAGCTACCTTGCGGTCTTTCTGAAATCAACTTAGCTAGCTGACCCATTTTATTCTTGAGCCCTTGAATCGACGCTTGTTGATTTTTAAGTATTGTCTCAGTGTTTTGGAAACGAGATTCTGACACCGAAATAAACATCATCAACATCTCCTTAAGGTTCGGCTTCTTCTCTTACTGGTAAGGTGGTTAAAAGCTTTGAGGGGGTTGTGGTCTTTGATTTCCTTGACCACCTCAAGAGAATTTGGGATGGTTCCTCGAACCTGCATTATAAGTGTTACTATAGGGATTATTCTGAGGTCTAGAATTATTACCCATATAGTTGACTTGTTTGTCTTTTGTGCTAAGGTTGTAGGATCTATTTTCTGGATGATTCCCTTCTCCATTTGCATCGCATTACATCACCAGATGTACCTGCATAGAACCATATAAACCATCAATCTTTTTATTCAAGAGTTCTGCCTGGTTCGATAACATGGTGACTACATCAACATTAAAAACAACGGCTACTTTCATCGGCTTTGTCATCATTACTTGCCACTGATAATTATCCAGTGGAATCTCTTCTATAAACTCGTAAGCCTCCTCAGGTGTTTTATTATTCAAAGTACCACCATTGGATGCATCGATTGACTTCCTAGTTGAGAGGTTCAAATCGTTGTAAAATGTTTGAACCTGTAGCCATGGAGGTAGCCATGGTGAGGGCACCTTCTCAATAAGTCCTTATACCTCTCCCATGCATCTTATAGGGTTTCCAAATCCATCTGTATGAAGGAAGAGATATCATTCCTTAACTTGGCTGTCTTAGCCTGTAACACCCCTAACCCTTATCCGTCGCCGGAATAGGGTTACGAGGTATTACCCAACCTCAACACTCATCGAATGCACTTTTATACATGTTACCACTTAAATATAGTATACCAACTCATACTATCGAAAATAAAGCAGTATCCCTAGTCAAGTATCAAGACATTTACTAACACTTCACAAATAAAATCATTAACAACTAGTGACTCATTACTCATTGAATCATTCACCATCAAAGACTAAATAAGCATACGGTAATAATCAGTTTACTCTTTTTCTATAATCAACCTTGCATTTAATCATGTACCTTTTTTTTTATTTATTTATTATTAACGCATACATCATTATGGATTTCATAAATTTCTCATTTCATTATCACTTAAGATCATACCATTTGCATATGTAACCATTTTGCATTATAGCATAACATGTACATAAATATCAACCGATTCATCAATTCACATATTCATTCATCCCATTCGGCAATGACCATTACTTACGTACATATATATATATATATATATACTTATGTAATTATAACCTCATAATCATACCTTAATACTCATTTCACATAACCGAATATAGTTAGCATTCAAATGTAAACCTAAACTCCAAACAAGATCAACTCATAACCTAGTATTTTATTTATGCATTTAACATACAGTACATGCAAATAATGGTACCTATGTTCATTCAATTCTTAAATATATGATAAGCATGAATCAAACATAATTTACATGCATTTATGCGTACCATAGGTACATTTTATCAAAGTATAAAATTTTACCCTAAATTCTTACCACAAAGCCATACATATTTAAGCATTATCAAATGACATTACAAGTATAAATATATACATTTTACCATGCATAAACAAGTCAGCTAAAACAAAATAAGATAGCCATTTTCGCATGGCATCCATGTACATTCACATTTACTCCTTTATAAGAAACATCTCAACAAGTAGCTTAGTCTATACATGCCATGAATCTTGGGTTTAAAAAACAAAAAAGGTACCAAAAGAGTTGATAATGTAATCGACTTCGACGACGATCCCCGAGCTCAAGCTTCGCTTCAAATCTAATGAACAATGCATCAAACACACCAAGTAAGCTATTATAGCTTAGTAAGTTTTAAGCTTATATATATATAAAAAATATACAACTATTCGATATAAAAAAAAATCTTGATCGAATAATATGATCATTATCCATTCCGTGTACACAATTGAGCATGGTTTATTACCGTTCAGTAATTCACCACTTCAAATAGACTTCAAACCTAACCTTCACATACTTTATGTAAATTCGAATCAAGCTCACATATAAGTAATTCTATTACATTTCTGTAAGTTTATAAGTAAGATCAACTCACCTCAATAGTACTAATTATTTGATTGTCACTTTTGAATTACCTGTATACCATTTCTCAAACACTTCCACTCAATTGGTAAGGTTTCTAGACAATTTAACCACCCGTACAAGCTGGACAAATCATTACGTAACGTGTCGTACGCTTAGTGCCGTTACTTGCAATGTATCGCACACTTAGTGCCATTGCGTAATTCTCACACATTTCGTGCCCATCGACCGATTTCGCACACACAGTGCTCGGTAATTTAATTCGCACACATAGTGCCATTCAACCGATCTCGCACACACAGTGCTCGGTGAATAATTCCGCACACACAGTGCCATTCAACAGATCTCGCACACACAGTGCTCGGTGAATAAATCCGCACACACAGTGCCCGTAGCCGATCATTTCCTCAATCACATAAACATATATAATGTCACTATCAATATTATCAACTATACACCATTTCAAAACACATATTCATCATAAATTATTCATACAATTCCATCCCATCATTTTCGGCAATCTCTAATGCACATAAAGTATATTTTCAAACCAAACCATTCTTCTTATGGCTTACCATCCATTCAGTCACACCCATACATACAAAAGGTTGTTCATTTGATTATATCATCACCTATTCAAGGTCCACACATGTCTACTACTTAATACATAAATGTTCATCTATTTCAAATATATATAGGAAATTTGATGCATAATTCAACCATACGTTCGGCCACATATACCTTGCCCTAATGTTACATTCGGCCTTTCCTAATTTAATAAGCTTTATTCAATCAATCATATACACATTAATATTCCATAAAAATAAGAATTTAATTCAACCAAAGTAGCTTAAAAACTTACTTCGAAAGTCGATGAAATTGAGTATCTCGGCTATTCGTGTAACTTTGTTTTTCCCCAGTCCAATCCCGTCTCCTTTGGATCTTGATCTAATTAGGTTAAAATTAAATTCATTTTAATAAATTTCCATTCAATTTAATCTATAAATTCACAATATTACGATTTACCATTTTACCCCCATCGAATTCAATGTTTACCAACTAGTCCTTGTAACTCAAAACTCACAATATTAAGAATTTGCCTACATTCAACAAGGACCGAATGTTCATTCCTCTATTACCAATCTATCTAATTCATTTCTTTAGCAATCTAACTCTATATTCTTTTCTTTAAAAAAATCCTAATTTACCCACATTCATCAACAACCCAAAAACAACTTATATTTATCTAATACAAGTCTTTCATCTAAATGTTAAAATCATCTCAAAGCTCAAATTATTAACAATGGTACCACACGCATACATGCTCTATATACAAAATTTTCACATGGGCTACTAATAACTTAAAACAACTATACCAAAAATATAAAAATCATGAGAAAATAAGCTAAATACTCACTTTAATTAAGCTCCAACAAAGCCGAATGGAGCTAAGCTCTCCTCTCTTTTTCTTTAGCAACTTACGGCAATCACAAGGAAGAAAGATGAACACCCCCTTTCATCTTTTCTTGTTTTATTATTAAAGTATTAAAATAATTAATAAACAATTAAAACCAATTAAAAATTCAATGCACTATTACATGCACAATGATGGCCGGCCACTCACGTTATGCTTTTGGCAAAATTTCACTTCTAGTACCTCAACTAAAGGAGCTACCTTCAATTACTACTTACACATCCAACTACTAAGCTTCTCTTTTATACATTTTACCCCTTTATAGAAATTCAAGCATCAACCGATTAAAATTCAATACTAAAATTTCACACTTACTAATTCACACATAATAAACGACTGTTACATAGTGAGTGGTCACATTCTAAATCTGATTTAAACGACTTATTCACTTGTCTTGATCCGTAGAGAGACAATACCTAGGAAAGAATCCGCCTAGACTTCACTTATTATTCTAAATCTGATTTAAACGACTTATTCACTTGTCTTGATCCGTAGAGATCCCTAATTTGTGTTAATATCTCTTTCGAGAATAAAAACAACAGACTCTAGGTTGATTAATTGAAACCTCTTTCTAATTAAAACCCCTATTATCGCATTAACTCGATCTATGGATTCCCCTATTAGATTTGACTCTAATCCGGTAGATTTATGTCATCCTATTTCTAGGATTGCATGCAAATCCACTCAATAATGCCAGACCTACTCTTAAACAAGGACTTTTGCTCCACTGAATAAGCACATCAATCATGAGTTAATATCATGAAAACATTAAAACATAAAATAAGAACACATAATTGAGATCAAGAACAAATATTTATCATGTAATTCAGAAACATCAAATAATAAGATCTGTCTTAGGTTTCATCTTCCCTTGGTATCTAGGGAATTTAGTTCATACTTTTGGGGGAAAACATCTCAAAATTAGGAAAACAACAAAACATAAAGAAACCCAAAAACTTCGAGAGAAATTGAATGGAGATCTTCAGTCTTGAAGGAGATCTTGCTTCTGAGTTGAATCCGTTGGCGTTCTTCGAGTCTTTTTTTTCGTTCAGCTCTGTATGCTCCCTTAGGTCCTCTTCTAGTGTGCATTTATAGACTTTAGAATGCTCAGAAACCCTAAAAATTGGCTTTTCCAGCGTAAAAGAGAAACAGGGAGCGATATCGACACGGACTGGCACATGGGCGTGTGGCCAGCCTGTGTGGTTCACACGGACGTGTGCTTGTGGGATTGGCTTGGCCATGTGGATCTTTAAGACAGCCCGATTTTTTCGATTTTGGCCTATTTTCCGCTCCTTTTGCTCCCCTAAGTATAGAAACATGAAATTAAAAGATTAGGAGCATCAAATTCACTAAATTACGTAATAAATCATCCAAAAACATGCCAAGCATGGGATTAAAACATGTTACATTTATGGTTTATCAACAGTAATCTACCAGAAAGAGATATACATGTGGCTGAGGCACCAGATACGGCAAATAAATTAAATTACTCACATTTCCTCCATAAACATATTTTCCACCCCAATGCACATGCAGAACTAACATATATCATATATGTATATGAAATACATGCTTTTTATAACATATTCAGTCCATGCTTAGCAAATAACAGATCATATTTACATAATACAGATCAAACCTAGCATATAGTTTATTAATTATGAGTAAATAACTCGTATTTAGCGCTAGCAGAACCTCAAAAATGAGCTTATATTAGTAGCCGAACCTAATTGGAAATGTGCAAATTGTAACATCCCGAAATATGGCCTAAACGGAATAGTGGTTGCGAAACCATAAATTCGAAGTCAAAAAAATATTTAAATATTATTTTCCGTGTTAATTATATGTGAATTATTATGTGTGAAATTTCCGTGATTTAATTTTATTGTTTGGGTGTTGAATTATTAAAAAGGGCTTAATCGCGTGAATTGAAAATTTGATAGTTTAATGTGTAATGGCTAAATTGTTGATGTCTTTTTAAATAGAAGCATTAAAGTTGTAATTTGCCCAACTTTAACTATAGTGGACGGCATGATTATGCTTCAGTGACTATATTCTATGAAGTTATATATTATAAATGTTATTATTATTCATACATTATATTAAGCTTATAATAATAAGACATAATGGAAAGAAAGAGAATATGCAAAAGTTCATCTTCTTGGCCGAATGTGAGAAAGAAAAAAACACCATTTTTAAAGCTTTAAGTTTCGGCATCTAGGAGGCTTAATTCGGGTATGTCCTTTGTTCGGTTTTTGATAATTTTTACGTTTTTGAGATCGTTGCTATGAGATCTACAAAACCCATGTTTGAATTTTGAATTTTGATGAATATTTTGAGTTATTCCATTGATGAGAACTTGTGATTTTTTATGGTTGATGGTAGATTATGCATGTTTATGAGTAGAGGAACGATTTTTACTAAGTGATTTTCGGTGAAAACGAGTAAAACGAGCTAATTAATAAAAGTTGTTATTGTTCATAAGTATGTGTTATAGTAAGAACTTGAAGTTGCTATAGAAGGGAAAAATGTTCAGCATAGTATAAAACATAAGAATAAGGGCTGAAGTTTAATTTTCGAGCCTAGGGGCAAAATTGTAATTATGTAAAAGTTTAGGGGCAAAATTGTAATTTTGTCAAAGTTAGAGTTAAGGACTGTTTTAGTAAATGTGAGTATTAAATAAGCTAAATTTGCTATTATAGATCAAGAAGAAAGAAATCTAGAGTTAGATCGGGGAAAGAAAAAGATAGTGGACTAAATCGATATAGTTGATCGTATTTTGTTTCGAGGTAAGTTTGCAGTAAATAAATGCAATATTCTATTATTTTACATTTAATATTATTAAATTCCAGCATTTACATATTTATTCTATAAATTTATTATTTAAAGACTTAAGTGTGAATTGACGGAAAAGCTATCTCAGAAAGTTCCGGTTGAACCTTAGGAATGTGTAGGATACAAATGTCATGACATTAGGGTTTAAGGAAATCATGTAAGACCATGTCAAGACATGGCATTGATATGTTACTATAAGGCAAAGGTCTCATGTAAGACCATGCCAAGGCATGGCATTGGTGACTTCATAAGGCAAGGATACCACGTAAGACCATGTCAAGACATGGCAATGGTTAAGTTTCATAAGGAAAGGTACCCGCGAATCCTTAGTATTCCAAAGTGATTCAACGGGAAAATTCAAGGAGTATGCCAAAGTAAAGGTAAGACAAGTTCAAGCTAAAAAGGTAAGGTAAGAAAAATTCATGTTAAAAGGTAAGGTAAGAACACAAGTTTAAGTATATTGAGTTAAAAGCTTAAGTGATCTTGATAAGAAAAGCTTAAGATAATTCATTAAGAATGTTGTTATCTATTTACATGTAAACTTATTAAGCTTTATGCTTACTCCCATTCATTAATTTTTTTATAGTATTACAAGCCAATTCGGGGATCGCAAGGACGTCGGAGATCGTTACACACTATCAAAAGATTATATTGGTATTTTGTGATTCGAACGTTTTATGTTATGGCATGTACAGTGATTTAGCCATTTTGTGTGTATGACCTTATGATATGGCTTAATATTGGCTTGTAAATGCTTGGTAATAATTAGCCATTAAAATGGTTAATTAAGAACATGTTTTGGATGTTATGAAATGCCTAGTTGATAGTTATTTTAAAGAAATTATGTAATTATATGCAGGGGAACTGTTTGGACAGCAGCAGTGATGTGATTTTGAAAAATCACCAAAAATAGTAGCAATGGAATTAGGTTGTCCACGAGATATAGAATTAAATCTTATTGAGTCTATTTTTATATAAAGAAAACGGTGTAGGAAAAATAGTTGTATATTATGAGATAATTGATTTTTAGTGAAGAGAGGTCAGAACTGTCAAACTGTGTAATAGGGGAGGCTTTAACTAATAAACTGTACTAATTGGCCACACCAAAAATTCTAGAAAAATTACAGTAAAACGATATATGAGTCTAGTTTCAATGTAAGTTTACGGATATAGATTTCGAGTTTCATAACTCAAGTTATAATTAATTTAGTGAACATGACGCAGATGGACAGTTTTAATTATTATGTCCCAAACTAGTAAGTTAAGTCTAGTAATGCCTCGTGCTCGACTCCGGCAATGGTCTCGGGTAAGGGGTGTTACATTTACTGGTATCAGAGCAAGAGTTTAGTCAATTCTCGAAATATTCAGTATGATTAAGAGTCTAACTATACATGCCATACTTATATTTTGATAGTGTGACGACTCCTGACAATTTTAAAAATGTTTTTCTTTTATAGTAATGGATCCCGAACGAGATGGTGCAGATGATGTAGAGAGTAATGCGCCCACTCCCACTGAAGGGACGGTGCCACCAGATAGTCGTGAAAGGCCCGTTACAGTTAGTCAAGGAGGAGGGGCTCGAGAAGCCTTCTTCCAAGCTATGAATGATTGGTTTGCTGAGTTCGTTCGTATGAACCCGGCTGTTAGACCTCCACCCCCTCATGATCCATAGACCACCCATGTAGCTCCCCCAGTTATAAATACAGTTAGAAGAGAGAAACCACCCGTTGATAAGATCAGAAAACAAGGGGCTGAAGAGTTTCAGGCTACCAAAGATGATGATGCAGAGAAAGCTGAATTTTGGCTCGAAAACACTATCAGAGTCTTTGAAGAGTTATCCTGCACACCAGAAGAATGTATTAAATGTGTGGTGTCACTTCTTAGAGATTCGGCCTACCAGTGGTGGAAGACACTCTGTCAATAGTACCGAAAGAAAGAGTTACTTGGGATTTCTTTCAAGAGGAGTTCCGTAAGAAGTACATCAGTCAGAGGTTTATTGACCAGAAAAGAAAAGAGTTCCTTGAATTAAAACAGGGTAAGATGACGGTGATCGATTATGAACGTGAATTTGTTCGACTCAGCAATTATGCTCGAGAGTGTGTGTCTACAGAAGCTATCATGTCTAAAAAGATTTGAGGATGGGCTCAATGATGAAATCCGACTGTCAGTTGGTGTTTTAGAGATAAAAGAGTTTGTTGCTTTAGTTGAACGAGCCTGTAAGGTAGAAGAGTTATTAAAAAGAAAGGGTAAAGCTAAAATTGATATGCAAGACACGAAGAAAAGACAGATGAGTGCGTCATTTCAGTCTACATCCAAGAGGCCTAGAGAGTTTTCTACGAGATCTAATTTTTCAACCGGGTATTCTAGCCGAAACAGAGGTGGAAGATTTATGGATTCAAAAGCTCAAACACTTCGATTGCGAGTGTTGGCAGTATTCAGCCTGATAGACCCGAATGTCCTCAATGTGGTCGACGTCATCCAGGTCAATGTCGAGTAACTGAGACTGGTTGTTTTCGATGTGCTGCATCGGATCATTTCATTCGGGAGTGTCCCGAAATGGTTAAAAAAGAAGTAATACCGAGTGCGAGATCAGGTAATGTAATGGCCTAAATTCAAGGTTATCGGAATAATGGTTTCGCAACCATAAATCCGATTTAAATAGAAATTTATTTCAATATATTTGCATGAATATTTATATGATAGGAAACATTTTTATAAATATTTATAAAATGTTAGTAATGTGGTATTAAATTTTCGTTAGAAAATTTTAACGTTTGGGTAGGAAATTAAATGAAAAGGACTAGATTGAAATGAAAGTAAAAGTTAAATTATAGATTAAAAGAAATTATGAAGGACCAAAATGGCAATTATACCATTTTTAAAGTTGAGGCGGTTTTAAGTATAAAAATCTGAGATTTTTTTTAAAGTATATTATTATATTATTATATTATATATTATTTATTTATTATATTATTATATTATTATATATATCCAAACAAACTAAAGGAAAAAGAGATAGAAAAAGAAAAGAAACAGAGAGTAAAGACCAAACAGAGAAGAAATAGGGGAAAAAGAAAGAAAAAGGGAGAATAGAGTTTTTAAAGCTTGGAGTTTAATTTGGTAAGTTAATTTAGTCCTTTTCTTTTAATTTTGATGCTTTATAAGTTTTAGAACAAAGTTTTGATGAATTTAAGTTTAAGTTTTTGAAGTTTTAGAGTTTTTGAATATAGCATATGATGAATAAAATGATGAATTGGTGGTTTAATTGAAAGAATTTGAAGTTAGAATTGGATAAAGGACTTAATTGTAAAACAAGCTATAAGAAAACAGTTTTGGGACAGCAGCAGTAGAGTAAGTTTGAAAATTCACCAAAAATCGTAGAAGCTGAATTAGAAGTTGAGTGAGATATGAAATTAAAGCTTATTGAGGCTATTTTCATATGAAAGAAACAAGGAAAGAAAAGAAGTTCTGTATTTTGAGATATTTAGATTTTTGTAAGACTGGTTCAGAATGAATTCGGGTTCCTCTGTTTTGACTTTAGAAAATCATAAAAAATTTAATAAACATAATTAGGGGCTTAAATTTATATATTTGGAATCCTAAATGAATCTATTTTCAATAAAAATAAGCAAGAACATCATCCGAATTCTGTATGAGGAGATAATTAATTTTTAGTAAACAAGGGTCAGAACTGCCAGATAGCAGAATAGGAGTGATTTTAATGAATAAACTGTACAAATTGGCTAAGCCAAAAATTCTGGAAATTTTATGGTATAAAGAAATGTGAGTCTAGTTTCAGGGAAAATTAACGTTTCTTCATTTGGAGTTCTATAGCTCGAGAAATAAATAATTTAGTGACTGTGACTCAAGTAGACAGCTTTGAATAAACTAAAAATAATAGTAGAATTATAGAAAATGCTACATGTGAACATGAAATGTATTGAATTG
The DNA here is from genome assembly GCA_005393395.2 of Gossypium australe. Lineage (NCBI taxonomy): Eukaryota > Viridiplantae > Streptophyta > Magnoliopsida > Malvales > Malvaceae > Gossypium > Gossypium australe. Next base: position 4,632,072 of record CM016619.1, on the reverse strand, counting down.
ATGATTGAATTTATTTATTTAGATTTGGAAAACTCAAATACGAAGCTAGATCGAGGAAAGGAAAAAGTCCCGGATTAGTAGATTTTGTATACGAACTAGTATCGAGGTAAGTTCATGTAACTTGAATTATATTCTTAAATGCTTGAAATGTATGTTATTGATGTGAATATAGTTTGAATTTTCATTGTATGAAATTTATGCAATATTGATATTTTTGATAAAAAGGGAAAGAATTCCTGGTTGAATGAAAGGAAAATTCGATGGATCTGAAAAGGAATTAACGGTAAAAAGGATCTAGCCCGGACGGGTGATCCTATCCTGATATAGCCCTCCCGAAGAATATGTGGAAAATGGATTTAGCCCGGACGGGTAATCTGAATTAGGGTCTGAATTTAGCCTGGACTGGTAATTCAGATCCAAACTCATTAGAGTAATTGTCGTTGCAGGGGATTTAGCCTGGACTGGTAATCCCGACAATACTCTATGAGTTTATATTACAGGGGATTTAGCCTGGACTGGTAATCCTGCTGTAAAGATGAGGTTCGCGGGAGTGTGCTCTCTGAAATGAAAATGTGCGCACATGAATATGAATTGACGGACCCGAATTTGTACACTAAAGTGTACCTCTAAAAAAATCCATCGAAATTTCGAGTAATTCAACGGGATAAATATGGAAAAATAACAAGGAAATGGAAATCATGATATTGATGAGCTCATCAATCATAGTATATATATATATATATATATTATTGATACATGGAAATTAATGAACTAACTTGAATGTTGAGCTTGTGTATGTTAGGGTAATAACGTATTGAATGGATATATGAATATTTATTACATTGTATTGAAAATATTAGGTAAGTATAATTCTTGTTACATGGGCTTACTAAGCTCAAAGTGCTTACCCTATTTCCTTTTTCCCTGTTTTGTAGTGTTAAGAGCTCGGAGGTCGGTTTCAGTCGGAGACATATCACACTATCAACCCCAAGATTTCGGTATTTTAAGAAACTTTATTTTGGAAATCAATGGCATGTATAAGCTAAAAAAATAGATGTTAATATGAAATGAATGTAAGGTCAGTCATTGGTATGGCTTATGTGTTAAAGTTATCTTATAAATATGCATGAATTATTTTGAAAATATGTTGAATTGGAATGGTCTCGATTTTAAAAAAAAATTCGTAAACTCTGGTAATGCCTCGTACCTTATTCTGACAACGAATACGAGTAGGGGGTTTACATTTGTTGGTATCAGAGCTACGGTTTAGCCGGTTCTAGAACCGATATAGCAAATACGGATTAGCTATACATGCCATTTAAATTATTTTTGATAGTGTGATATCTCCTAGCCATTTAAATTGTGTTTTCCTTATAGTAATGTCATCTGACCGAGCTCAATCTGAGGAAGCTGGGAGTCATGCTCCGGCTTCAGTACAAAGATAAGAAACTAGTAGTAGAAGGCCCGGTATAGATGGTCAAGGGGAGGAGGCAAAAATAGCCTTCTTTCAAATGATGAATGAATGGTTTACCCAGTACATAAGAACTAACCCTACAGTGCAGCAAACTTAAGCTCCCCCTCCTGTTCCTCCACCGGTTCCCGAGATTCCACAGGGTACAGGTACTGAATCTGTCAGAAAAGGAAAAGCTCCAGTCGATAAAATCAGAAAATATGGGGCCGAAGAATTTCGAGCAGCAGTTGATGATGATCCCGAACGAGCTGAATTTTGGTTAGAAAATACTACTCGGGTTTTGGAGGAATTATCTTGCACGCCAGAAGAATGTTTGAAATGTGCCGTTTCACTGCTAAAAGACACAGCTTACCATTGGTGGAATACTAAAGCTTCAGTTGTTCCGAAAGAAGAAATTACATGGGAATTCCAGACCGAGTTCAAAAAGAAATATATCAGTCAGAAATTCCTTGATCAGAAAAGAAAAGAATTTCTTGAGCTGAAACAGGGCAATAGATCAGTATTTGAGTATGAAAGAAAATTTGTTAAGTTGAGTAAATATGCTCGAGAATGGGTACAGTCGGAAGCTGAAATGTGCAAATGATTCCAAGAATGGTTGAATGAAGAAATTAAGCTACTTATTGGAATTCTTGAAATTCGAGAGTTTGCTACACTAGCAGAGCGAGCCTATAAAGTAGAAGAATGGAGCAAAGAAAAGAAACAGGCTGAGAGGGAAACTCGAATTTTTAGTAAAAGGTCAATGGAAAAATCTCAGTTTTCTACTTCAAAGAAATTAAAGAAGTACCAGGATCGTTCTACCTCAACCACTGGGTATTCGGATAGAGTGCGAGGTTCACAGCGCACTAATTCAAGACCTTCCACTCCCTCAGTGACCAGTGTTGGCAGTGTTGGTACCCCTAAGCCGAGATGCCAGTATTGTAATAAAGCTCATTTTGGTGAATGTCGATTTAAGAGTGGGGCTTGTTACCGATGTGGTTCTTTTGACCATTTCCTCAGAGATTGTCCTGAAAGAAGTGAAAAAGAAGCTGAATATATATCGAAGCCAAGTAATCCATCTTTGAGGGGTAGACCATCTTGACCATCCGGTAATGTCAGTGGTAGCCGAGGAGCTACAAAAGATACTGCAAGTAGGCCTGAGACACGAGCGCCTCCTAGAACATATGTCATTCGTACCAGAGAAGATGCCTCAGCACCAGATGTTATTACTGTACATTTTCTTTACTTGATACTAATATTACTGCATTAATTGATCCCGGTTCTACGCATTCATATATATGTGTAAAACTTGCATGCGTTAAATATTTATCTGTTGAACCTACTGAATTTGTGGTTAAAGTCTCGAACCCCTTTGGCCAATCTATTTTGGTGGATAAAATTTGTAAAAATTGTCCACTGATGGTAAGAGGCTATTGTTTCCTGGCTGATTTGATGTTACTGTCATTTGATGAGTTTGATGTGATATTGGGCATGGATTGGTTAACTCAGCATGATGCAATAGTAAACTGTAAACAGAAATATATTGTGTTGAAATGTCAGAATGGTGAATTACTTCGGGTTAAATCCGATCAGACAGAGGGATTATCTGATGTGATTTCAGTTATTACTGCTCAGAGGTATGTCAAAAAGGGGTATGATGCTTTTCTTGCTTATGTATTAGATACCAAGGTATCTGAGTCGAAGATTCAAGCAGTGCCAGTGGTATGCGAATTTTCTGATGTGTTTCCAGAAGAGTTACCAGGGTTGCCACCAGAAAGAGAAGTGGAATTTTCTATAGATTTGATTCCGGGAACTACTCCGATTTCCATAGCTCCGTACCGAATGGCTCCTACAGAATTAAAGGAATTAAAGACACAGTTACAGGAACTTGTTTATAGAGGTTTTGTCCGACCGAGTCATTCACCTTGGGGTGCTTCGGTTCTGTTTGTGAAAAAGAAAGATGGATCTTTGAGATTGTGTATTGACTATCGACAGCTCAATAAGGTAACTATAAAGAATAAGTATCCGTTGCACCGGATTGATGATTTATTTGATCAGCTGAAAGGTGCTACTGTATTTTCAAAGATTGATCTCCGATCGGGCTACTATCAATTACGAGTAAAGGAGTCAGATGTGCCAAAGACAGCTTTTAGAACCAGGTACGGGCATTATGAGTTTCTGGTTATGCCGTTTGGGTTGACTAATGCACCTGCAGTATTTATGGATTTGATGAATCGGATATTCAGACCGTACTTAGATAGGTTTGTGGTAGTTTTCATTGATGATATTTTGGTTTATTCTCGAGATGAAGAAGAACATGCAGAACATTTGAGAATTGCGTTGCAAATTTTGCGAGAAAAGCAGTTATATGCTAAATTCAGTAAATGTGAATTTTGGCTTCGAGAAGTGGGTTTTCTTGGACATATTATATCCGCTGAAGGCATCAGGGTAGATCCAAGTAAAATCTCAGCTATTGTCAATTGGAGTCCACCTAAAACTGTATCTGAAGTTAGAAGTTTCTTGGGTTTAGCTGGTTATTATCGGAGATTTGTACAGGGATTCTCTATGATAGCTTCTCCGATGACTCGATTATTGTAGAAAGATGTAAAGTTCGACTGGACTGATGAATGTCAGCTGAGTTTCAACCGATTGAAAGATCTACTAACGAAAGCACCAGTATTAGTGCAGCCTGAACCGGGTAAGGAATTTGTTATTTACAGTGATGCCTCATTAAATGGTTTAGGTTGTGTCTTGATGCAAGAAGGTAAAGTAATAGCCTATGCTTCAAGACAACTTAAACCACATGAAAGAAATTATCCGGTACATGATCTTGAGTTAGCTGCTATTGTTTTTGCATTGAAGATATGGCGGCATTACTTGTACGGTGAAAAATGTTATATTTATATTGATCATAAAAGCTTGAAGTATTTGATGACACAGAAAGATCTGAATTTAAGACAGCGCAGGTGGCTTGAATTGATAAAGGACTATGATTTGATTATTGATTACCATCCGGGTAAGGCTAATATTGTGGCTGATGCTTTGAGTCGAAAATCTCTGTTTGCTTTGCGATTTATGAATGCTCAATTGTCTTTAGTTGATGATGGTTCAATCTTAGCTGAATTGAGAGCTAAACCAACATTTCTACAGCAAATATGTGAAGCTCAGAAGAATGATGTGAAGTTACAGGTTAAATGGGCACAATGTGAGTCAGGTACTGATTCTGAATTTCAAGTTGGGATTGATGGTTGTTTATTATTCAGAGGTAGGGTATGTGTACCCAAGAATTCAGAGCTCATACAGAAAATTTTACACGAGGCTCACGGTGGTACTATGTCTGTACATCCAGGAAGTAATAAAATGTATAATGATTTGAAAAAGATGTACTGGTGGCCAGGAATGAAACGTGATATCTCTGAGTTTGTATCAAGATGTTTAATATGTCAGCAAGTTAAAGCTGAACATCAGGTACCTTCAGGGTTACTTCAGCCAATTACTATACCGGAATGGAAATGGGAAAGAATCACTATGGATTTTGTATCGGGGTTACCGCTGTCTTCAAGGAAAAAGGATGCTATTTGGGTGATTGTTGACCGATTGACAAAATCAGCACACTTTATTCCGGTACGTATGGATTATTCTTTAGATAAACTGGCTGAATTATACATATCTGAGATTGTCAGGCTACATGAAGTGCCTGTCTCCATTATATCAGATAGAGATCCCCGATTTACGTCTCGTTTCTGGGATAAATTGCAAGAAGCTTTAGGTACTCAGTTGTATTTCAGTACTGCATTTCATCCTCAGACAGATGGCCAATCTGAGCGTGTAATTCAATTATTGGAAGATATGCTCCGATGTTGTATACTAGAGTTTGAAGGTAATTGGGAGAGGTATCTACCTTTGATTGAATTTGCTTACAATAACAGTTATCAGTCCAGTATTAAAATGGCTCCATATGAAGCTTTGTATGGTAGAAAGTGTAGAACACCGTTATATTGGACAGAGCTCAGTGAAAAGAAGAAACATGGGGTTGATTTGATCCAGGAAACAGAAGAAAAAGTAAAGGTTATTCGGGATAGTTTAAAAGCAGCTTCCGATCGCCAAAAATCATATGCCGATCTTAAACGAAAAGAAATTGAATTTCAGGTCGGTGACAAGGTATTTCTGAAAGTGTCTCCTTGGAAGAAAGTTCTCCGGTTCGGTCGAAAGGGTAAATTGAGTCCAAGATTTATCGGGCCATATGAGATCATAGAAAAAATTGGACCGGTCGCTTATCGGTTGGCATTACCACCAGAACTTGATAGAATCCATAATGTTTTTCATGTGTCTATTCTACGACGATATCGGTCAGATCCTTCACATGTTATTTCTCCAATAGAAGTGGAGATTCAACCGGATATGAGTTACAGTGAAGAACCGATCAAGATATTGGCACGGGAAACAAAGGAGCTTAGAAATAAAAAAATAAATTTGGTGAAAGTATTGTGGCAAAAACACGGGATTGAGGAAGCGACATGGGAACCGGAGAAGGCAATGAGGAAACAATATTCAAACCTCTTTACTGGTAAGATTTTCGAGGACGAAAATCCTTAAAAGGGGGGGAGAGTTGTAATGGCCTAAATTCAAGGTTATCGGAATAATGGTTTCGCAACCATAAATCCGATTTAAATAGAAATTTATTTCAATATATTTGCATGAATATTTATATGATAGGAAATATTTTTATAAATATTTATAAAATGTTAGTAATGTGGTATTAAATTTTCGTTAGAAAATTTTAACGTTTGGGTAGGAAATTAAATGAAAAGGACTAGATTGAAATGAAAGTAAAAGTTAAATTATAGATTAAAAGAAATTATGAAGGACCAAAATGGCAATTATACCATTTTGTAAAGTTGAGGCGGTTTTAAGTATAAAAATCTGAGATTTTTTTTAAAGTATATTATTATTATTATATTATTATATTATTATATTATTATTATTATATATATCCAAACAAACTAAAGGAAAAAGAGATAGAAAAAGAAAAGAAACAGAGAGTAAAGACCAAACAGAGAAGAAATAGGGGAAAAAGAAAGAAAAAGGGAGAATAGAGTTTTTAAAGCTTGGAGTTTAATTTGGTAAGTTAATTTAGTCCTTTTCTTTTAATTTTGATGCTTTATAAGTTTTAGAACAAAGTTTTGATGAATTTAAGTTTAAGTTTTTGAAGTTTTAGAGTTTTTGAATATAGCATATGATGAATAAAATGATGAATTGGTGGTTTAATTGAAAGAATTTGAAGTTAGAATTGGATAAAGGACTTAATTGTAAAACAAGCTATAAGAAAACAGTTTTGGGACAGCAGCAGTAGAGTAAGTTTGAAAATTCACCAAAAATCGTAGAAGTGGAATTAGAAGTTGACTGAGATATGAAATTAAAGCTTATTGAGTCTATTTTCATATGAAAGAAACAAGGAAAGAAAAGAAGTTCTGTATTTTGAGATATTTAGATTTTTGTAAGACTAGTTCATAATGAATTCGGGTTCCTCTGTTTTGACGTTAGAAAATCATCAAAAATTGAAGAAACATAATTAGGGGCTTAAATTTATATATTTGGAATCCTGAATGAATCTATTTTCAATAAAAATAAACGAGAACATCATCTGAATTCTGTATGAGGAGATAATTAATTTTTAGTAAAGAAGGGTCAGAACTGCCAGATAGCAGAACAGGAATGATTTTAATGAATAAACTGTACAAACTGGCTAAGCCAAAAATTCTGGAAATTTTATGGTATAAATAAATGTGAGTCTAGTTTCAGGGAAAATTAACGTTTCTTCATTTGGAGTTCTGTAGCTCGAGAAATAAATAATTTAGTGACTGTGACTCAAGTAGACAGCTTTGAATAAACTAAAAATAATAATAGAATTATAGAAAATGCTACATGTGAACATGAAATGTATTGAATTGATGATTGAATTTATTTATTTAGATTCGGAAAACTCAAATACGAAGCTAGATCGAGGAAAGGAAAAAGTCCCGGATTAGTAGATTTTGTATACGAACTAGTATCGAGGTAAGTTCATGTAACTTGAATTATATTCTTAAATGCTTGAAATGTATGTTCATTGTATGAAATTTATGCAATATTGATATTTTTGATAAAAAGGGAAAGAATCCCCGGTTGAATGAAAGGAAAATTCGATGGATCTCTGAAAAGGAATTGACGGTAAAAAGGATCTAGCCCGGACGGGTGATCCTATCCTGATATAGCCCTCCCGAAGAATATGTGGAAAATGGATTTAGCCCGGACGGGTAATCCGAATTAGGGTCTGAATTTAGCCTGGACTGGTAATTCAGATCCAAGCTCATTAGAGTAATTGTCGTTGCAGGGGATTTAGCCTGGACTGGTAATCCCGACAATACTCTATGAGTTTATATTACAGGGGATTTAGCCTGGACTGGTAATCCCGCTGTAAAGATGAGGTTCGCGGGAGTGTGCTCTCTGAAATGAAAATGTGCGCACATGAATATGAATTGACGGACCCGGATTTGTACACTAAAGTGTACCTCTAAAAAATCCATCGAAATTTCGAGTAATTCAACGGGATAAATATGGAAAAATAACAAGGAAATGGAAATCATGATATTGATGAGCTCATCAATCATAGTATATATATATTATTGATACATGGAAATTAATGAACTAACTTGAATGTTGAGCTTGTGTATGTTAGGGTAATAACGTATTGAATGGATATATGAATGTTTATTACATTGTATTGAAAATATTAGGTAAGTATAATTCTTGTTACATGGGCTTACTAAGCTCAAAGTGCTTACCCTATTTCCTTTTTCTCTGTTTTGTAGTGTTAAGAGCTCGGAGGTCGGTTTCAGTCGGAGACATATCACACTATCAACCCCAAGATTTCGGTATTTTAAGAAACTTTATTTTGGAAATCAATGGCATGTATAAGCTAATAAAATAGATGTTAATATGAAATGAATGTAAGGTCAGCCATTGGTATGGCTAATGTGTTAAAGTTATCTTATAAATATGCATGAATTATTTTGAAAATATGTTAAATTGGAATGGTCTTGGTTTTAAAAAAAATTCGTAAACTCTGGTAATGCCTCGTACCTTATTCTGACAACGAATACGGGTAGGGGGTGTTACAGGTAATGCCCCCGTTAGAGGCAGACCTCAGAGAAATTCAGGAGTAGGGCAGGTAGAGGTACATTTAGAGATACAACAACAAGATCAGATGTTAGAGCACCTACAAGGACTTATGCTACCTGTGCTCGTGAAGAGGCATCTTCCCCCGACGTAATTACAGGTACATTTTCTCTTCATGATGTTAATGTTATTGCTTTGATTGATCCGGGTTCAACCCATTCCTATGTTTGCATGAAATTAATGCCTAGTATGAAAGTTTACGAAATTTGTGGTTAAAGTATCGAACCCATTAGGTCAGCATGTGTTAGTAAACAAAGTATGTAAAAAAATGCCCTTTGATGATTAGAGGTTACTGTTTTTCTGCTGATTTCATGCTATTGCCATTTGATGAGTTTGATGTGATTCTTGGTATGGATTGGTTAACTGCACATGATGTGATAGTGAATTGTGGAAAGAGATTCATTGAGTTAAAATGTGAAAATGGTGAGTTCCTTCGGGTTAATTCAGATGAGTCAGATAGTTCAATTTCCATGATTTCTGTTATGTCTGCTCAGAAATGTTTAAGGAAAGGATGTGAAGCTTATCTTGCTTTTGTGTTGAATACTAAAGACCCAGAGTTGAAAATTGAATCAGTGCCAGTGGTAAATGAGTTTCCTGATGTGTTTTTGGAAGAACTACCAGGTTTGCCTCCTATCAGAGAAGTTGAGTTTGGTATTGAATTGATTCCAGGTACCACACCTGTTTCTATTGCTCCTTATAGAATGGCTTCAATAGAATTGAAAGAATTGAAAGCTCAGCTACAGGAATTAACTGATAAAGGCTTTGTAAGACCTAGTTATTCACCATGGAGCGCGCCAGTGTTATTTGTGAAAAAGAAGGATGGTTCCATGAGATTGTGCATAGAATATCGACAACTTAACAAGGTAACCATCAAGAACAAAGATCCATTACCTAGAGTAGATGATTTGTTTGATTAATTGAAGGGAGCCACTGTGTTCTCTAAGATAGATTTGAGATCCGGATACTATCAGTTGCGAGTTAAAGAGTCAGATGTTCCAAAGACTGCTTTCCGAACTAGGTATGGTCACTATGAGTTTCTTGTGATGCCATTTGGCTTAACTAATGCTCCTACTATTTTCATGGGTTTAATGAACCGAATTTTTTAGACCTTATTTGGACAAGTTTGTAGTCGTGTTCATTGATGACATCTTGATTTATTCTCATGATGAGACTGAGCATGCAGAGCATTTGAGAACAGTTTTACATCTTTTGAGAGATAATCAACTTTATGCCAAGTTTAGCAAAAGTGAGTTTTGGTTACGGGAAGTTTGTTTTCTTGGACATATTGCCTCAGTTGAAGGTATTAGAGTTGATCCGAGTAAGATTTCAGCAATTGTTGATTGGAAGCCTCCCAGAAATGTATCAGAGGTCAGAAGTTTTCTTAGCCTTGCCTATTATTATAGACAATTTGTAGAGGGATTTTCCAAGATAGCTACTCCATTGACAAGATTGTTACAGAAAGCTGTCAAGTTTGAATGGACTGAGAAGTGTCAGCAGAGTTTCGACAAGTTAAAGGCATTGTTGACTGAAGCTCCTGTTTTAGTACAACCAGAACCGGGTAAAAAGTTTTTGATTTACAGTGATGCGTCCTTGAATGGACTAGGCTGTGTACTTATGCAGGAAGGAAGGGTAATTGCTTATGCCTCTAGACAGTTAAAGCCACATGAGAAAAACTATCCGACACATGATTTAGAGCTAGCTGCTATTGTATTTGCATTGAAAATCTGGAGACATCACTTATATGGTGAGAAATGTCGAATATTCACTGATCACGAAAGTTTGAAATACTTGATGACTCAGAAAGATTTGAACTTGAGGCGAAGAAGATGGCTAGAGTTGATTAAAAATTATGAGCTAGTGATAGATTATCACCCCGGTAAGGAAAATGTTGTTGCTAATGCTTTGAGTAGAAAATTGTTATTTGCATTGAGAACTCTGCACACTAGTTTAGCATTATTAGATGATGGTTCTATTTTAGCTAAGTTGAGAGCTAAATCGATGTTTCTTAAAGAAATTTGTAAAGCTCAAAAGGATGACAGTGAGTTGCAAGCCAAAGGAGTTCAGTGCGAGTCAGGTGTAGAGTCTGATTTTCAGATCAGTTCTGACGGCTGTTTGATGTTCAGAGACAGGGTATGTGCACCAAGGAATGATGAGTTTAATCGAAAGGTTTTACAGGAAGCACATAGCAGTTCTTTATCTATCCACCCAGGTAGTACAAATATGTAGGGGTGAGCAAAACTCGATTCGACTCGAAAAAATCGAAAAAAAATTCGAATTTCGAGTTAAACGAATCGAGTTAATCGAGTTATTCGAGTCAACTCGATTTTTTTTCGAATTTCGAGTTCGAATCGAGTTGAGTTTTCAAATTCGAATAACTCGAGTAATTCGAATAATTCGAATATCAAACTATAATATTTTACATTTTTACCCCAAACTCCCAAACCTTTTTACTTTTCCCTCAAAACTTTTACTCCTTCCCACTTTCCCCCCAAAACTTTTACTCTCCTTCCATCCCAACCCCCCAATCTACCCAAAATTCATTTCCCACCAAAATTTTACTCTCCCATTTATTTTTTTCTCAAAATTTTACTCCCCAAAACCCTCAAAACTTTTTATTTTCCCCCAAAATTTTTACTCCCTCCCACTTTTCCCCTAAAACTTTTACTCCATTCCCATCTCACCTCCCATCTACCTCAAACCCATCCCCCCTCTAATTTTTTTTAATATTTTCCCTTCAAAATTTTACTCCCCCTATTTATTTTCCCTCAAACTTTTATTCTCCAAAACTTTTTATTTTCCCCCTAAGCTTTTACTTCTCACCTTTTACTCTCAAATAAAAAATCAAAATTATCCAAAAAAAATCACTAAACATAAATAGTAATAATTTTATTTATATCTACTATTTATATTATTAAATTAAATTTCACATTTTATATTATTTATGTTATTGAATTGTTTAGTCATATTGAATATTTATATTAAAATTGAATTATTAATAATGCCATAAAATTTTCGTGTTAAAATTTTATATCGGTATCAATTTCACATTTTATCTTTAAAATAACTTTTATTAAAAAATCACATTTTTACATTTAATATATTTTTTAATTCCAAAATACATAGTGACAAGAATCTGAAGATAATTGAAAGAACTAAACAAGTAAAGAAGCTAACCCGTATATAAAAGATTAATAAATAAATTATTTGGTGTGAAAGTTAATAAAAAAATTTGGTTAAGGTGGACAAATTTTATTACGATGGGTGACAATAGTTACAAAGACCCAAAATTATTTTTTAAAATTTAACTCGAACAAATATATTCGATTCGATTCGATTCGAATTCCATCTCACTCGACTCGATTCGAGAAAATTTCAAATCAAATTAGGATGATAAAATATGATTCGTCAACTCGATTGACTCGAAATTTTTTCATTCGATTCGATTCGATTCGATCGAACGCTCACCCCTACAAATATGTATAATGATTTGAAGAAAATGTATTGGTGGACAGGAATGAAAAGAGATATATCAGAGTTTGTTTCTAGATGCTTGATCTGTCAACAGATAAAGGCCGAACATCAGATACCTTCAGGTTTATTGCAGCCTGTATTAGTTCCCGAGTAGAAATGGGAGCCCGAAGAGACTATGCGAAAGCAGTACCCAAATCTTTTTACAAGTAAGATTTTCGGGGACGAAAATCCCTAAAGGGGGGAGAAATGTAACATCCCGAAATAGGGCCTAAACGAATAGTGGTTGCAAAACCACAAATTCAAAGTCAGAAAAATATTTAAATATTATTTTCCGTGTTAATTATGTGTGAATTATTATGTGTAAAATTTTCGTGATTTAATTTTATTGTTTGGGTGTTGAATTATTAAAAAGGGCTTAATCGCGTGAATTGAAAATTTGATAGTTTAATGTGTAATGGCTAAATTGTTGATGTCTTTTTAAATAGAAGCATTAAAGTTGTAATTTGCCCAACTTTAACTATAGTGGACAGCATGATTATGCTTCAGTGACTATATTATATGAAATTATATATTATAAATGTTATTATTATTATTCATACATTATATTAAGCTTATAATAATAAGACATAATGGAAAGAAAGAGAATATGCATGTAACACCCCTAACCCGTATCCGTCGCCGAATTAAGGTTACGGGGCATTATCTTTCATTTATACCGTCATATACTAATGTACTATAGATAAAGTCACAATATCAGAGTAAGTTTAAACTTAAAGAATTTATCACAAATCTATATTACCATCTTCACAAAAAAAATAAAAATAAAATTAAAATTAAATAGAAAAGGTACTTAAGTTATAATAACCTATTTATTCCTTACAACATATATATATATAAGGTACCATGTGACATATCTCTAATATTAAACGAACACTTGACAGATTAAACTTCTACTTATTTTAAAAATACTATTGTTGCATTTCATGATGAGCCAAGTATTTAATTATACTAACATCACATTCGGCATACTCCAATAAGAATATGAAACTTAGATCTTTCTAATCACCTTTTTCATAAATCACATACAAAACATGGAAAATTTATACTATCATGTTAAACAAATATCAAGGCCGAATTCATTCAAAACCAAAGACACCATAATTTAGCCATTTTCGCATGGCATACATCCATTAAAGATCCGTCTTATACAAATCCTAAGAAAACAAAATAGCTTATACATGCCATAATCATCCAGGATTAATCCATCAATAAGGGGTACCAAAATAGATGATGGTATGATGAGCTTCTTAATTGATCCACGAGCTGAAATTGAACCTTCCAAAAGTGATCTACAAATCCTAGAAACAACTGAGAGAAGTAAGCTTCACCGCTTAGTAAGATTTCAGCTTGCTAACTAAGTGCATTTATTCTACTAAAATTTTCAATAAGCAATTCACATACCAAACAACAAGGCTGAACAATCAAGATTTCAAGAACCAATTCATGTATATTGTATAATTAAACGCACTTCTATATATTTATATATATATATATATATATATAAACTTACCATTTGAAACTTAGTCTTTCATACAAAATTCTAAGGTACTATTTCCCCAACAACAATATGTACCCATTTGCATTTATAACATAATCCTTTAAAGTGAACCACATACCTGCCCGTTGATAAATAAGTTTAACAGTATTTTGCACAATTAGCGTTCTCGATAAAATCACCATGTAACGTATCGCTCACACAGAGCCGTTACTCAATAATCCCGTAACGTATCGCTCACACAGAGCCGTTACTCAAAAAAATTCAGTAACGCATCGCTCACACAGAGCCGTTACTCAAAAATCTCGTAACGTATCGCTCACATAGAGCCGTTACTCAATAATCCCGTAACGTATCGCTCACACAGAGCCGTTACTTATTCATCTGCAAACTTAGTGCTCAATCATAGTTTCGTACTCATAGTACATTTTGTAAACTCGTAATCATATGAAAATACCAAATCATTCATGTAACCGAGCCAACAATCATTCAAGCATAAAATCGCTCATGCATTAATTCATGGAAATAATTATATTCTCATATTCAAAGTAACTAAAATATCAAGCACATTACCCTCATACAATGTCTTTATTTCGAATACATTCCTTGCCTTCACTTAGAGTATACACATGTTTATACACATTTGCATTCAGACTCAAGGTGGTACAAATTTCATACTAATCATTCAACATCTTAACTTACTTTGCACAATACAAACAGATAAATAATCTTCTCAACCCATTCGGCAATATCAATTCAATTATCCAATAACCATTAAGCATTATCAATGTACAAAGAATTAGTTTAATTAACTCGTTTGCTTGAAATCTTACCTCGGAGAACGACGATTCAGGGTTTCCCGGCTACTCGTCTAATTTCGCTTTTCCCCGATCCTTTTCCAAATCTTTCCTTCCTTGATCTAAACCAAATTTAAAAGAACCTATTCAAATCATTTCATTCATTTCTAATCGATACATACTTATACCATTCTTTCCATCAATTAATCAAAATCTGAAACTTTTACAATTTACTACCATTTCTTTTATTTATTCGAACACAATATACAAATATAAAGATTTTATACACTTTCACACTAGTGCTGAATTCTCCTCAAGTTTAATTAAATTTCTTTGTCACAATTTAAACCATTCATATCATATAATTTATCAATAATCCCTTCCAAATATAACCATTCATCAAGACCAAACATACTATTAAATGTACCCAAATTTTCATATATATATATATATATATATAATAAATTAAAATAATCCTAATATATATATTCAATTCAACATTCGGCCATATGTATAAAGCTTCCCTATTCTCAAATTGAACTAACCTCCCAAGCATTCATACCATTTCAATGTACTATTTTCTGTTTCATCTAATTCCTATCTCAATTCCTCTTGTTTTCCTCAAATAACAAATCACGTTTATTACCCCCTCCATAGTCGAATCTAACATGCTCAACTCTAAGAAAGTTCATATGATTTTGATGGTACACAAGGCAACCTACTTAGTTTGTAACAATTTACTAAACCAAAACTCAATTTCCTTACCTTACAACCGCATGCAATGGCCGGATGAGGGAGGAGAAAATTTTTTTCTTCTTTCCTTTCAAGAGAATCGTGAAGAAGATGAGTGAAGGAGAGAAAAACCCCATTTACTTTATGTTCTTTTATTACTAATATAATACCCATTAAAAACAAATATAAAATATTATGCTTATGATTTAAAATATGTTAAAGATTCCTCCCTCCATCAACTTTACCGTCCACTATATCAAATTGTGGAAATTTGACATGCAAATCCCTATTTGAGTAAAGCATTTCAATTGGCCTTCCTAAATTCATGCACTCTACTTTTCCCACTTTAACAATTTGATCCTTTTATTTAACTTAACATCAAAACAGTTAAATTATCCTACGATATTTTTTTTTTTACTCATGCACAAACACTCAATATAGACATCAAATAAATAAATAAAAAATATATATATTTTTATTTGGATTCGTGGTTCCGAAACCACCGTTCCGGTTAGGGTCGTATTTGGGCTGTTACAACTCCTCCCCCCTTAAAGAAATTTTCGTCCTCGAAAATATTACCGGCAAATAGGTGAGGATAACGTTCTTTCATTGATTTTTCAGTTTCCCAAGTTGCCTCCTCTATCCCGTGTTTGTGCCACATTACTTTGACCAACGATATCTTCTTGTTTCGTAATTCTTTTACTTCACGATCTAAAATACGAATCGGTTCTTCCTCATAAGTCAGATCAGGCTGAATTTCAATCTCGGATGGATTAATTACATGAGAAGGGTCAGATCTATAGCGTCGAAGCATCGACACATGAAAAACATTATGAGTCTTGTCTAATTCAGACGGTAACCTCAATCTGTACGCAACCGGCCCGATACGTTCAATAACTTCATAGGGCCCAATAAACCTCGGACTCAGTTTTCCCTTGCGACCAAATCTGAGTATCTTCTTCCACGGCGATACTTTCAAGAACACTCGATCCCCAATCTGAAATTCAATGTCCTTACGCTTCAAATCCGCGTAAGACTTTTGACAATCCGATGCCGCTTTCAAGCTATCACGAATCACTGCCACTTTCTGTTCGGTTTCCTTAATCACATCAACCCCGTGCATCTTGTTTTCTCCAAGTTCAGTCCAGTACAAGGGTGTACGACATTTACGACCATACAATGCTTCGTAGGGTGCCATTTTGATACTAGATTGAAAGCTATTATTATACGCAAATTCAATCAAAGGCAAGTATCGTTCCCACGTACCTTCAAACTCAAGAACGCAACATCTTAACATATCTTCAAGTACTTGGATAACTCGTTCAGACTGACCGTCCGACTGAGGGTGGAAAGCTGTACTAAAATGTAACTTGGTACCTAAAGCATCTTGCAGTTTCTTCCAAAATCGCGATGTGAACCTCGGATCTCTATCCGAAACAATGGAGATAGGTACCCCGTGTAACCGTACAATTTGCGATACGTACAATTCAGCCAACCTATCAAGTGAGAAGTCCGTACGTACCGGAATAAAATGAGCTGATTTCGTCAACCTATCAACAATAGCCCATATTGAATCTTTCTTACCCGGCGTCAACGGCAATCCTGACACAAAGTCCATAGTGATTCGTTCCCACTTCCATTCAGGTATCATAATCGGTTGGAGAAGTCCTGATGGAACTTGATGCTCAGCTTTCACTTGTTGACAAACTAAGCATTTCGATACAAATTCAGATATGTCCCGCTTCATACCAGGCCACCAATAGAATTGTTTCAAATCATTATACATTTTCGTGCTACCCGGATGTATTGCCATTTGACTATTATGAGCCTCATTCAATAACATCTGAATCAAGTCCATGTTCTTCGGTACACACATTCGGCCTTTGTATTTCAAACAGTCATTTTCATCGACTTGAAACTCTGACTCTGCATTACTTTCACCCTGAACTCGTTTAACATTCATATCTTTGTCAGCTTTCTGTGCATCACAAATTTGCTGAATAAACATCGGTCTTGCTTTTAACTCGGCTATGATTGAACTATCATCTGATATAGCCATCTGTGTGTTCAATGTACGAAGAGCAAACAATGATTTCCGACTTAATGCATCTGCGACAACGTTAGCTTTCCCCGGATGGTAGTCAATCACTAACTCATAGTCCTTCAACAACTCTAACCATCTACGTTGTCTCAAGTTCAGATCTTTCTGAGTCATCAAATACTTCAGACTTTTGTGATCCGAGTAAATATGACATTTCTCACCGTATAAATAATGGCGCCAAATTTTTAATGCGAACACAATAGCTGCGAGTTCTAAATCATGTGTCGGGTAATTTCTTTCATGCGGCTTCAATTGTCTCGAAGCGTAGGCTACGACTTTGCCTTCCTGCATCAAAACGCAACCCAAACCATTCAAAGAAGCATCAGAATAAACAATAAATTCTTTACCCGATTCAGGCTGTACTAACACTGGAGCTTCGGTTAAAAGGGCTTTCAACTGATCGAAGCTTTTCTGACACCTTTCCGACCACTCGAACCTGACATCTTTCTGCAATAGCTTGGTCAACGGGGTAGCTATTATAGAAAAACCTTTCACAAATCGTCGGTAATATCCCGCAAGTCCCAGAAAGCTTCGGATTTCAGAAACATTCTTTGGTGGTTTCCAATCAATAATGGCCGATATTTTGCTCGGGTCAACACAAATACCCGATGCTGATACAACATGACCCAAAAAACTAACTTTCTTCATCCAGAATTCACACTTACTAAACTTAGCATACAACTGTTTATCTCGCAAAGTTTGTAGCACCAATCTCAAATGCTCAGCATGCTCGGTTTCATCTTTGGAGTAGATCAGTATATCATCAATAAACACTACTACGAACCGATCTAAGAACTGCCTGAAGACTCGATTCATCAGATCCATAAAAATAGCAGGTGCATTAGTAAGTCCAAAAGGCATAACCAGAAACTCAAAGTGTCCGTACCTCGTTCGAAATGCAGTCTTTGGCACATCCGTATTTCTGACTCGCAACTGATAATAGCCCGATCTCAAATCTATCTTTGAGAATACTGAAGCCCCTTTCAACTGGTCAAACAAATCATCAATTCGGGGTAAAGGGTATTTATTCTTTATTGTCACTTTATTCAGCTGCCGATAATCAATACACATTCGCATTGTCCCGTCTTTCTTTTTCACAAACAGAACTGGTGCACCCCACGGTGAGAAACTCGGTCGTGCAAAACCCCTATCTGTCAACTCTTGCAACTGTGCTTTCAATTCTTTTAATTCAGTTGGTGCCATTCGATACGGAGCTATCGAAATCGGAGTTGTCCCGGAAACTAGTTCAATGCCAAACTCAATTTCTCGCACTGGTGGTAGACCCGGTAATTCTTCAGGGAACACATCTGAGTATTCACACACAACTGGTACTGATTCAATCTGGTTTTCGAATACTTTATTATCTAGCACATAAGCTAAATAAGCTTCGCATCCTCTTTTCACATACTTCTGGGCTAACATCGAGGATATTACAGTAGGTAGCGCACTCAAATCATTAGATTCAACCCGGATGATCTCACCGTTTTGGCATCTCAAATCAATAGTCTTTCTTTTACAATTCACTACTGCATTATACGAAGTTAGCCAATCCATTCCCAGAATTATATCAAACTCATCAAAAGGCAACAACATTAAATCCGCTGGGAAGCAGGAATCCCGAATCATCAACGGGCAACCTTTACATACTTTATCAACCATTACACAATGACCCAAAGGACTGGACACACTGATTGCAAACTTAGTAGACTCAACAGGTAGAGTCTTACTGGATACTAATGTTTCACTCACATATGAATGAGTTGAACCGGGATCAATCAAAGCAGTTACAATAACATCAAAGAGAGTGAAATTACCAGTAATAACGTCCGGGGATGAAGCTTCCTCTCTAGTACGAATAACATAAGCTCGAGCCGGTACACGGGTATCTGCTCGAATAACTGCATCTGAAGCTCCCCTTTGAGCACCGCTCCTACCTCCTCCACTACGAGCTGGTCTACCTCTAGCTGTAGTATCACTCGGTTTCGCATTCTGAGTAATACCCTTCTCAACAGTCTTCGGACAATCCCGTACAAAATGACTTTGCGAACCGCACTGATAACAAGTGCGACTAAAAGATTTACCCCAACACTCTCCGAAATGTCGTCGACCGCACTGCTGACACTCAGGTTTGCTCGATCGAGCATTGCCAACACTAGCCACAGATGTAGCTTGCGAACTCACTGGTGGTCGTTCTCGAATTGAAATCCCGGTATTAGACTTGGGTCGACTACTATCATTCTTGAACTTCTTCGTTGTCATCTGTGAAAATCTGCCCATAGATCTTTTTCGAAATTCTTTGGATTCAACTTCAACTTTCCGTTTTTCTTTCCCTAGCTCTTCCGCTTTACAAGCTCTTTCAACTAGCACAACAAACTCGTTAATCTCAAGAATGCCAACCAAAAGTTTGATATCTTCATTCAAACCATCCTCGAACCTCCGACACATAGCACCCTCAGAGGATACATATTCGCGAGCGTAGCGACTAAGTCGCACAAACTTGCGCTCGTATTCAGACACTGTCATACGACCCTGCTTGAGCTCAAGAAATTCTTTACGCTTGGAATCTATGAAGCGCTGACTTATGTACTTTTTACGGAATTCAATCTAAAAGAAATCCCAGGTCACTCTCTCCTTCGGAACAACTGACACAAGAGTATTCCACCAGTAGTAGGCAGAATCTCGCAATAATGATATGGCACACTTCAAACGCTCATCGGGTGTGCAAGACAACTCATCAAAAACACGAATAGTATTATCGAGCCAAAATTCAGCTCGCTCCGCATCATCATTATCTTCAGCTCTAAATTCTTGAGCTCCATGCTTTCGAATACGGTCAACAGGTGGTTTAGTTGCTCGCTCAGGATTGGCAACCGAAGGTACCATTGGTGTTACAGGTGGAACATTCGGATTCAGGGGTGGTTGAACAGCCGGAGTGGTTCGTAAATAATGACTAAACCAATCGCTCATCATATTATGGAAGGCCTGCTTTACCCTCTCATCTAGGCCACTAGCAGCAGGTCGAGATTCTCCCGATGCAGTCCCTTGCGCGGGAGCAGGAGCCACACTCTCGACATCATCAGCTAATGCTGGCTCGGGATTCGGATCCATTACTGTATAAGAGAAATAAATACATTTCACTGTCAGAAGTCATCATACTATCACATTGTAGATTATGGCATGTATAGTTAGACTCTCACGTGCTACGCTAGTCTGAGAATCGACTAAACCGTAGCTCTGATACCAAATCAAATGTAACACCCCTAACCCGTATCCGTCGCCGAATTAAGGTTACGGGGCATTATCTTTCATTTATACCGTCATATACTAATGTACTATAGATAAAGTCACAATATCAGAGTAAGTTTAAACTTAAAGAATTTATCACAAATCTATATTACCATCTTCACAAAAAAAATAAAAATAAAATTAAAATTAAATAGAAAAGGTACTTAAGTTATAATAACCTATTTATTCCTTACAACATATATATATATATATAAGGTACCATGTGACATATCTCTAATATTAAACGAACACTTGACAGATTCAACTTCTACTTATTTTAAAAATACTATTGTTGCATTTCATGATGAGCCAAGTATTTAATTATACTAACATCACATTCGGCATACTCCAATAAGAATATGAAACTTAGATCTTTCTAATCACCTTTTTCATAAATCACATACAAAACATGGAAAATTTATACTATCATGTTAAACAAATATCAAGGCCGAATTCATTCAAAACCAAAGACACCATAATTTAGCCATTTTCGCATGGCATACATCCATTAAAGATCCGTCTTATACAAATCCTAAGAAAACAAAATAGCTTATACATGCCATAATCATCCAGGATTAATCCATCAATAAGGGGTACCAAAATAGATGATGGTATGATGAGCTTCTTAATTGATCCACGAGCTGAAATTGAACCTTCCAAAAGTGATCTACAAATCCTAGAAACAACTGAGAGAAGTAAGCTTCACCGCTTAGTAAGATTTCAGCTTGCTAACTAAGTGCATTTATTCTACTAAAATTTTCAATAAGCAATTCACATACCAAACAACAAGGCTGAACAATCAAGATTTCAAGAACCAATTCATGTATATTGTATAATTAAACGCACTTCTATATATTTATATATATATATATATATATATATAAACTTACCATTTGAAACTTAGTCTTTCATACAAAATTCTAAGGTACTATTTCCCCAACAACAATATGTATCCATTTGCATTTATAACATAATCCTTTAAAGTGAACCACATACCTGCCCGTTGATAAATAAGTTTAACAGTATTTTGCACAATTAGCGTTCTCGATAAAATCACCATGTAACGTATCGCTCACACAGAGCCGTTACTCAATAATCCCGTAACGTATCGCTCACACAGAGCCGTTACTCAAAAAAATTCAGTAACGTATCGCTCACACAGAGCCGTTACTCAAAAATCTCGTAACGTATCGCTCACACAGAGCCGTTACTCAATAATCCCGTAACGTATCGCTCACACAGAGCCGTTACTTATTCATCTGCAAACTTAGTGCTCAATCATAGTTTCGTACTCATAGTACATTTTGTAAACTCGTAATCATATGAAAATACCAAATCATTCATGTAACCGAGCCAACAATCATTCAAGCATAAAATCGCTCATGCATTAATTCATGGAAATAATTATATTCCCATATTCAAAGTAACTAAAATATCAAGCACATTACCCTCATACAATGTCTTTATTTCGAATACATTCCTTGCCTTCACTTAGAGTATACACATGTTTATACACATTTGCATTCAGACTCAAGGTGGTACAAATTTCATACTAATCATTCAACATCTTAACTTACTTTGCACAATACAAACAGATAAATAATCTTCTCAACTCATTCGGCAATATCAATTCAATTATCCAATAACCATTAAGCATTATCAATGTACAAAGAATTAGTTTAATTAACTCGTTTGCTTGAAATCTTACCTCGGAGAATGACGATTCAGGGTTTCCCGGCTACTCGTCTAATTTCGCTTTTCCCCGATCCTTTTCCAAATCTTTCCTTCCTTGATCTAAACCAAATTTAAAAGAACCTATTCAAATCATTTCATTCATTTCTAATCGATACATACTTATACCATTCTTTCCATCAATTAATCAAAATCTGAAACTTTTACAATTTACTACCATTTCTTTTATTTATTCGAACACAATATACAAATATAAAGATTTTATACACTTTCACACTAGTGCTGAATTCTCCTCAAGTTAATTAAATTTCTTTGTCACAATTTAAACCATTCATATCATATAATTTATCAATAATCCCTTCCAAATATAACCATTCATCAAGACCGAACATACTATTAAATGTACCCAAATTTTCATATATATATATATATATATATATGTATATCCAACAATTAAATTAAAATAATCCTAATATATATATTCAATTCAACATTCGGCCATATGTATAAAGCTTCCCTATTCTCAAATTGAACTAACCTCCCAAGCATTCATACCATTTCAATTTACTATTTTCTGTTTCATCTAATTCCTATCTCAATTCCTCTTGTTTTCCTCAAATAACAAATCACGTTTATTACCCCCTCCATAGTCGAATCTAACATGCTCAACTCTAAGAAAGTTCATATGATTTTGATGGTACACAAGGCAACCTACTTAGTTTGTAACAATTTACTAAACCAAAACTCAATTTCCTTACCTTACAACCGCATGCAATGGCCGAATGAGGGAGGAGAAAATTTTTTTCTTCTTTCCTTTCAAGAGAATCGTGAAGAAGATGAGTGAAGGAGAGAAAAACCCCATTTACTTTATGTTCTTTTATTACTAATATAATACCCATTAAAAACAAATATAAAATATTATGCTTATGATTTAAAATATGTTAAAGATTCCTCCCTCCATCAACTTTACCGTCCACTATATCAAATTGTGGAAATTTGACATGCAAATCCCTATTTGAGTAAAGCATTTCAATTGGCCTTCCTAAATTCATGCACTCTACTTTTCCCACTTTAACAATTTGATCCTTTTATTTAACTTAACATCAAAACAGTTAAATTATCCTACGATATTTTTTTTTTACTCATGCACAAACACTCAATATAGACATCAAATAAATAAATAAAAAATATATATATTTTTATTTGGATTCGTGGTTCCGAAACCACCGTTCCGGTTAGGGTCGTATTTGGGCTGTTACAATGCAAAAGTTCATCTTCTTGGCCGAATGTGAGAAAGAAAAAAACACCATTTTTGAAGCTTTAAGTTTCGGCATCTATGAGGCTTAATTCGGGTATGTCCTTTGTTCGGTTTTTGATAATTTTTACGTTTTTGAGATCGTTGCTATGAGATCTACAAAACCCATGTTTGAATTTTAAATTTTGATGAATATTTTGAGTTATTCCATTGATGAGAACTTGTGATTTTTGATGGTTGATGGTAGATTATGCATGTTTATGAGTAGAGAAACGATTTTTACTAAGTGATTTTCGGTGAAAACGAGTAAAACGAGCTAATTAATAAAAGTTGTTATTGTTCATAAGTATGTGTTATAGTAAGAATTTGAAGTTGCTATAGAAGGGAAAAATGTTCAGCATAGTATAAAACATAAGAATAAGGGCTGAAGTTGAATTTTCGAGCCTAGGGGCAAAATCGCAATTATGTAAAAGTTTAGGGGTAAAATTGTAATTTTTCCAAAGTTAGACTTAAGGACTATTTTAGTAAATGTGAGTATTAAATAAGCTAAATTTGTTATTATAGATCAAGAAGAAAGAAATCTAGAGTTAGATCGGGAAAAGAAAAAGATAGTGGACTAAATCGATATAGTTGATCGTATTTTGTTTCAAGGTAAGTTTACAGTAAATAAATGCAATATTCTATTATTTTACGTTTAATATTATTAAATCCCAGCATTTACATATTTATTATTTAAAGACTCAAGTATGAATTGACGGAAAAGCTATCTCAGAAAGTTCCGGTTGAACCTTAGGAATGTGTAGGATACAAATGTCATGACATTAGGGTTTAAGGAAATCATGTAAGACCATGTCAAGACATGGCATTGATATGTTACTATAAGGCAAAGGTCTCATGT
Source organism: Gossypium australe (assembly GCA_005393395.2). NCBI lineage: Eukaryota > Viridiplantae > Streptophyta > Magnoliopsida > Malvales > Malvaceae > Gossypium > Gossypium australe. The sequence goes on along the minus strand of CM016619.1, from coordinate 4,607,621 downwards.
AAGACCATGCCAAGGCATGGCATTGGTGAGTTCATAAGGCAAGGATACCACGTAAGACCATGTCAAGACATGGCAATGGTTAAGTTTCATAAGGAAAGGTGCCCGCGTATCCTTAGTATTCCAAAGTGGTTCAACGGGAAAATTCAAGGAGTATACCAAAGTAAAGGTAAGACAAGTTCAAGCTAAAAAGGTAAGGTAAGAATACAAGTTTAAGTATATTGAGTTAAAAGCTTAAGTGATCTTGATAAGAAAAGCATAAGATAATTCACTAAGAATGTTGTTATCTATTTACATGTAACCTTACTAAGATTTATGCTTACTCCCATTCTTTAATTTTTTTTTATAGTATTACAAGCCAATTCGGGGATCGCAATGACGTCAGAGATCGTTACACACTATCAAAAGATTATATTGGTATTTTGTGATTCGAACATTTTAAGTTATGGCATGTATAGGGACTTAGCCATTTTGTGTGTATGACCTTATGATATGGCTTAATATTGGCTTGTAAATGCTTGGTAATGATTAGCAATTAAAATGGTTAATTAAGAACATGCTTTGGATGTTATGAAATGCCTAGTTGATAGTTATTTTAAAGAAATTATGTAATTATATGCAGGGGAACTGTTTGGACAGCAGCAGTGATGTGATTTTGAAAAATCACCAAAAATAGTAGAAATGGAATTAGGTTGTCCATGAGATATAGAATTAAATCTTATTGAGTCTATTTTTATATAAAGAAAACGGTGTAGGAAAAAGAGTTGTATATTATGAGATAATTTATTTTTAGTGAAGAGAGGTCAGAACTGTCGAACTGTGTAATAGGGGAGGCTTTAACTAATAAACTGTACTAATTGGCCACACCAAAAATTCTGGAACAATTACAGTAAAAAGATATATGAGTCTAGTTTCAATGAAAGTTTACGGATCTAGATTTCGAGTTTCATAACTCAAGTTATAATTGATTTAGTGAACATGACGCAGATGGACAGTTTTAATTATTATGTCTCGAACTAGTAAGTTAAGTCTAGTAATGCCTCGTGCTCGACTCCGGCAACGGTCTCGGGTAAGGGGTGTTACACAAATCGATTGAAAGACTAATATGTTGTCTATCAAGTCTAATTGGGAAGATGTTTTGTCTTGAGCATCGGAGCGAATAACTCCAAAAGATAGAGACATAGATGTGACCAACTAGACTCACAGTACATCAGATTAGACCCAAGAAGAATAGATCCTGAATCTATTTATGGATTTATTCACTAGTGACGTTCATAGTATGACATGCCTAAATCCTGAGCGGATGATGGATTATGTATGCATGATTCGTACACTTTAATGTAATTAAAAACCTTAGTTCAAATAGATAAGGAATCAAAAGCTGGTGCGTTGGGTGTATGACTTTTACAGTATGTAGCGTCATTCACAACAGTGGAATTCATAACCCGAGACATGGGTAAGTAATATCTTCTCATTGGCATTACATGGTTGATGAAAATTAAATATGGCCACGGATCGTTCGTCTTTGTGATGGATGACTTGATTACTATTTGATAGTAATTGACTTTTCACGAAAAAAGATTTAATGGTTACCATGAGATAAAATAGGATCATTTTGGGAGAACGAATAGTACCCCAAATATATTAAGGATATCCTATGAGGGTAACACACTTATGACAATGTCATTGGACAAGCACTGATCGAGTTGCTTTCATAATGATATGTCATTGGGGAGAGTTCAGACACGATATTATAGTGGAATGACTTCATAATTAAATGAGTTTATAACTAACAGGCAAAAATGGAGAAATGGAAAACATTTGGAGATGATTATGGTTTTTTTCCAAAATAAAAATGAAAATGGAGAAATAGAATCATTGGAAATTAATGTGGTTTTCTCCTAAATGAAAATGACCTAAAAAATGAATTTATGTTTTTCGAATTAAATGAAATTCGAAAATGGAAATAAATCATTTGGTCATAGTGAACAATTGAATGAAGAAATATTAGATATATTTTGTCATAAATTCTTTTACAGTAAAGTTTTATGATTTTAACAAAATTAGAATTGGGTTAAGAAAATTATTTAATTAGAAATATATTAAAGTTTTTTTAGGAAATAGAAAGACAAATATTGGGTTGGATCAAATTATAAAATATTTGGTTAAAAGCCTGAGAAATACTTGTAATTAGACACGATATGGAGAGGCCCAAAAGCCCCTCATGTTAAAGGGGTGAACGACGAACCCTAGTAATATTAACTAGTGTTATCGCCCCCTATACTCTTGTTAGATTAGGAGTTTATTTTTCTAGTTGAAATAAACTTCTACAATGCAACAAATGTTCTACCTTCTTTTCCTATAAATAGATGGCACTAGTAGGGCTATTTACAAAACTTTCAAATATCATTATTTTGCCTGAAAATAGAGACATTTTTATTCTCTAAGAATTAAATATATTTTCCGAAACAACGATTCTGTCGATTTCTATTTGAGAAGAGAATTTTCATATTAACATTAAATAAAGGAAAATTATTTCTAGTTTTGTATTTGATTCAAATCTTTCAAGTCCACACTCGAAACAGTTCGTGGTACGGGAATAGTAAAAAATATCATTTGGTTGAAAGGTGAGAACAACAAGGATCATTATATCCAAAAACACAAGTGCGAATTCGGTCTAGGATTTATTGCTATAAATATCAGAAACCGAGTCGATTTTTAAAAATTTTTATTTTTCGCTATGTAAAAAAAATTGTTTTCGAACCGAATTTTTTTAAAAATTAAAACTGGAACCATATAATAGCTTGCACCAGACTTGGGCTCTATAGCTGGGTTTTGAAAACGGGCCTACTTTTACCAAAAAGATGGTATTGGGGCTCTTTCCAAATTGGCAAAATTGGACTGAATCCAATCATCGTCACAATCATCATTCTGACTCATCGTTCCAAATGACATTAAATGATTTGTTCTTTGCACACTTTTACTGAAAGTGCCCAAAGCATTCATATTTATGGCATTTATTTCATTTTTCGTTTCGTTGGAATTTGTCTCATTGAAAGCAACTCTCCTTCTGCCGCTATTATTGCTTTTTAAAGCTCATTACTAAGCTAGCAAGTTGTTCTTGTAGCTCTCCTACTGTCATAGTTGTGTCATTTGTGGTGCCTTAGGAGGCTATATTCTTGCCTTGCTTCACTCTTTCTGTTCATTTCAAATGTCCATAATGAACCAATTAGCTCATTAATGCTATTACTTTCTTCAACAGTGGCCATTCCAAACTTTTTTTGAAAATGCATATTTTAAGTGGAAAACTCTTATCAAGAAAATCACGAGCATAGGAAGAAAAATTCACTAATGTTAAAAAATAATAATACAAGAGGTTTTCGGCACTTGGACCTTCGCCCCACATATCCCAATTTTACCTCTTTAGTTTATTTTTTTAACAAGTGAGTTGCACAACGAACTTTTTAAGGCAGATCAAATGGAATTCAAATCGCACAACTCTAATAACATATATGTGTATAAAAAATATAAATAGATTCAGATATCCTCAAATTTTCAAAGTTGGTGATAAACATTTGAAGTTTAGGCATTTTAACCTTGGAAATTCTTTCATGGGTAGTCTCCAAAATGTTCTAAGCTTCTCAGGGTGAGACACATTTGGAATTTCCTGTGAAATCTTGTGGATCAATGCCATTAAAAACAACATACAAGTGTTTAAAATTGTAGTTGGCAGCCTTGTCTTCTTCTAGCTTGCTTCAGGCTTTAGAGTTCTCTCAGCAGTTTTTGGAGGATGACTTCCATTTAATGTAATTTTCCGTGTTTTTTCATAAATTGATTTGATAAAAATTAAAGGTTTTCTTATAAGAATAGTTTAGATATGATTTCTTTATGTATCAGGGTGACTCAATTTAATTGAGTCAAAATCAATTTAAATAATAAAAAGGTATTTTTATTTAAATTTAATGATAAAAATGTTAATATAAAATACATTTTTCAATATTTCGTACATTATATCAACAAAGTGAGAATTCATGTTTAAATTTTTCGAAGCACACTTATTGATAGGGCTTAATTTTTACACTATTGACCTTGACCTGAGCCTTCACTATTTTCAGTATGGTAAAGAAAATCGAAAAATCAAAAATCGAACCGAATTATCATGAATGATTCGAATTAGAAAAAGAAAAAAGAAAAAAGAAAGCAGGGTCGATCTTTTATTATGTGTGGGCCTTTTGCTACTGTTTTGGTTTCATGATTATAGCTACCATGTGCTTCGTACTCTTTAATTATTTGTGTAGGGCTAGTTTAAGAATTGTTAAAACCCTCGTACTCAACAAAATATTAATTAAGTTTGTAAGGAAAATATATATAATTGAATTCATTTGTTAACGAAAATCGTTATTGATTGATTTAATAATTCATAAATATCGATGAATGTAGTGGGAAAATAACATTTGACATATAAAAAAATTATTTAAAACACGTGTAGGATGAACCTGAACAAATGGATATCTTAGATCATTTTAATGTGAATACTTATTTATCTATATTCATTTTAGATGTGGTTCAAAATAGATTATATTAGAACAAGTTTATACATGATATAATAAATATTAAAATTATTTATATTAAATAAAAAATATGAACTAAAATTATGTTAATGCTTTTTAATGTATTATATTAAAGTTAAATAATACTTAAAATTTATTTAAATTATTATTTATTAAAATTATATTTATATTAAATTATAACACATTTACGTTGTAGTGGAAAAAATTATTTATAATAATTTTATATGAAAAATAAAGGAGAGTTTGATATGATTACTTATTTTCAAATCCTATCATGCTGATTTGAATTGATTTTTATAAATTTTATATAAAATAATAAAAAATACTCTCAAAATAATATTTTTTACATAATAATAATACTATTATAAGGTTGTTTATATTATTATATTTTTTTTTATTTTATAAAATCTAAGAAAATACATGATTTTTTTCATCGTTTTTATTATTAAATTTCACCTAAATATTATAGATGGGTTATAATCTAATGTTAATATCCCTTTCTTCAATGAATCAAAAAGAAAAAAAAAATTCTAGCTAAAAAAATTATGGAGACTCAGTGTATTAGAAGTTAAAATGCATTTTGTCATATTTACTCAAAAATAAATAAACCAGTCCTTATATGTTAGAAACTGATTCTTTTTATTAAAAATTTAGGTAAACCACAAAAAGAGTCACTTTTGTTTATCTCAAATTATATTTTAGTCACTTATGTTTGAAATGTTACGTTTTAGTCACTTACGTTATTATTTTGTTATGAAGTGGTCACTTTGTCGTTAAGCTCCATTATCTCCCTAACGGCAATCCTACATGGCAGTCCAAATGAGTTTTAAATGTCAATTGGGACGAGAATAGGTTTTTAATTAAATGAATTTAATTAATTAAAAATTTTAAATTAATTACACTTTGAACTGGAAAAGAAAAACCATTCATTTCCTTTTTTTTTAGTTTTCTTTTTCATTTTGACTGAAAAAACTATTATCATCCTAGTTGGACATCCAAGTCGGCATTTAAAACTCATTTGGACTGCCACGTAGGGTTGTCATTAGGGAGGTAATGAAACTTAACGACAGAGTGACTACTTCATAACAAAACAATAACGTAAGTGACTAAAACATAATATTTCAAACATAAGTGATTAAAATGTAATCAGAGGCAAACAAAAGTGGCTATTTTTGTAGTTTACCTTAAAAATTTTATCCATTTCTACTGTTAAAAACTAGCATAACGATGAAATAACCAGACAGTTACACATGAAATGCTACGTGTACTTCATGCAATTATAAAAAAAATAATTTTTAACAATAAAAATAAATAAAATTTTTAATAGAATAATCATTTCTTCTTTCTATGTTGGTCTAGCTTCCATTAATTAACTAGTGATAACTTACATTAATTAACTAGTGAGGTGGGGCAGACAAAATACTCACAAAGCCATATGGGATCCAAAGTAGACCTCAATTCCTTGACAATGGGAAGGCAACGTGGTGTATGAGCAATGTAGGTAAATTGAATTATTGACTCGAGGTAGGTAGTAATTAATTAATCATTGGGAATTAGCTGGACTGACAATAAAAGCATCAAATGTGCATATCCCTAGACAGCCAAATTTCAGAAATTTTGCTATATGTGTTTTTTTTTTTTTATTCTGATACGTAGAACAGAATCCCTCAGTAATATCTTAAAAGATCATATAGTATCATTTACAAAATAATAAAGTGATTTTTTTAAGTTAAAATATGTTACAAGTCCTTATACTTTTTTAAATTTAAAATTTAATTTTTATTTTATTTTTAAATATTTAATTTCTCAACTCTTCAAATTTTAAAATCTTGATCCCATAGTTAACCTTCTTAAACATTTTCTTCTAAATTCATTGGGTTCACAGTTTGAAATAAAGAAATATTAGCTTCGGTAACCATGCAACAAGAAAAATGATGTTATAATGAAACCGGTTTTAATAAAATATTAGATTTAAATTTTTACATTTGAAAAGTAGTGGGGCTAAACGATTGAAGAGTAAAGGGACTTGAAGCACATTTTAACTTTTTTTTAATGAAATAAATATATTATATTTTGATTAAATATAAAATTGAGTAAGGATAAATCTAAAATTAAATATCGAATATAATTAAATATTATTTTAAGCACAAATGAATCTGCCACCTATTTTCATATCACTAAGATTTTCCCACTATCGCACTTACGTTTTTTTTTTTTTTTTTTCTAATCGAAATCACTTTGGGGTTTACATTAAGCGAGTGGACAATGATGTCCATGTTTATCCCTAAATTGTTTACTACAGACACACGAAAATGTCAACATTGCTATGAAGAAAGGTAGATAGGAGTTGCTTGCCTTAGCTTGTTAATGCTCATGGTACGCTCCGAGTTTTGTTAGTTGAGTTGGAGCAGTTCCACCTCCATAGTTGATTGTGCCCTTAGTTACGCATGCTCTAGGTAATTAATATCTTCTAGAGTTAAAGCTTTGATAATATTTTAGAATGACATATTTTTATGTTGTAATTTATTTTGAGTATGATCCTACTAATTTGAGTTATTTATGGTTTTTTATTTTGTAGGGACTAAATCGAAGGCAAAAGGAAATTTGGGAGCTAAAAGCGTGAATTTAAATATGAAATGGGCCAACATGCGAAGTAGGAGAGAAGTGGTGCCAGAAATGCAAAGTATGGAAGACTTGGAGGATTACCAGACCATAACTCTTGTGGAGTCTTTTTCTCAATGGCAACGGATGGAGATCGGTTGATCAAAAAACATGTAGTAGAGGCTGCTTCGACCCAAAACGACTTTGGTAAGTTGGCATTTGACAACATACATCGAACCTTCTCCATGATCGTTTTATTCATTCGTTCTGCAACGCCGTTTTGCAGTGGAGTATGAAAAACTGTCAAGTGTCTCACGATCCCTTCTAACTTGCACAATTTATTAAACTCATCAGAACAAAACTTTAAGCCATTGTCTGTGCGGAGGTATTTTATTTGTTTTCCCGTCTATTTTTCAATCATAGTTTTCCAAGACTTAAATGCGGAAAACACATCGCTCTTCTGCTTCAAGAAGAACGCCCAAACTTTTCTGGAAAAATCATCAATAAAAGTTAGCATATAATTAGCTCCACCTCTCGAAGGTACTCTTGATGGCCCCTATAGATCAGAATGAATATACTTCAACGTTCCCTTCGTGTTATGGATTCCTCTGGTGAATCGAACTCTCTTTTGCTTCCCAAAAACGCAGTGCTTACAGAACTTCAGTTTGCAAATTCCTTGCCCATCAAGAAGTCCTCTTTTGTTTAATTCTGCCATACCATTCTCACTCATATGCCCTAGACGCATATGCCAAAGTTTAGTAATATCATCATCTAACAAGGAAGAGGAAGTGACAGCTGCATCACCAATAACAGTAGAACCTTGCAAAACATATAATTTGGCAGTCTTTCTCTGCCCTTTCATCACAACGAGGGAACCTTTAGAAATCTTCAAAACTCCACTTTCAACTGTGTATTTGTACCCTTTTGAATCAAGAGTACTTAACAAAATTAAATTTCTCTTCAATTCTTAAACATGTTGTACGTCACTAAGTGTTTTGACAACTCCATCAAACATCTTAACTTTAATTGTTCCAACACCTACAAATTTACACGAAGCATTATTTCCCATCAAAACAACACCTTCAGACACTGTTTCGTAAGTTGTAAACCAATCCCGATTGGGACTCATGTGGAAGGTGCAGCCAGAATCAATGATCCACTAATCGCTCATTTTAGAATTGTTGACAGAAGCGACTAGAAGTTCACCATCGCTGTAGTCTTCTACAACATCAGCTTCACCGGAATTTTCTGGTTGTTTTCCCTTTCGATTCGCAGCCTCCCTTTTGATCTTATTTTGTAGCTTATAGCACTGAAATTTAATGTGCCCTTTCTTCTTGTAGAAGTTACAAGTTTTACCTCTATTTGAAGACTTTGATCTACCTTTAGATTTATTGCAAGGATTCCATTTCTGTGTCTTTCCACGATCATCATCAGCATTCCGATCTTGTCTACCACGAATAATGAGACCCTCTTTCTGAGAGTCAGTTTTAACCACAAGATGCTTCATCTTATCATAAGAGGTCAAAGAATCATAAACCTCATCAACTGTGAATGACTTGCGGCTATATAAAATCGTGTCTTTAAAGGTTGAATAAGACGGGGGCAATGAACAAAGTAGAATCAATCCTAAATCTTCCTGATTATACTGAACCTCCATGGCCTCCAAGTTTGAGAGAATTTCTTTAAGCACTGTTAAGTGTTCGTGCACAGACGCACCATCCTCCAAACGATGAGTATAAAGACGTTGCTTCATATGCAACTTGCTGGTTAGAGTTTTCCACATGCATATTTGTTCCAGTCTCTTCCATAATGCAACAGCGGTCTTCTCCTTCATCACATCATGCAAAATTTCGTTAGACAAATGCAGATGTAAATGTGTTAACGCCATTCGATCCTTGCGCTTCTTCTCTTCCTCTGTCAATGTCGAAGGCATCTTATCTACCCCTAGCAGGGCTTCCTCTAAGTCCATTTGTGCAAGAACTGCCTGCATCTTTATCTGCCACAACACGAATTTGGTGTTGCAATCCTACAGTGGAATTTCATACTTTAAAGACGTCATTACTGTGATCGAGATAAAAAAACCCGAAAGCTTTAATACCAATTTGTGAAAAATATAACGTCGGTAATGACAAATATATCTCAAAGAAAAGAGAAATAAAAATAAAGAACACACAGATTTTACGTGGAAACCCTTTCGGGGAAAAACCACGGGTGGAAGAGAAGAAAATTCACGATGTCGAATTCGGAATAATTACAAGAGGAATAGACTATGTCTATTTATAGGCTTGTAAAGTCATATTCTAATTGGAGTGTAGTAAGATTGAAACACCTTATTCTAATCAATATAAAATAGATGGAGTTTAATAAGGTTTAAAAAACCTTATTCTAAAATAAAATAAAAGAAGTGTAGTTCTATATAAATTTTACTTTTATTTTATTTACCACTGTATTTTATTTAAATAAGGATTCGGTTCACTTAATTCTAACAAAAATAAAGATTGAGATCTTCAAGATTTTTTACAGTTAGCATTATATGATCACTTTAAATAATGAAAATTGATTTGCATTAAAATATTTCGATTCGATTTGATATGATTTGATTGTGCACAATTATACATCATAGATTGGTCATAAATAATATCCAAATATCACAAATACAAAACCGAACATGTTTTGGATTAAGAGATTGTATTTAAAAAATACACAAATCTCTTCTATGCTAGAACACTCATCCCTATTATTTGAAAACTATTTATTTATTTTCTCGAGATTTTATAATAATAATAATAATAATAACCAAACTCTAAATATGTATATAAAAATATAATGTCTAATGGTTTGTCGGTTGGCTGGTTTAATAAATTGCAAATGGAAATGTAAAAACACAGCAGAATAGGTCAAATTTTGTTATTAGACAATGTATTGTGCATACGTTGTGGATTTAGTATTTATACATTAATTTGATCAATTTTAGTTCTGATCAAACAACAACAGCTAAATATATTTAGTTAATTTTATTATTAGTCATGTATTATTTATAAAGTTATAGATTTAATCAATATTTTTCATTTGAATCATTCTTAGTCGCTATATATTTCGATTTTCAAATTTTCAATTTTTTTTCGAGTAACCGTGAAAGTAACAAATTGACATTACTTACACATGCGACAACATATTTGCCACATCAAATTTTGAAAATAAAAAAAAATTAATGAATTTAATGAGAACTATTTGGTTAAAATTTTAACATTCTAAAAATACATGAACCAGAAATAATCAAATTAAGGTATAAAAATTAAATTGTAAAATTTAACCCTATGATGACATTGAGGATCGTACTCTCACATTGAACTACACGAGATATCGGTTCAGTTCGATTTGGCCGAAATTTTTAAATTTTTTGAGTTACCCATCATAATTTGATTTGAGTCAGATTTTTATTTTTTAGATTTATTTCTTGTCGAGCCATAAATCGAATGCATTTACTTTATTACAGAAACGTGACATTGACAGCCTGTATAGTTTTATTTATTCTGTACGTTTATTTGACTAATTTATTTTTTTGGCCATTGCAGAGGCCTGCCTAATTCAGACCTTTTGCTTTCACTAAATTATTGTAATTTTGAATTATAAAAAGAAAAAAAATCGGATTTTGAGATTAGACGCGTTGATAGGTCGGGTTGGATTGAGTCTATATAAGGTATTTAGATCAAGTTTCTAAGCCTTGGCTGGATTCAATCTGAAAAATGGGTTTATTTATTTGTTCTCAAACCTGGCCCAATTGGAAAAAAGTAAACCCGAGTACAACCCGACCCACCTATATTTGATTTTTTAGATTAGTTTTTACTTAAAAATAATTTTTTAATATAATACACTAAATGCACTAAAAATAACTAAAATAAAAGTTTTCTAACACATTCAAAAGTATTTATATGACACAAATAAATATAATAAATATTTTTATTGTATTAAATATAATTTTTAAAATTTTATATTTTGAGTTGGGTTATTTATTTGGGTAAGTTATTTTTAGATTTTGGATAATGGGTTTAATTGTTATTGCATTAGTGATTTAATATAAATATAAATATAAATATATATAACAATTATTTAACATATATAATTAATATAATATTTTTTATAGCATAATATATTTGGGTAAAAATCTTGCCCAATACCCGACCCATATAGAAAACGGACTTTAAATTTTACCCAAGCTTATTTTCCAATCCTCGTATTTTTGTCTAAACCCTCTCATTTTTTGAGTGGGCCTTCGAGCCTAAGCAGGTGAATTGGCCCTGAACAAGTGTAGTTGAGATAAAGTTCAATTCTAAAAAAAAATAATTTAAGCCTAAGTTTGAGTCTGGCTCAAGCAAGCTCGTTTAAAAGGCTTGTTTTACTATTTAAAAAATTATAAAAAATTATTTTTATTTAACTTTAATTATATAAACAATAAAATGGATCAAGTCGATATTGACATTATAAACTCAAGCTTAGGTCAATCTGAATTGGATCGCGCCACTCGACTCATGAACACATTTGCAAGTGTTCAGATATTTTATTTTTAATAGAATTGTGAAAGAATTTGAAGTCCAATCATTTGGTGATGATGATTTTTTGGGGTATAATCAATGTATATTTATGTCCATTTTACAGTCCATGAGATTAATTTTTTTAGGACTCGTGGTTACCCTTTTCAACAATATTATCTTTAAGCTTTGAATCTACATTTCTTCATTAAGAATGTAATATGCCTTATCATTGTACTCAACATTTGTTGGCGATGATGATATGAATTTGTGTTCACTTTGATAATTATAAGTGTCGAGATCCTAATATATTTTTAGAATTATACAAAAAATCTTATACATAACTGCCACAAATTTGATTCAAGATAACACAACCTCTATATTTGTTGACGTTAGAGGTGATGTCAAGGGGGAGGGGGTTGGTAGTGGCCTTGGCTAAGGGTGTGCAAAATTCGGGTAAAATCGAAAAAATTTGGTTAACCGACCGAATTCTGTTAATCGGTCGGTTAACCGAATTTTTTTGGTCGGGAGTCAGTTAATTATTTTGTGATTTTTTAGTTAACGGTTAATTCGGTTCGAAACCGGTCGGTTAACCGAATTTTTTCGGTTTAACCGAAAAAATTAATAAATAAAATTATAATATATAAATAGGCCCACTATTCACCTAAACCCAATCCCTAAACCCAATCCAAATCCAAATATCAAACCCAACCCAATTACCCAATCCAACCCAATCATAAAAATTACAAATAATTTAATAAATAAAAATAAAATTCTAAAATTAAAATTATGTAATCTTTTTAATTATGTAGTGATTCATTTCGGGGAATTCGGGTAATTCGGTTAATTTGGTTAATTCAGTTAATTTTTAACCAAAAATAAAAAACATATAATTTTCGGTTAATTCGGTTAACCGACCGAATTAACCGAAAAAATTTCGGTTCGGTTAATTTTTTTGAAAAAATTTCGGTTCGGTTAACGGTTAAAAAATTTGAAAGGTCGGTTAATTCAGTTAATGTTATTTTGGGTCGGTTAACCGACTGAACGCCCCTAGCCTTGGCCCCAAAAAGAATCAATTTAGTCTCATTAGAAGTATTAAGATTACAAATTAATCTATAGTAAAATTGCACTTTAATCTTTAAAATATAAATAAAAAATTTGTTTAATCCTTTCAAAAATGATAGAATTATATATTAATATATGATAAAATTTTATTTTAATCTCTCAAAAATTTTAGTAAATAAAATTACATTTGTATATTTTATTAAAATACAATCTAAAATCTTACTAATTAATAATAGGGTAAACTATAGAATCAGTCACCTAACTATTAGCTTATTTCTATTTTGGTCACTCGACTATGGAAATTTTCAATTTAGTCACCAACATTTTAGATGGTTTTTATTTTGGTCACTCTTCGTTTTAAATAGTTGATAGAAGTGATGATGCAGCCTTTTCTAATTGGTATAATAACACATTTAGTCCTCAATACTTATACATTCTATCAATTTGATCCTAATTCTAAATAATTTAATAAATTTAATCCTCCATATTGACAAAATCTATCAATTTGATCCTCAAACACATATAATTAAATATAATTATAATTATATGTAAACAGATATAATAAATCTTGATAAACTTATATGTAAATTTGTGATTTTAATAAACCAAAAACTCAAAACCCCCAAAGGTCAATAAATTTGTGATTTTTATAAACTTCGTTCATGATCGTGCTAATAGCATTCTCAACAAAGGAGGCTAATTTTTCCTATGAAACCTAACAAATAAAAAAGAGAAACGAAAAAGCTTCCTATAAACATTTTTCAAATCATCATCTTTTACATTATTGTCAACTTGAAGAATCGTGTAATAATTTGCACCTATATATATATATCTAAGAATAAAATTTATTGAAAAACTTATCTTAATCTAATTTGTTTGCATTTGTTTAGAAAATGATGTAAATTGTTGGGATTTTTTATTTTCCTAACTTGAATTTACATTTTTTTAATGTTTTTAATTTTTAGATACATATTTTTTTATAATTTACAGTTTCTTTTATATTTTTTAAAAAATATAATAATATATAAAATTTTAATTTTTTAATATTTTCATAAAAAAATAGATTATGGCATCATTAGTGCCACATGTCACAACATAAGAGTACCATGTGTCCTATATTTAACATCGTTACAAAAAGTACCAAAACACTTGATGAAATGAAATTTTAGGTACCAACTTGGAATAAAAAAAAATCATAAGTACAAACTTGGAAGAATGTATCAAGTTTGAGGGGCTAAATGCATATTTGAGTCTTATAATTATAATTAAATATAAACACATATAATATTATATTTTGTACTTTTCCATAATATATAATTTATATTTAATATATGTACTTAAGAATCAAATTGATAGAATTTGTAAATACAAAGGGTTAAATTTATTGAATTATTTAGAATTAGAATCAGGTCGATAGAATGTATAAGTATTGAGGACTAAATGTGATATTATACCAAGTAGAAAAAATTCACATCAGCACTTCCATTCACCATTTAACCAAGAGTGACCAAAATAAAAATGATCTACCCAATCAAACTCTTAATTAATTATACAAATATAAATTGCCCTGCATAAAATCATAAATATACATTTTATACTAAAATCAAGCGAGGCTTTAGTTGAAATGGTTAAATGAAAATATTCTGTCTCGATCTTAAATCTCACCAAAGTATTATTTCATTAAAAATATGAAGAATACTTTAGTAATTTCTCAACTAAATCTATCTCTAATTAATTCGTGTCACAAATGGTAACATCATAAATTTGTGGATAATAATGGACAACCCCAATATTTTAATAATAACAACTAATATTTTAGTATTTATGTCAATTTAGTCCAAAATAAAAATTGAAAAGTAACTAAGCAACAAAAAATGATTTATCATTCAATCTAAATCAAATCAAGTATAGGTTTCATCATTATTTATTAGATTACTTTGAAAACTAATTACACTTTAAAAACAAAAATTGAAAATAAAGAAAAAAGGAGAAGTGTCTTTTTGTCTTTGACGCGCCAATATGAACGAGTAGACAAAGACGATCAAGTCATGTGAAACCAGATATTAATTTCTAATCAAATAAAGATCCACTTGTCGCCTATAATATTTTCGGTAAATTTCAATATTACTCACTAAATTATGAGGAGATTTTTATTTTGGTCATTTAACTAATAAAAGTTACAATTTATTAAATATTCTTTATTTTTTTTGGTCACTCACACCTTTCTAGTTTGTATAATAATAATTTTAGTCCTCGATTTTTATACTTTCTATCAATTTGACCTGATTATTTATAAAATAATAAAAATTGAAATTCTTTTTTAAAATTTATAAATTTCTAAAAATTAAATAAAAGTAGAAATTTTTTTTTCAAAAATATACAAAGGGAGAGAAAATGAGGGAAAATTATTTTTAAACCCTCCGTATTTTCTTTCTGTTTTATTTGAATAGAAATATCTAATACTCATTCTTTAAAAAACTATAGAAAAAATAAAAACATTAAGCAAAATTATTAAGTCTCTATTTTTTTACCTATTTTGTTTTTTGACGTAGCTTTTCCGTTATAAGAAAAGAAAAAAAATAAGAATATGATTTGAAAAAAATCAGAATATAATTTGTTTTTACAATTTATGTTTTGAAAAAAAAAATTGAATGGATTGGAAATTTGTATTGAGTTTGAAAAAGAAAATTTTGTGGTATATTTTATATTTTTTTTGGCTAAAAATGACATTAGTTCGATTTAACAAACCTCTATAATATCAGTTCTGGATGTTTTTCAAGGGCATGGAACTCAACTTGATGATATTACTAATTTGGTTCCGAGAAACACTAAAGAAACATGTAATGATCTAACATTTTTTGGGGTTTTGTTCTATTTTTAATTTGTTATTGGATTCTATTGAATGATATATTTTTTTTTATTTTCTTTACATATTAGTTCTTCAACAACAACATGTTCAAGATTTTATTCTTCTACAATTATTCATATAAAAATTTCTACTTTTAAATAATTTTGATTTTTTTTTTGTAATTTTTATATAGAATCAAGGTAAATTTTGATAGAAAGTATAAAAGCTGAGGACTAAAATTATTATACCAACTAAAAATGTGCCACTTAACACTCGTGTGACAAAAAAAACCAATTTTGAAAATATTAGCGACCAAATTGTAACTTTTTTTGTTAAGTGACTAAAGCAAAAACTTACCCATAGTTTAGTGATTAATGGTGTAGTTTACCATAATATTTTTTGGTATGGTACAACTAAGGGGGGTTAGTACTTATACACACGATGGAGACATATCCGCACGCACACATTATGTTCAAAGGGAGTTTTTCCCTTTTTTAACATTAACGACCACCATGTTTAGGTTGGATCAAATACCACAGCCTGAGGTCGAAAAGGGTAAGAACGATGTCTTTAGATTGTTGCCCAGAATGAGTTTGTTGCATTTAAGGTTGTGCTTAAAGGTGAGCATAATTGGGGATATATAGATGAGGATGAGATCTTGGGGATCCAATAGGTGGAAGACCATGTTGTTAGGTCCACAATTGATTCCTAGTTCAATGACACAACGACAGAGGATATGAAAATTGAGGAGTTTGGAATAAGGGTTACTGGTATCAATGGTTGTAGGCAAAGGCGGAGCCCAACGCTTAGCAAATATGGCGGGAACTAAGGAACAATGCTAGGAGTATCATAAATAAATTATTATTTATAAAATAAAATTTAAAATAAGGAAAAGTTGAATTTGGTTTAAGTCTTGTTTGTAGTTTTTAAAATAGTTTATTTAAAAAATTATTATTTTAATAAATATATCATGTTAGAAAAAGAGGAAAATGAATGTTCATTTATTTATAATTTTGTATGCATTTTTATAACTTCTTATTTTTTATCAAAAAAAATGATGTTTTAATTTTTTTTAATTTTTAAAATTTTAAAATCAAGATTAAGTTGACATAATATGTAAAGTTGAGGGTTAAATTTGTTGATTTTTTAGAATTAGGACCAAATTCATAAAACATGTAAATATTAGAGCACTAAATTTGATATTATGCTAATAAAAAAAGGTCACGTCAGCATTCCAATAGTGATCAAAATATTAAAATTTGATAATATTAGTGACTAAAATAAAAATTTTTTAAACTTGTATGACCAAAATAAAAATTGGTGATTATTTACACAGTTTACCCATTATAATTAAAGTTTTGATTTTTTTAGCTTTTAATATCTTGATTATTTTATTCAGAAAAGGACAAAAAAAAGTGGGGGAGGTTGGGTTCTTTATTTATGTACACACATAGAGAGAGAAGAAAAGGGACAGTTTTAGAGTTAAAGACAAAAAATAAAATGGGGAGGCTTTCATGGTTAAGTGGAGGGGGGAGTTTGATAAGATAGAAAAAGAAAATTAAATTAGGGTTATGGTTTCAAGGGAAAAGAAAAAAGTAAGCAAAAAGAGGAGAGTCTCTCTTGAAAGTAAATTCGGATCTAGTCTTAATTTAATTAATATCATTATTATTACATTAATAAGAAGAACGTGAATTTTAATATGTTTTTCTTCGATTCAAGGGTTGAAAATGTCTTAGTTCGGTTGGTACTAGAGGACGTGGATTTGAGCATTTTTTTCTTTAATTTAAAGATTAAAAGAGAGATTATGAGAAATTTTATCATACACGTATACATGTAGAAATCACATATTTAGAACAAATAAGTGTGTTGAAAAATAACATACAATAAAGAATGAAACGCATGAGTTTGAACTAATTAATAATATTACATGAGATATGTACGATATTAAAATGAAAAAAAAAATTAAATTGTGACTAAAACAAAATTTAAAAATAAAAATAAATCAAATTAAAAATACTACATGAATACAATTATTTGAACCAGTTTTCTCTATATTTAAAATACTTTTATTTCATAAAATAAAATTTTAATAATTTATTTAATTGAAACGGATGAATCTATCAAACTAGGAGCTTGGGACCCGATTAGTTCGACCATCGGTGTGATTCTGAAAACTTTGATCAAAATCACAAAGCCAAAATGATCATACTTGTAGAAAAAGCCCGATGAGAGGAAGAAAAAAGAAAGAAAATATATAAATAATGCAAAAAATGGTATACTTTTTCTTTTTCTTTTTTTTTGTCGCATGTCAATTTTTTTAATACATTTAATGGTTTGTCTAATAATTGAACAAACAAATGTGTGACCACAAAAATGTTTACAAAAATGATAATAATAAAAAACGTCATACTTTAGGTACCAATATGTAGGTTAAGCATTTTTCTTTAGCATTATAATTTATTTGGCTCTCAAATTTTACAGAAAAATTATTTAGCCCTCTATTTAATTTTCCGTCTCTTTTAACCATTTAACTTATGCTTTTGTTAAATTAGCCCAAAACGAACAAAGAAGAGAGTTAAGAGCAGTTAACTTTATTGACATGACATTTACATGTCAATACACATTCATGTGATGTTAGCAATTAATTAATTTTTTAAAAATTTAGAAAAATCATTAAAAATTTCCAAAAAATAATTAAATTTTAAACTTTTTTTAAAAAAATAAACAAATGTCATAATTTTTTTAAAAATTTAAAAAATATAAAAAATACATTTTTATTCCTTTTTTCTTTTTTTTTTCTCGTTTCCTTTCTTTACTTCCTTCTTTATTATTTTTTTCTTTTTACTTTCTCTTATTTCCCATCTTTCTCTCTTCTTTCTTTAGCCATTCGGCCTCCACTGATCAGAAGCCCCTAAAGTGATGCTCCCTTGTCCTCCACTCATGTTTTCCGGTTTAGATTTCCTCAAACCCAAACCAAAATCTTCAAAAAAATCGAATAAAAAGAAACTTGATCTGTCGTCAGATCGGTCTCGTTTTCTTGTATGATGCTCTTCACAACCCAAGGAAGCTTTTCCTCAATGGGATCGTCAATTGGTCATCTCAAACCAATCCAAAACGGTTGTGTTCTCTCCTTTTCTTCTTTTGCAAAATCTTTGGTTAGTCTCGAATCTCGATTAGGGCTAACTCATGTTTGGGGTTGTGTTTTATGGCTTGAGGATGGGGTGGGTTTTGGTTAGTCTCTATAATGCTTTTCAATTTCTTGATTTCTATATTCACTTGCCGGTGGTTATGTGCTTGTTTTCTGCATGAAAGGTATGCTAGAGGAATGGGGATGTTCAATTTCTTGATTTCTATATTCACTTGCCGGTGGTTATGTGCTTGTTTTCTGCATGAAAGGTATGCTAGAGAAATGGGGATGTTCAAGATGAGGATTTGAAGAAGTAGCCATGAGTTTTTCAAGTTTATCTTCGTATATTCTTGTATTTGTTGTTCATCACTAATTTATATCATATTGGTTATTATGTACGAAAAAAAAAAAAAAAGATTGGTTATTCATTTATTCTATTTTTGTTGAGATTTAAGATTTTAATTGCAACAATCAATGGAAAAGAGAATTTTTTTAGTTTGTATAATGTTACGACAATTTTTGATCATATATGCTCTTGTGTTGTCTAGAGTTATTTATAGTCCTGCACTTCAACACACTTAAACTCACATTCTGTTACATTAGCACCAATGTCCATGCCAATCGAGTTAAAAACTCAATTTGCATTTTGAATATTTTTAAAATAGAGGATTTTTTTAAAATTTTTTAAAATTAATTAATTGCTTATGTGACGTACAAGTAGTTGATAACTTTTTCCTTTCATTTTGGACTAATTTAACAAAAACACAAATTCAAGGCTTAAAAAAGACAAAAATTAAATGAACAGTTAAAATAATTTTTTTTATAAAATTGGAGGACTAAATAAATCATTAAACCTTTTTTTCTTTTATAAAATAGACATAAATGTTGGATTAACAGAAACATCTACTTTAAAAAATAATTTTAAGTACAAATTATAAAAAAAATGTTTAGATAGTAAAATAAGAAAATATTTAATTTAAGTACCAATCAGTAAATTAAACCAAAAAAAAAAAAAGTCACGAGCGGGAAAGTGATTGTTTTTATATCAATAATGATAATATATAAATTGAAAATTTTCTATTTAAGCCCTTTAAAATTTTTAAAATTTTAAATTAGTAAAAAAATTGTACTTTGGCCCTCTAAAAATGATAAAATTTTTTAATTTAATCCTAATGGTGAAATTACATTTTTACTATAGTAAAAATTACAATTTAATTTTAGCCCCTAACAAAAGTTTCTGCCTTCACCTCTGTTAAATAATGTAGAAAATGGTAAGTAGATAGGATTTACTTATCAGTTAATAAAGAATAAATTCTATTTTATTTTATTTCATTAAAGATTATATTATGCTTTATCAAACAATATAATTAATAATATACCAAACAAATTTTATAACTTAAATTTAAGATTATATTTTTTGTATTTATTTCTGTCAGCACATAATTTTTTAGTTTATCAAATATAGCCTAACTCAAACTTTAACTATGGTTTGAAATTTTTTATTGTTAAGACTCAATCAGTATGGATATTATTGTCAACACAAGAAAATTAAAATTTAGATTTAAGTGCGGTAAAACGTATTATGCTGAGTAGATAAATTCTAATTTTCCATGTGTTTTATTGAAGAAATTACAGTTTCCGAGAGAAATATTAATTGCAGAAAGAAATTAATTGCAGGAGCATTAGAAGCTCATTGGAACTTTACTTACCTACTAATTAACAATACGTTACATAAAAGTTATCAATATGGCAGAGATTCCCTCTTATAAATATTGCCCTTCCATCCCTCCCTCCTTTCTCTTCAGTTAACAGTTCCTTTCAGTACCCTGTTTTCCCAGAAAAAGTTTCCTGGGTTTGGCTCTTGATCCAACCCATAAGTCTCAAGGGTTGCTACTGCTTTTTCATGTCTCATCTATTTCAAGTTCTGGGTAACTTTCTTTCTTTTTTTACTGAATCGTGGGATTTAATGTGTTTGTTGACAGTTTCAAAGATATGGCTGGAAAGGAGTTCACTGTTGATCTGAACAAACCCCTTGTCTTCCAGGTTTTTTTTTTTTTTTTTTTTTTCCTTTTTACAACTTTCGGTTTTGCTTTTCTTATATTTTGGTACAAACATGATGACAAAGGAAACATAAGCTAATAACATCTTCACATGTTGGTTATAAACTGGTAATGGCAGGTTGGTCACCTTGGAGAAGCTTACCAGGAATGGGTTCATACACCTATTGTGACAGATGAAAGTCCTCGCTTTTTCAAGAGTGATTCGATGGAGGTGTTTTTACCAATCTTTCCCCTTTGAAATACAGTAGATTATCTTGTAATAGGAGTCAAATTGCATGTGCACGCTATTTAATTATTTTTTCAGTAGAAAAAACAAATTTACTCTTTGATTTAATATATAAAAACTAATTTACTCAATATTTTTCAATTAAAAAAACAAAATGTAATTTGGCTCCTACAACAAGAGCCTCCATGGTATTTTCACCCTTTGAAATACTTAGATGATTGCATTACTCAAATTTAGCTGGGTTTGTTTCTGTTATTTCGTGTTTAGTCATAGTTTGTGGTTGAAACAGATCCTGACTCGGACAGTGTGGTGGGTAGTACCGTTGATATGGGTGCCGGTTGCAGTGTGGTTCATCTCAATCTCTTACACAATGGGTCATACACTTCCCCTAGTTGTTTTAATGTCTGTTGTTGGAAGTTTCATTTGGACATTCTTGGAATACTGTTTCCACCGTTTCCTTTTCCACATTGAAACAAAGAGTTACTGGTTAGTGTTTTCTTTTTCTCTTGGACTTACTTACAACGCACATACATATTTTATGAGAGGATGTAGTAATTCATTGACAACATTGGTGAAGGGCCAACACTTTTCACTATCTAATCCATGGCTGCCACCATAAGCACCCTATGGATGGGCTAAGGCTTGTGATTCCACCCGCAGAAGCTGCTATACTAGCTATAATGGTATGTATATATATATATATATATATATATATGCATTACTTTCATTTTTGTTTTCCTTTTCATATATGGGTTGATTAAGAAAAAATATTATCTTTTTGAAATATTTATGAAAAAATCTTTGAAATTTTGTCAAATAATATTTAAAAGTAATAACATAAAGCTAATTTTGTCAAAATAAGTCTAAAAATTCAAAACCAAAAATTAATATGAAAAAACCGAAAATGGAACTGAGTGAATTCAGAAATTCTAAAAAATCCAACCGAACCAAACCAATATCATCCTTACATGCATTGCATGGGTTTAGGGCTCTCACCTCTATAATTAGTAATTTAAAATTAAAAAAAAATTAATTGAGATGGTGTCACGAGTTAACTAGACACCATCTTTGTTGATAATTTATTAAAATATTAATATTGTCTACACTGAATTGGACTAGTGGGCGTACCGATTTAATGAGAGGTATAAATTCGGTTGATTCGAGTTAAAAAAAAAATCAATTGAACTAGTTTTTAGTATATATTTTTATTTTTATTTAATTTTTAATAATTTATTTACCTTGAATCTTTTGAACTAATTGGATCGAGAACCAATTGTCTAACCAGTTCGATCACCGTATAGTTCCAAAAAACATTACAAAATACTTTTTTTATATATGCAAAATAACAAATATTAATACAAAGATATTTTTATTTTTTATATTTTTTAATAAAATAATATTACGAAGAAATTCGAACTTTTAATTTAATAATTTCAAATAATGAAATTTAAAAACAAGTTGGTCCCATATTAATTTTGACGTTGAAAACATTTGGAAAACGTAAAGTTTGATAAAATATTAGTTATTTCTTCACGTGTCAAGTAGTGTTAAAAAAATATATAATAAAAAAATTGACGGTGAAATTTATATTTCCAAACTAATAAAAGGGAATCCGTGGCCCAAAATAGTGACCCCCTCTTTTAGGGTGAAAGAGATAATTTAAGTTGAAATGATTGAGATTTTGTGTGAGTTTGGATAGGCGATCGGGTGCGGTGTGGTGCATTTAATTTATTTTTTGTTTCATGATACAATATCGTTAGAGTATTTAATCTCACCGCCACTGCTGTTTTTACACAAACTGCAGCTAAACGCATCACCCATCCAAACTCATCCTTTTAGGTTTAAATCTTAGTTGAATTATCATCGTTGATAATTTTCATTAAAACTTGTCATTATGTTTATTTCCTATCAATTATATATTACGTTTCAGGGTTAAGTTAGAAATTTTTTATAGGGGACCAAAATTAAATTATAATTTCACTATTTTAATAGCCTAAAATTTTATAATTTTTTAAGGATTAAATAGAAAATTTTTTATTTTAGGGGGTCGGAGGCCTGCCAGCTCCCCTAGCTATGCCCTCGTCATGTTCTATAAAGACAACTTAATTAACATGTCAAATTGATAAGTTGATAGTAAATACAAATAATGCTAATAGTTGAATTGAGATTATTAAATTATAAAAATAAGAATACTTAATATTTTAAATTTTAAAGTATATGGACGAAATTTCAAATTTTAAACGAGACTTAATGTGTTTGTACCAGTTTTGGAACTTGTATGGGATTTTATTCACTGTCTCTACAAGACCTGCATTGTTTGGAGGTGGACTGATTGGATATGTGATATATGATATGATCCATTACTATGTGCACCATGGCCAGCCTACCAAACAATCTATCAAACAACTTAAGGTATGAGACTCCTTTTCAATTTCTAATTTATCCTTTCTCAATCATTATCTATAAAATTTCAATTCAATTATTTTTTTCGCTTAAATTTGAGGTTTAAATTTTCATTTGACATAATTTAATTTTCTATGATATTATTTAATTCAAATAGTTAGCACTGTTAATTATTTTGATTAAAATGTTAATATAATTTTTTCTTAAAAATTTTCCTTTTAAATTGTTTTTGGTGTTGGAAAGTGCGTCGACATTAACATTTTAATTGAAATATATAATAATGTTAACCATTTGAACAAACTAAATAAAAGTAAAGGGAATAGGGATTAAATCCCAAATTTGAGTATAATGAAAGAATCAAAGAGAGATTAATATACTATTTGGTACTCGAATTTGGTTTCAATGTTTAATTCGGTATTTGAGTTTGACTTCAATATTCAGATTGGTACTTGATTTTTCCTTTATCCCAATTAAGCATTTAAGTTTGACTTAAATGTTCAATTTGATACCCAAAATTTTCTTTTAGTTCCAATTATGTATTTATGTATTTTTTCACTAAAGTCAAATATTCTTTAGCTGCTGTTTGATTTTGACATGGAAACTAAAGTGAGATACCCAAAAACAGATTTTATAAGAGGCTAAACAAACAGATGCTTGGTTTGATTGCAGAAATATCACTTGAATCATCACTTTAGGATTCAAAACAAGGGCTTCGGCATAACTACAACATTGTGGGACAGAGTTTTTGGAACCCTTCCAAAGACCAAAGCAGACAAGAAGAGTGGATAGATGATGATGATAAAGCTGACAATCAGTACATGATTGCACCCTGTGATGGCCTTGTCAATGTTTAAATAATGATTTTGTCCTCTTTACTTCTATGTTGCTCAATAATGGTGGTTGGGATTGTCAGGGATGAGCTTAGCTTAGCATCTCACTTAATGTCTCCTGTTGTACTGTGTTTTCCCTATAAATAGATGAAATGGACAGTGTAGTTGTAATGGTTTATAGAACTTTACGAAGGTAATAAATTTTATAAAATTTTAAAAATTGTATTTTTTAAATAATTTAATCATATTTTTATTTAATTTTAAAAATTATATTATTTGATTTTTCAATTTATCAAACAATATTGAATTTTTCAAATGGGTTTTTCACCTTATATATTGTAATTAATTTTAAATACAATTAATTTCATGATATTCAAGAAAACATGAAAAATTTTTAGTTCAAATAATAGGTTTTTCACATGTTAGTATTAAGTGAGTATTGACATGTTAGTATAAAACACATAATTATTGAATTAGATATTTCTTGAAAAGAAAAAATAATAATAATATAGTTTGAAACATGATATATTACGTTTAAGAAGTCCTTATTTGAGCATTTTCGAAAATGTTTGGCCCTTATTTGAACACCTTTAAAAAGGTTTATCTTTCATTTGAACACTATAGTAAAAGTTAAGCCCTTATATGATATTTTGAAAATTTTAACCTTTATGTGAGTAACCCGTAAAAGATTGGACCTAATTTGAACATTTAATCGTTAAAACCCAAAATCATATATGTGGCTCCACCATTGTTTGTATGTGTCACATCCCAAAAATTTGGTTAGAAAAATCAGATTTGTGAAAATCGAAAGTGGTCACGCCTTGATTTATAAGGTTATCTTTGTGTGTTGTAAATAAACTGAGGGTTTGAAATGGATACCGAAATTAGGGTCATAAGTAATTAATTAAAGTATTAAAATGATATAATCATGTATTATTATATTAATTAATCTAAAAAGAAACTTGATTACGAGGTTTAATTTGAAAATAGTGTGTTTTAATTGAGTCAAGACCTAACTGGAAAATGAGTAAAATGAATTAAAATATTAATAATGAGACTTGACTATAAGTATTAATTATTGTATACAAACTAAAACAGGAATGCGTTAAAAACTATAAAGTTAAATAAGTTAATAAAAAAAATTGAGTAAATGTATAAGCTAATAAAAAATAGGTAAGTTGAGTCCGAAATAAATATATACAATTAAAAAATAAAATTAAGAAATGAGGCTTAAGTTTGGTGGTTAAGTGTTATTCCCCCATCTAGAGGTCCTAAGTTTAAGCTTCTTTCTCTCATCCCATCAAGAGAACAAATATTATTTGAGGTAAAAATTGAACAAGAAATAGACTTAAGTCTAATGGTTAGCACGCTAATTTCCTTCTCAATTGACGTTAGTTTCCTTTTTATCTCATAATTTCGCCGAAGAAGGGTTTCGAACCTAGATCAATTGGAAAAGAAACTAGCGTAAATAAATTAAACATTTAACCGTTAATACCCAAAGTCATATATGTGGCTCCACCATTGTTGGTAGACTTACCAATTTGAAAAAAAAAAAAAAAAAACCCTTATTCAAGAGTCTCAACTTTAGTTATAACATTACAAAAATACATTATTTTTACAAAGAAAATATACTATTTTGAGAATATGTTTACTTTTTATATTTTTTACATAAAATCTAGAAATTACATAATAAAACGTTATGATTTTTATTATTTAAATTTTATTATTTTAACCAAAGTGACATTTGATTTTTATATCATTTTTTATAAATATCTTACATAAAATTTTCACCCATATACTATAATCTAAATTGTTCCGTATTTATAAAACTATGCTAACAATCTAAAAAAGCACATTGGTCTCACTTAATTATTTTAAATTTTTTTTAAGTATACTTCAAAAGAGAAATAATTTGTATGAAAATTTTAGTTTCGGCCTGTAAATAATAATCCATACAAAATATGCTAAGGTTAGCATGGGCAAAAGGTGAGGTTCTCAAGTTCCATTATATGCGGATATTATATGTGGGTTTTCAATCTAGATTTTATTTTAATTTAAGTCTTATCGTATATGAATTTTTTTCTAAATTTGTTCCAAAGCACGTATATATCAAATATAATTATAATTTCGTTAATACATTATTATGATTAATTCTCGTTATAGTTATATGGGCATTTATTGTAGTTGCCTAAAACTAGCAACCAAACACAAAATACGCCAGATGAAAAGGTGAGATGTTTAAGCCCACCCCAGTCCACACCACCAACTCCCACTACAAATGCTCTTTCATCTTCAACCACAAAACATACATAGAATTATGAAGAAACTTACCCAATCTTCTAAAATTCATGTAAAATTATTTAAAGCCTCGACAAGGACATCATTAGATGCAAATATGTTTGATGTATTATTGTCTTATCCAATCTTCTCAGCTGATTTGGTCTTTGGAAGGGTACCAAAAACTCTGTCCAACAATGTTGTAGTTAAGCCAAAGTCCTTGTTTTGAATCCTAAAGTGATGGTTCAAGTGATATTTCTGCATCCAACCATAAATATAAGCCCCTTGAAAAAAAAAAAAACAAAGAATTGAAATTTTAGGTCAATTTATGGGTTAGGTCCTTTTATTAAACTCAAATTTAGGATTTAATCCTATAGCTTCTCCACTTCTATTTAATTAGTTCAAATGGTTAACACGGTGATCGATTCTGGTTGAAATGTTGATGTAGATTTTCCTTAATAGTATCCTTTCCAACACAAATTTATCTTTATATAACCAGTTGGAAAGAATACTTTCAAGAAAGCTTCATATCAGCGTTTTAACAGGAATAGTTAACTGTGTTAACTATTTAAATTAATTAATGATGTTATAAAAATAGATAATGAAATTATGTCCAATTAAAATATAAAGATTAAATTTTGAATTTAAACAAAGATAACAATTTAATCAAAATTTTATAGATAAATTTTGTCTCTTACCTTAAGCCTTTTAATAGATAGTTTGGTAGGCTGGCCATGGTGTACGTAGTAATGGATCATATCATATATAACATATCCAATCAATCTAGCTCCGAACAATGCAAGTCTTGTAGAGACAGTGAACAAAATCCCATGAAGGTTCCAAAACTGGTAAAATATAAGTCAAAATTTTGATGTAAGAAAATTAATTTTTAAAAAATTCGTAATTGTTTCTTTCAATAAAATTATCTACAAGTGCAAGTCTTGTAGAGACAGCGTAAAATTAAAGAAGTTTTATATGGTTTTATATATTTTTGTATTATTAATATTTTAATGATGTAACTATTATTAGGAATATTCAATGGGTTAACTAATCTATATTACTATTAATCGAATTAATCAAAATTTTTAAGCCTTTTACTGTTAAGCAAATTGAAATTTTTTCAAAAACATTAACCGAACCGAAATTTTTCGATTAATTCAGTTGGCTAACTGAATTAACAGAAATTATATGTTTTTTTTTTTACTTTTTTATTAAAATAAGTATAAAACATATAAAAAATTAACGGAATTTAATATATGTAAAATGTATATAAAATATATAAAATTTCAGTTAATTAACCAATTTCAAACCGAATTAACTGTTAACCGAACTTCTAAAAAATTATTAACCGACCGATTAACTGAATTAATTCAATCTGGTCAATTAAATCGATTTTACGTGAAATTTGTACACCCTAACCATTATACTTCTTATTATTTTCGTACAAATAATGTTTTGAAATAATTTTAAATTTCTAATTATTTATTTTATTTAAAAACTTTCAAACCCATAAATATCAGCATAGAATATGGGATGTTTTGAAAATTTTTGAATATATTCACGTATAAAATTTAAATTAATATATGGAATTTTTTATGTTCCATTGAATGAACGTATATTTGACTTGTAGCTTTTAATACTTCGAGTTTGTTCTGATGTGATTTGATAAGTGGGAAGTTTCGTAGGAAATAACATTCGCTAATGTATGTCCTTCTGGCGATGACTTTGACTTCCACTTTTAATTTAGAATATATTGTAATATATTTTAAATCAATATTATATATAAAGGGTGTTTTGATAATTATCTCGAAGTAGGGTGAAGCGGGTTTTTTCTAAATCCGACCAAATTGATGGAAGAATTAGACTTATCTTGTTTAGGGGTAAATAAAATTTGATTTGATTCGAAAAATTTGATAAAAACTTTAAATTTTGAGTTATATAGTTCGAGTTATTTGAGTTAATCAAGTTATTCGGATCAACTAGAATAAAAAATTAAGTTTTTCGGTTTAACTGGAATATAAATTACACAATTCGAGTTATCCGAAAATCCAAATAAGAAAAGACAAAACTACGTCGTTTTGATAAATGTTTACTTTTGTAAAAGTTAAAATTCAAAATAATTAAGTTAAAAGGCAAAACTACGTTGTTTTGATAAATATTTACCCATTAAGTTAAGGGGCAAAATCATTATATTGTTCATGTAGTTAAATAATCTTGTACTTCGTCTACTAGTTAAATAATCGATCCATCTAATCGTAACGTTAAGTATAAATAATAGAATTTGTTAACTCGACTCGAAATTTTTTGACTCGATTCGAAAAAAATTCAAATTAAGTTCGGTTGCTAAAATAAGATTTGTTAACTCGACTAACTCCAAAATTTTTGACTCGATTCGACTCGATTCGATCGAATACTCACCCCTAAATTCATGCCTCTACCTGAAACTCGGTTCTTAAAAAAAAGACTCGATTCTATCAGATCGAATCGGGTCGAAACTTCTCGAAGTCCAAGATTTTTTTTTTGTCATATTAAAAATGAATTTTCATTTTGTGAAACGCAATTCTAACTTAGTTTTTATAACTTAGATAAGGATGATCTTAAAAACTAATGTTTTTAAGTATCAATAAAACTTTACCACATCATCAAATTTTAAAGACATAAAAATATTATTATACACTCATCTATAAAGAAATTATTTTATGGATCCTTCCCACTACATTCTTCGAGATTCAAGGTTTAAAGTTTAGGGTTTGAGTTTGAGTTTCGAGGTTGTAGGTTCAGGGTAAAATAATTACCAATGTTATGTGTCAATGACATGTAAAGAATTGCACAAAAAAAAGTACTATTTTTTTTTTAGATTGGTTGCACAAAAAAAAATATTAACTTATTGAAAGAAAAAACAAAATTATAAAATTTGTAAAAGAAGATATTAGATATAGATGAGTATATAATAACACTTTGTTATCTTTAAAATTTAATGCTGTGGCACTATTTTATTGGTGCCTAAAAACTATTATTTTTAGTATAATCTTAATATGATTTATTTCCTTAAAATATTAGAATATTAATCTTAAACATTATAACTTTCAATATTATTAAATATACATATTTATATTTTAATAAAAGTATTTAATATTATAATTTTATTTCATTAATAAAATTTAACATTGATAATAATTTCAAATTCTAATTAATATTTTAACATTTTATTGCAAAAATTATATATTAATATTTTAATAATATATTAAATTTATAAATATTTAGTAATAAATATTTATAATATAAAATATAAATATTTAATAATATGAATATGAATATTTGTTTAAATCTTACTTAAAATTTTATTTCCCTTCCTGCTATAATGTTTCACTATCCACTTTAAAGTTATTTTTATATTTTTACATGTCCTAATCATATCTATTTTTTTTATATAGTGCCTAGAACTACTTATAACCCCTGGTCAACCCATAAATAGGAGAATAATATGCTTTAGCGCACTCGAATCTACATTCTCCTACATTGGCAACAATGCCCATGCCAAATGAACTAAGACTCAATCGACAGTGTTTTAGTATTTTTAAATAGTCATGCAAGTTGTTTAGCTAAGCTACACTACAGACTTATTTATGAGTCGGGCTATTCACCCAAACTCGATGGCTTGTCCGAAATTTAAAAGGGTTTGGCAAATATTAATCCTCAAAAATGGGTTTGGGTAAAAAATAAGTTTGTTTAAACTATGGTATGGGCTTGAGCTTGAATATTCAAAGCTTGAGCCTGGCCCGTTTTAAATTCATAATATAATATAAAGCTTCATTCAATTCTTACATAAACTTTTAATAATATTTTTGGTTAATTTGTGGTATTAGTCCTTATACATTGCGAATGTTGTGGATTTAGTTTTTATACTTTAATTCGATCAATTTTAGTCCCTATACATTGTGAATAATTTTTCTATTTTTTATATAAAAGACATATAAAAATTAAAAAGCCTCAAAATAATATAATTTATTTTATAAAACAATTTAGAATTCATTATAATAAAAACATAAATAAATATTGTAATAGGCTAATTTTGGCCCGGGCACAAGACCCAAAAATAAACAGAAATAAAAACCCAAAATAAATCTTAATAGTCCATTAATAACAGTCCATTTACAAAGAAATATAACAGCCCAAATCATTAAAAACTCTAAAGCCCAAATGGGCCAAAACATAAACCTATTTTCAGCAAACTAGAAACCCTAGCTGCATGATCAGCCGCCCGCTCCTCCACGTCAGCAAGCATGCATCTGTGCACGCCTCTGCCACCGCCACCGTTAGCCTCTGCCACCACCTGCAAAGAGAAAAAGACACGCAAAATAGAAGAAAACAACAAGGAAAAGACAAAGGAGCAGTAGCAAACAAAAACAAAGAAACAAAAGAGGATATTGTAATTTCGGCTATAAAAGCCACAAGTGATATTTTGTAATTTTTTCGGACACATGAATATCAATAAAAAAAACAGAATAGAAATTTCTAAAGGTGATTCTTTTTTTTTTCTTTTGTTTTATTTTTGAATAGATTTATTTTGTAAATAGAAACAAAAAAAAAACAACAAAAGAAAGGTTTAGAGAAAACAAACCTTCGCGCTCCGATGCCGAGAACGGCTGAGGTAGCCACTTCCAATGAAAAGTGGTCGAAAATCGAAGGGTTTTTAACATTCAAGTCATATTCGTGAGGATTTCAGGAATTTCGAGTTCGGATTTAGGTTTACGAGGGTAAAAATAGTAAAATGGGGGTTTTTGGTTTTTTGGCCACAGCGGACGGTGCTGCCGCAGCCGGTGATCGGTGGCCGGCACGACGGCCAATAGTTGGACCCTTGACCGGAGCCCGGAGGGGAAGAGAGAGGTTGAGAGGATTTTTGGTTTTTTTTTTTTTTGAAGAAGAAAGTTGAAAATGAAAATTTTGGAAAAAAAAATTGATTTTTATAACAGTGTGAAACGACGCCGTTCCACTATGGCCATTTAAGTGCCAAAACGGTGCCGTTTAGAGCCAACCCGCGCGTGACCAGACCCGTTCCAGGGGAATCCAAATGTTTTCATTTTCTAGGTTTTTTATGCTCCTAGTCCTTCCGCATTTTTGGGTTGTTTTAGTTTAGTCCTTTTTTTATTTTTTTTTCTTTCCTTTTAGTTTTGTCGCATAGTTTTATTTGTGTTTCATTTTGGTCCCAAAGTGAACGGCG
Source organism: Gossypium australe (assembly GCA_005393395.2). Classification (NCBI taxonomy): domain Eukaryota; kingdom Viridiplantae; phylum Streptophyta; class Magnoliopsida; order Malvales; family Malvaceae; genus Gossypium; species Gossypium australe. The sequence continues at coordinate 4,575,866 of CM016619.1, read as the reverse complement.
CCATTTTTGGAAAGGGAATAACTTCCCCAATGACCCCTCCTTCTTTAAGCGCATTAATTATCAATCCTATTTCGATTTTATTATTAAATTTATTACGATTTTTGCCTCCAATTTTATTTTTGATTTCAATATAGTCCTTTGATGAATTTATTTTATTATTTGTTTATTAATTTGTCTAATTATTCTTCTTTTTTAGTTAATATTATTTTTATTTTTATATCCATTATTTATCTTTTTTTATATCAAAATTTTAATATTTCTTTTACTTTTAGAATCCTTAAATTTGGTCTTATGTGTGTGTTTTATTTACTTATTTATTATTATTATATTATTATATTATTACTAATATTATTATTATCATTATTATTTTTATCATTAGTTTTTTAAACTGTTTTACCTAATATTTCTTTATTTATTTATTTGTTTTCTTACTCTCACTTTTTAATTGAACCTCTTTTAGTTTTTATTATTTATTTATTTATTATTGTTTTTTATTTAATTGGCTTGTTTTATTTTTTATTTATCTTATTTTTATTTTTGCCCTTATTATCGTTATTTATATTATCGTGTTCATTATTATTATTTCATTATACATATTAGTACCATGATTTATTATTACTTTCTTTTTTATTTTATCGAGCATATTATGTCGTTATCACTACAAAAAAATTTTATTAAAAAAATAGGCAATGTCCTACATTTGGAAATCCGAAAAGTAGTTCTCTAATTTACGAGGTTTCGACTTTCTCGTTAAATTCAAATAACCAAACATCCTTTTTAAAGTATGAAATTTTAATTAAAATATTTTTGGGAATTAAGAAAAGTGGTGTGCCTAACTTACATAATACGTCTTCTTTCTAAAACCGAGATGATTAAATATCTTTTAAAATAAATAAAATTTTAGTGTTTATTCTCGTTTTCGGATATCTAAGGCATTATGTCCTAACTTACGGGATATAATATTTTCTTTTCGATTAACTCGAAATAAGCCATTAATTCAGTTAAGAAATTAATAAAGGATCGTATTTCAAATCTCCTCAAATTTTCAACTTTCGACTCTAAGACATTAATTAATCAATTAGGTACCAATTTTGGGCGTTATGAGGGTGCTAATCATTCCTCGTACGTAACCGACTCCCGAACCCATTTCCTGAACTTCGTAGACAAACAATTATCGTTTTAGTAAATTTAGACTTTTATTAAAATGATTAAATTACAAGGTGATCCAATCACACCTAATAAAAAGGATTGGTGGCGACTCCTATTTTCGTTTTCAAAATAAAAAGTCGACCGCCTTTCAAAAAAATGGTTTCGACAGCTTGGCGACTCCACTGGGGATCGAATAAGAGAGTCAAGCCACAAATTGATTATTTTCTGTCTTTTTGTCGAAAATTGAAATCCGATTTAAATTTACAAATCTTTTCGTTGCATTTCATTCGTCATTTTTATGGTCTTAGTCATAATATGTTTGAGCCTATTGATATATCTTTGCATATTACATTACATAAATCGATCAATTTTACCCTTTTAAGTGGCAGCTGGAAATTATTCCTTCGTGAGGTCTTCACCTCCGTATAGGATAGTGAATCGCTTTTGGGATACATCCGTACCTATGTCTTCGTGAGATTTTCATCTCTGTATAGCCATAGGGAAATGTATTCCCCTGAATTGAACTCAATCCGCATGTGTCTATAATGAGTGAGGATTGAGAAATTTGCTGGTTCAGGTACCCTTACTTTAGAACCGAACTGCATATAAAGAGCCCTAAGAACCTACCCTAAGAAGAACCACACCAAACCTCTAGTGCTCATCCAAATAGGTGCTCTATTTGTTATGTATATTTTTGTACTGACGTGTTTTCTTTTGTTTTGGTTATAATTGCATTGCATTTTCATCATAGAAAAGAGGTGTTATTTCACGTTCAGTTGCTAAATAGAGAGCTTGTCATGAAAAATGGATTTCTTGATAAAATAGAGGATAATGTGGTTGTTCAAATATGTTCCAAGGAAATACGACGAGAGAAGGGTGATAGCCTGACGGAGGAGTACACGACTTTCCTTTGTTGATCGAGGATTCAAGCCGACAAAGCTTATTCCAGAGCCGCCAATGTCTCGATTTTCTTAAAAAAGCTAACGAGCATTACGGGGATAAGTGAGCAATTGGTCGCAGCCCAGATCAAGCAAAAAAGAGCTAGTAGAGGCATCTATTGGAAAGTTGGCGAGATTTGATCTTAACATCCGGACATTAAGAAAATGATTTATGTCTTCACTTTGAATATTAGGGTAAGACCGTGTATGTAAATATTCATTTTATATACAGAGATTTGTTTTCTAGTGAAGTTATTCTAATGAAATTGAATCAGAATCAACGCCTCTTTTTGCATTCATCTCATGCATCTGCATTACATTTCATCATATGCATTAAGTTTCATAAAAAGACCCTAATTAATTAAAATTATTACAGTTACCTTGGAAACCAACGAGAGTTTACCAACTAAATATCGCTACAGTACCCACCGCAAAACCAAAGTAATGGATCAGAGATTGGAAAGATTAGAACAAATACAAAGAGATATACATGATCAATTACTACACAGATGCAAGAACAATTAGCCAAAATTCAACAAGATATGAGGGATCAAATGCAAGAATCCCAAAGAAGTATGCTAAGCCACTTGACACAGTTGCTGGCTGGAGGACTCGAAAAAGGGAAGAGTACTGCGGTTAACTCGGGGGATGATAATGAAGACCCTACTTATCCCTCAAGTTTTACCCCGATAAATGTCCAGACTAAACGAGAGGCGTACCCACGAAGGGTACCCGTTACTATCAGACCCCAACAATATCAAACCGGTACCTCGGCACCAGCGAACTACCTAATGGGTTTGGGCCCCAATCCGGGGGATAATCCAATCAATCTAATTGTTCCTGATCTAGATGATATAATTGAAATGGAAAAAGCAAGAGCAGAATTGCCAAAGCAACTTGAAGATAGGTGCAGATGGTTAGAAGAAAAATTCAAAGCAATGGAAAACATTGATTATCATTGCGAAATTGACGCCAATGACTTGAGCTTGGTCCTAGATCTAGTGCTCCCATCAAAGTTTAAAACTCCAAAGTTTGAAAAGTATAATGGGACTAACTACCTTAAAGCTCACATTACGATATTCTGTCGAAGGATGACAAGATACGTTAATAATGATCAGTTATTAATCCATTGCTTCCAAGATAGTTTGATCGGGTCAGCGACCAAATGGTACAACCAGCTAAGCTGTGCCAAAATCAATTCATGGAAAGACTTGGCATAGGCTTTCATGAAGCAATACAGCCATGTAACAGACATGACACCCGATAGAATTACATTGCAGAATATGGAAAAAAAAGCAAAGTAAACGCTTCAGACAATATGCCCAAATATGGAGAGAGGTGGCAACGCAAGTCCAACCACTTCTTTTGGAAAAAGAAACAAAAATGCTTTTTTATCAACACTCTGAAAGCCCCATTCATTAATCATATGTTGGGAAGTGCTACCATGAGCTTTTCAGATATAGTAATGTCCAGCGAGATGATTGAAAATGTAGTGAGAAGTGGGAAGATAGATGCAGGAGAAAGCGCCAAAAGATCAACCCTGAAAAACAAGGAAAATGAAGTGAATAACATGAGCATATACAACAAAGGGAATTCCAAACCAGTCATTGTAGGCCAGCTGAGGGCCGTAACTACTAGCTATCAAGGCCCCTCAAGGCAAGAATCCAACTCGAGGTCCAACACAGAAAGACTCCAATTCACACTCATCTCGATGACATATAAAGAGCTATATTAAAATCTGTTTGATGCGCATGTAGTATCCCCGTTCTACTTAGAACCCATGCAACCTCCGTTCTCGAAATGGTATGATGCGAATGTTCAATGCGAGTATCACACAAGAATAACAGGACACTCAATTGAGAACTGCACTACATTTAAAAAGTTAATTGAAAGATTCATCAAATGGGCATCGTGAAATTCGACAATCCATCGATACCTAATGTGGCAAGGAATCCGTTACCTAATCATTAGACCTAGAGGTAAACGCGATAATTGATAGAGGAGGAAAGAGAACCAAAACCAATGTCGCAGAAGTAAAAACCCTATTGAAATAGGTTTTGAAACAAATGATAGACATGGGATTAATCATTCAGGACTTGGAAGAGATACCCAAAGGGATGAAGAGCTACTGTGAGTTCCACGTTGAAGAAGGTCATGACATCTAGAAGTGCGCTGAATTCAAAGCTTTGGCGCAGAGTCTAATGGATAATAAAGAGTTGGAATTCTTTGAAGATGTCAAATGCTAAGAAGGAATGTTGGGAAATTTGAACATTAACGCCGTATTTGAAGAGGAAGCCAGGGAAGAGAATTTATCATGCGTTTGCCCTTACATACCTGGGAGTGTTTTGAACAATGAAATTGTGGAAAAGATCCTTGTATTTTTTAAAGCTAATTCGGAGTAATGTGTAAAATACGCTTATTGCTTTAAGCCTAGGAGCGATAAGAATCTTTTTGTGAAATATGCTTATGTCCAACATCTTTATTTCAATAAAATGCATCTTTGTGTTTCATTTCAAGTAGATATTCTTTTATTGTTTCCATTTCATTTATAATCATACTATACAGATAAATATTCTTAGATTCTTTTGTTCTTTGGATCCTCCTTCGTCCCTAAAACAGGTCTTTAGATATCAATGATATGAGCAACACTGCTATTGACTTAGAACCTCCTTTTGAGCAAGATATGTGTGTCTGGAGGAACTTCAGGACTCTGAAGATAATCGAGACTGTTGCTTATCTCTTGATTTGTTAAGGATGATAGAGTAAGATGAGAAATAGATCCTACCTTACAAAGAATTAGTGGAATCCATGGCCTTTCTCTATGTAAGACATGGATGTCATTAGACCGATCTCGCCTAAAGCTTCTAACAGGTGTTGATTACTTCACTAAATGGTAGTCAACAAGTTCTTAAAGAAAGAGATTATATGTCAATATGGAATGCCAGAAAGGATCATATCTGACAATTCATTAAATTTGAACAACAGCACGATATCAGAAGTTTGCAGTCTGTTTAAGATCAAACATCATATTGCTCGAAAATGAACAGTGCAGTGGAGGTAACCAATAAAAAAATTTAAGAGGATCGTAGGAAAAATGATTAAGACTCATAAAGATTGGCATGAGAAATTACCATCTATGCTTATCAAACATCTGTTAGGACCCTCACCGGGGCAACGCCTTTCTCATTGATTTATGGAATGGGGTTCTTTTACCCATTGAAGTCGAAATTCTTTCTCACCGAGTGTCAATTGAGCTGAAGATGGATGAAGCAAAATGAATCAAATCTCGATGTGATTAATTGAATTTGATTGAAGAGAAGAGGTTAAAGGATATACGACATGGTCAAATGTACTAAAAAAACGAATGATATGAGGTTACAACAAAAAAGTTCATCCCAGATAACTATATGAGGGAAACCTATTACTAAAAAATCATTCCTATATAAAAGGACTTCAGAGGAAAGTGGATGCCAAACTGAGAAGGACATTATGTGGTAAAGAAGGCCTTCTTTAGAGGAGCGTCAATTTTGACCGAGATGGATAGTAAAGAATTTGCCTAATCCTTTGAATTCGGATTCAATCAAAAAAAAAATTCACTAAAAAAAATAAAAAAACAAAAAAAAAAGAAGAAAAAAAAAGGAGAGGCCAATGCGAAAATCCGTAAAAGGGCACCTTAAGACCAAAGGGGTTTTAAATTGAAAACCCAGGAATGGGCAATTCAAATTTTGATCAAGGGTGGGGGCATGCGGTAGTCTTGTCTTCTCCGAATTAATAAGAAGGAAATATGCAACATCTTGGGGCATCAACAAAATACTCCAAGTCTTCTGAACACATATCAATTTCAAAGGGTCCTCGAGAAGTTTTGTGCAAAGAAGCTCATACTGCGATATCTGGGGCACCTATTTTCATCTTATTCATTTTGTATCTTAGTAAAACTTTCCATCTTGATTAATTTATTTATTTCGAGCCTTGCTCTCAATAAATTCCAGTCCTGTTCATTGTTACAGTCTTTTTTAAGCATTTTTACATTGAAATAACGATTAATGGACTAGTAATATTCAAACAAAAGGAGTTTTGCATATTGCTCTGAAAGGTTTTCTAAATAGTATAAGGACCTGAAACAGGACCACTAGTAAGAACTAACCAAATTCAAGAGTTGGAAACATTTAGGGAAGAATAGCTCAAACTGTGATTATTCTTCGGGTTTTTTTGTCAAAGGTACTAGCTGAAGAAAAAGACAGAGTAATACGTCAATGATAAAACCTTGATTAACAATGAGCAACGACAACCCAAACTCTAAACAAGGAATTTTTCTCGAAAAAATGACATTCTGCATTCACGCAAACATCATTCATACAAATTTAGTTAGGAGCACTTGATTCATCCTAATCACTTGACATAAAGATAGGCCCATTAAATGGATTTTATAGGTCATATTCCCTAGAGAACAGTGCAACAGATCAGTGAAACCACAAATTATATATCATTGAAGTTACAATGGGACGGATTTAAGTCACTGTGGTGAATCTTATCTCTCTGAAGTTGCAGTGGAGCAAATTAAAGCCACAAGTCTTATCTCCCTGAAGTTGCAGTGGAGAATACTGAAGATAGCAAATTTTATTTCCCTGAAGTTACAATGGAACAGATTAAGGCTACAAATTACGAATCTGATCTCTCTGGAATTACAGTGGAACAGATTGAAGAAAACAAATCTTATCTCTTTGAAGATGGCGAATCTTATCTCCCTAAAGTTGTAGTGAAGCAGATTAAAGCCACAAACCTTATCTCCCTGAAGTTGTAGTAGAACAGGTTGAAGTTACAAATCTCATCTCCCTGAAGTTGCAGTGGAGCAGATTGAAGATAGCGAATCTCATCTCCCTGAAGTTGCAGTGGAACAGATTAAAGCTGCAAGTCACAAATCCTATACCTCTAGAGTTGTAGTAGGTCGATTAAATCTACCATGGCGAATCTTATCTCCTTGAAGTTGTAGTGGAGCAAATTGAAGCCACTAATCTTATCTCCCTGAAGTTGCAATGGAGCATATTAAAGATGCAAATCTTATTTCCCTGAAGTTGCAGCGGAACAGATTAAAGCTACGAGTTACAAATCTTATTTCCCTGAAGTTGCAGTGGAACAGATTAAAGATACGAGTTACAAATCTTATCTCCCTGAAGTTGTAGTGTAGCAGATTGTAGATGCGAGTCTAATCTCCTTAAAGTTACAGTTGAGTAGATTGAAGCATTAATTCTTATACCCCTGAAGATGCAATGGAATGGAATGAGGCTATTTGAAGAAAAGAAGTACTAAAAGAAGTCAAGATTTGGAAAGACCGGGCAAAATTGGACCTTTTTGAAGTCTTTGCTCCATTCTCGTTACACGACAACGAGCAAAGAGGGGCAACTGTAATAGGCTAATTTTGGCCCGAGCCCAAGACCCAAAAATAAATAGAAATAAAAACCCAAAATATATCTTAATAGTCCATTAATAACAGTCCATTTACAAAGAAATATATCAGCCCAAATCATTAAAAACCCTAAAGCCCAAATGGCCCAAAACCTAAACCTATTTTCAGCAAACTAGAAACCCTATCCGCATGATCAGCCCCCCCGCTCCTCCACGTCAGCAAGCATGTGTCTGTGCACGCCTCTGCCACTGCCATCGTTAGCCTCTGCCATCACCTACAAAGAGAAAAAGACACGCAAAATAGAAGAGAACAACAAAGAAAAGACAAAGGAGCAGTAGCAAACAAAAACAAAGAAACAAAAGAGGATCTTGTAATTTCGGCTATAAAAGCCACAAGTGATATTTTGTACTTTTTTCAGACACATGAATATCAATAAAAAAAGAATAGAAATTTCTAAAGGTGATTCTTTTTTTTTTATTATTTTGTTTTATTTTTGAATAGATTTATTTTGTAAATAGAAACAAAAAAAAAACAAAAGAAAGGTTTAGAGAAAACAAACCTTCGCGCTCCGACGCCGGGAACGGCTGAGATAGCCACTTTCGATGAAAAGTGGCCAGAAATCGAAGGGTTTTTAACATTCGGGTCGTTTTTGTGAGGATTTTGAGAATTTCGAGCCCGAATTTAGGTTTAGGAGGGTTAAAATAGTAAAGCAGGGGTTTTTGGTGTTTTTCAGCCACCGCGGACGATGGCGCCGATGCCGGTGACCGGTGGCCGGCACGGCTGCCGATGGCCGAACCCTTGATCGGAGCCTGGAGGGGAAGGGAGAGGTTGAGAGGATTTTTGGTTTTTTATTTGAAGAAGAAAGTTGAAAATGAAAATTTGGGAAAAAAATTTGATTTTTATAACAGTGTGAAACGACGTCGTTTCACTTTGGCCATTTAAGTGCCAAAACGACGACGTTTAGAGCCAACCAACATGCGACCCGACCCGCTCCAGGGGAATCCGCGTGTTTTCATTTTCTGGGTTATTTATGCTCCCGGTCCTTCCGCATTTTTAGGTTGTTTTAGTTTAGTCCTTTTTTGTTTTTTTTTTTCCTTTTAAATTTATCGCATAGTTTTAATTGTGTTTCATTTTGGTACCCAAAGTGAACGATGCAGTTTTGGGAAAGGAGAATAACTTCCCCAACGACCCCTCCTTCTTTAAGCTTATTAATTGCCAATCCTATTTCGATTTTATAATTAAATTTGTTACGATTTTTGCCTCTAATTTTATTCTGATTTTAATATAGTCCTTTGATTAATTTATTTTATTATTTGTTTATTAATTTGTCTAATTATTCTTCTTGTTTTTAGTTGATATTATTTTTATTTTTATATCCATTATTTATCTTTTTTTATATCTAAATTTTAATATTTCTTTTACTAATTTATTTTTTTATTTCTTTTATTTTTAGAATCCTTAAATTTAGTCTTTTGTGTGTGTTTTATTTACTTATTATATTATTATATTATATTATTATTACTATTATTATTATTATTATTATTATTTTTAAACTGTTTTACCTAATATTTATTTATTTATTTATTTGTTTGCTTACTCTCACTTTTTTTAATTGAACCTCTTTTAGTTTTTATTTATTTATTTATTTATTATTGCTTTTTATTTGATTAGTTTGTTTTATTTTTTATTTATCTTATTTTTATTTTTGTCCTTATTATCGTTATTTATATTATCGCATTCTTTATTATTATTTCGTTATACATATTAGTACCGTGATTTATTATTACTTTCCTTTTTATTTTATCAAGCATATTATGTCTTTATCACTACAATTTTTTTTTAAATAGGCAATGTTCTGCATTTGGAAATTCGAAAAGTAGTTCCCTAATTTACGGGGTTTCGACTTTCTCGTTAAATTCAAATAACCGAACATCCTTTTTAAAGTATGAAATTTTAATTAAAATATTTTTGGGAATTAAGAAAAGTCGTGTGCCTAACTTACGGAATATGGCTTCTTTCTAAAACCGAGATGATTAAATATCTTTTAAAATAAATAAAATTTTAGTGTTTATTCTCATTTTCGGAGATCTAAGGCATTATGTCCTAACTTACGGGATATAATATTTTCTTTTCGATTAAGTCGAAATAAGACATTAATTCAGTTAAGTAATGTTTTAATAAAAGATCGTATTTCAAATCTCCTCAAATTTTAACTTTCGACACTAAGACATTAATTAATCAACTAGGTACTAATTTTGGGCGTTACGAGGGTGCTAATATTTCCTCATACGTAACCGACTCCCGAACCCGTTTCCTGAACTTCGTAGACCAAAAATTATCGTTTTAGTAAATTTAGACTTTTATTAAAATGATTAAATTACAAGGTGATCCAATCACACCTAATAAAAAGGATTTATGACGACTCCCATTTTCTTTTTCAAAATAAAAAGTCGACCGCCTTTCAGAAAAATGATTTCGACAATATGCACATGAACCTTATTATAGTATATAAACATGATACATGATGTGATTTAATGAAAAAAAAAAATAGAACAGAAGAAACACAAAAAGAAAATTTAGAACTAGAAAAAGAGAAACTTTTTAACCTATTAACATAAATGATTCATTAGTGGGATTTACCCTTTTCATATCGTTAATTTCTTTTTGTGGTTAATATATTAAAAAAGTCCTTAAACTATTATACTTTGTTTAAACAAGTCCTAATACTATTTTTGTAATTAACTAAGTCTCTAACATATAATTTTAATGTTAAAGTAAAAATATTTTCAATTGTGAATTTGACGAGAATAGTTTATTATATAAAAATAAAATAATACTTTTTGAAAGTAAGATGAAAAAATATTTTAAAATTCTGATTACTCTTTTAAATTTTATGTTGATGTTAAAAGTGTATAGAATTTCTATTGCATCAACTATAGCAAAAATTTAAAATCATTTTGACTTTTCTGAATAAAAATGAAAGGATAGGAACTTATTTAACTAAAAATAAAGTATAATAATTTAAATATTTTTTTAATATATTAAGTTTTTCACAAAAATATCTTAGAAAATTTAATAATATTGATCTATAATGAAACATTCAATTAATGTTCACACTTGTAAAATTTAAACTCATTTAGAACTAAATGGGATTTTATTATAGATTCTGATCATATCTGATTTTTTTTTTTTTGACATAATACCTAGAACAATCTATAGTCTCTCCCATCCTCATAAATAGGGGGATAATGTACTTCAGCGCATTCGAACCCACATTCTCTTGTATTGGCAACAATGTATATACCAACCAAACTAAAATTCAATTGATTAACAAATAACTTTTTAAAACTAAAGAAACATAAAAAGATAATTTAAAGCTAAAAAAACCTTAGGTGAAAGTGAACATTACAAAGAACTAGAAATAAACTAGAGGAGAAGCTATATATAACTGTAATCTTTTTTTACTATTAAAAGTCAATTTGATAATTTGATCAACTTTTATGTTATCTTCTCTAAACACATAATCTATGAACCAGTTCAATTCCATTCGTAAAAAAATTAACCTATTGACATAAATAATTCATTATTGGGATTTAACCTTTTCATAGCATTAATTTCCTTTTTTTTCTTTTTTTCCAAACAGTATATTGGGAAGTTAATAACATCGATTTATGATGAATAATTAGTAGACATTCAATGGAAGACATAGTGAAGGAATGTTCAGAGTGGGTGTGGCGTATACGTTAGTGGGTGCAATTAATTTGTTTACTGTATTTATAAGAGGCGTGTACGCTTGTCTGCTGGAATTAATATGGGGAATTTTTCTTTTTCGGTTATGTTTATATTTAGAGTTTGTATTTGTTCCTTTCAAAATTTTCTTTTAGAAAAAAAATCCTCAAAATTTAAACACACATTTTTTTTATTAGAAATGCAATATACTTTAACATGATAGCTATGGACCAGACTCCAATCACCTACAGACCAAGAGGGTCAAGCTCATACAAAGGGTGTGAGCCATTAGGTGGAGCTTCTTAATGTACCCACCATTGATTAGTGATTGTAAAACCTAACATTAAGCGGATTTTGAATCCATCTACTTTGAATAATGTGAAATCCTTTCTTTTTTTTTCTAAATGGGTACAGGGTAAGGCAAATAGAATTTTTTTTTAAGTGATGAGTAAAGAAAGATTATGGTAATTATTTATTTTACACTAGAGGAGATTATGGTCCGGTTCGAGTCGGACTGTAATAAAATTTTAGGCTCGTTTGATAGGCTCAACCTAAAAAATGGGCCTAAAATTTTACCAAGTTTGTCTCAAATAAAAAAATTAAAACCCGAGCCCGATTTGGCCCAGCTATATTAATTTTAATATTATTTTTATATAAAAATAAATTAAAAAATATAATACATCAAATACACTAAAAACAAAATAAATGCTTCTCAAAAAATTAAAAATAAATTAAAAAAGTTTTTATACTTAAATAACACTAAGATATGTGTAACTTAACAGGCAAATCCCTCTAAAATAGTAGCAAAATTAATAATAAAATAAGAGTTATACAATATCCAAATAATAACAACAGAATAATAGCAATATAATAGTAAAATGGCAGCAAAACAATAGCAATATTTTTTTTTTTTGCAAATTCGGATTATGTAACACTCTAAACTCAACCTAGACATTATGGCCAAATCTGGCGATGTCACATGGAAGGTATTTTGAAAATGGAGGTAACTCAATAAACTCCTTAAGCTTATAAACCTTTAATTGCTTTAATTTATTTTCAAACATATATTGCATTAGTCGACTTGCCTTAAAACGTATTATTTTAGCAGAAACTTAGGAAAATCGTCGTGTTTAAGGAAAACAGTTTGTATTTTTAGAAAATCATATTTAGGGTAAAACCTTCATAGTAATAAGCAGGTTAAATCCAAAAACCCAAAAACAAGCCAAACAGTTTAAAAGAGTCCAGAGAGTCCCAGAAAATACAACCTCTCAAATCTCAATGCCAAAACTCAATTAAAACCATAAATCAAAATAAAACAGTAGTCGCGAGTGGTCACCGTCGAGTCCTCAACTGCACTGATCCACCTAACTCTGTGGATTACCTGTATGGTATAAACAAAAAAGGGTGAGTTTACGTAAGCTCAGTGTGTAACCCCACAGAATTAAGCATACAGACAACCAGAAAATTAGAATCAGTCAGATACAGATTCGGGCCTAAGCCCATTACAGTCACAGATGCATATTCGGGCCTAAGCCCATCTCAGATACAGATACAAATATGCAAATCAAAATAAAAAATCAGTTATCCTACCCCCAACCTCTACACACCATCTCCGACCATCCCTACACACCATGTGGGGTTTAAAACACTCACCCAGCCCTACACAACATGTTGTACCGATGCGACACCTAACAAATATAACGCAATCACGCTGCTAGATAATAGGCAAAACTGCCTTTCAGAACACTTCCTCCAATATACATCATCCCACCCCAGTACATACATACAGAATTAATAGAGAGAACATGCTTAACATGCTTATATAAACAGATAGCAGATATACATGGCATAGACATACTCAGAACAGTACTATAGTCTAACAAATCACATAGTTATAGGGTTTAGTAAGCCTTTACCGACCCTACAGTAGGTCCACAGTTGATTAGGACGACCCGTACAACCCTACGAAAAATTTCAGTATAATGGGCCCACATGCCCGTGTGGCACGCTCATGTGGGCCCACACGACCCAACACAATAGTCGACACATCTGTGTGTCATGCCCGTGTGGGCCCACATGCCCAACTTGGCCTAGTTCGTGTGGCCCACACGGCCGTGTGTTGCGCACAGCCATGCCTTCGTCGATTACACAGCCGTGTACTCACACATGACCTACCACAGGGGTGACCATAAGCCAGTGTGGCGTCGATAGTGGCCTTTTTCGATTTTTGTCGAAACCTCATTTTCTGCGTTTCGGGTACATACCTGATATTAGTTTGATGTGAGATCACACTCGAGCCTTCTAGAACCTATAATCGACATTCCCAAAGTCTGAATTTAGTAACTTTAACAAAAACCCAACTCAGATTATTTCACAAATCAAAACTGAACAGCAACCCCAAACACCTAAATTGCTGCAGGAACACCAGCCAAACCTTGTCTGTTGCCTAGAACCGAGAGCAACAAACAAACACCTCATCAAACACTTAACCAACACATAAAAATTAAATAAAACAGGACTTACCAATAAGAACACAGTCAGAAATTGCACAAGACAACACGAATTGAATAGCTGAAAAGGGGAGAAAGTAGAAGAGGAATGAACAGGGAAGATGAGAGAAAAAAATGTCAAATGGAAAGAAATTTTTGAAAACCCCAAAATAAAAATAAAAATCCAATTTGATAACCCCCAACTCCCCACTAACAACTCAATCTCAACCACTTCAGAATTTAAATTCTACCAAAACTCTTATCACCAAACCGAGTAAAAATAATACCCATGCTCACAAAGAGATTCGAACACAAGACCTCCAACACACTAACTCCTTTATCACTCGAACCAACAGGCTTATTCTGATATGGATTTACAGGTAATTAAATATGAGCCCACTGAATAGACATAGGGCTTAATTCCAAAAATAGCCAAAATTGCTAAGGGTAAGGCTTGAACTTGGGACCTCACACACACACCCAGAACACATAACCACTGAAACAGACAGACAGTTGTGTCAAAATTTTAGAGAAACAAACATAAGAAATTTGGGACGTTACATATTAGATTGGACCCGGGCAAAAAAAAAAGCTTACCCGAGGCCCGACCTGTTTTCTAAACGGATCTTATTTTTTTACCCAAAAACATTTTTGAGCCTATATTTTTATCCAAACCCTTTCACTTTTCAAGCGAACCTTTGAACCAAGCCCAACCTATGAGCAGGTTTTGTTCAAGTGCGCTTGAGCAGGTTTAGTTCGAGTGTGCTGAAGCACATTATCCTCCTATTTATGGGTTGGGAGGGGTTATGGGTAGTTTTAGGCATTGTATCAGAAAGAGCAGATATGATTAGAACCTATAATGAGATTATTAAAAAAATTCTAGAAGTGAATTTACATGTCTGGGTAAAAAAATCGAAGAATTCCAAAATTCGTTAGTAATTTTAAGAGGGGATTTTGGTAGCTCGATTTCCCTTTCCAAATTCCATCTATAGAGGTTGTTTTTCAAATTTTATTATAATTTTATTTTATTTAATACACATGATCTCACTATAAGATAAATACCAAAACTTTCAAAAGTATTTTTTATTCTAATTTATATTTTTAAATTTTTTATTTTATTAAAAATATTTATAAAATTTTACAAATACAATGATACAACTTTTGAATATTTATTATATTATTTATTTCGAAAAAATCCAATAACCTATTTTTTTAAAAGATAATTATTTATTCAAATAAAGAAATTATAATTGCTAACATTTTGAATTTGATGAAATTTAATATGTTAACATTTTAAAAATCTCTAGATTTTCAAAATTTTTCATCGAAATACACTGTTACTAAATTCGATATTACAAATCAGTTACCATCAATTAAATTAGAAAAGAAAATAAGAAAAAATCATAAGAAAAAAACATTATTAAAGTTAAATAGATAATTTAATTTTCCTTGGTAGTTGAATTAGTATGATTTATTGGACTAGTAATAGGCCTTGAAAATTCCTGATTATAACTTCCATTAGAGAAGAAATTTCAATACAATGATGGAAGTTGAAGTAGCAATATATATGTGGAAGTCTTAAAAGTGGAAAATTTAGGTCAATATAGGTTGGTGGAATATGGGTCCATAAAGAAAAAAATTATTCTACTCGTGGAAAAAAAATTAATTTATTCTAACTCGAATATATCAATAAATTATAAGAAGAGGACGAGACCTTGATAACAACTTGATTAGAGCGACTTAAATCTAGATTACACCTAAAATAATGAACACTTTAACCATCAAGCCAACACACAGGGTTGAATTCAAATATTTCTCTCCGATGAAAGTCTTAAACATGTGTGTGGAAGTCTTAAAAGTGAGAAAATTTAATTCAATATATGTTGGTGGAATATGGGTCCATAAAGAAAAAATTTATGGCATTGAAGAAGAGAAAAAGGAAGAAAGAAAATAAAAGTCAATTTTAGTCTAGGCGTGAAAAAAAATTAATTTTATTCTGATTTCGATTCGAATAATTTTTTATTATTAGTTGATTTGTATTTTGTAATAGTTGATTTTTATTATAGTTATTTTAATATATATTATTTGTATTTTAAAAATATTTTTTTAGAAATAAGCGATTGAAAAAAGTGAAAGCGGATTTCTTTTTTATCTTTTTTATCAAGTTTGAATTATGAAGTTATCATCATTAGGAGGGTTTTACCTGAACACTACTATTAACTCAAACCGGACTTCTCTCAATTCGTAAAACATATGATGACACATTTGGTTATACCTAGAGGCGTAACCAGGGGCGGCCTTGGCCCATTAGCCAAATGGTAGAATTGCAATATAAAGCCCTCTAATAAGCAAAACATTAAATTTGGGTCATGATTATAAAAATAAAAACGTGAAAGAAAGAAAGAAATTAAAAGCAGCATTAGAAGAATATGGGCTTTATTTGTTTATATTTTATTTTGGATCTAAATCCAGTGGAAGAAATAATTTGGGTCAAAATCAGTGGATTGTTAATGGAATTGGGCTTCAAAAGCTAAAATCATAATAATAAAAATACTCGTGGGTTGTAAATAGATTACATTTTGTTCTTTTTACTTAAAAAATAAATAAATAAATTCATGGACATTAAGTAAAAAAAGCGAACTAGTTCTTTTTGTTAAAAAAAATTCATTAATTTCCAATATTGAAAACTGACTTGACTAATAGAATAACCAAACAGTGACACATTATGTGCCATGTTTATCTCATGATGATGTACAGAGATCAATTTTTAACGGCAAAAATGAATAAAAATTTTAATAAAAGGACCATTTTACTATTCAATCTAACATACAATGACTAGTTTGCCCATTTTTTTAAGTAGAGAGAATAAAATGCAATCCGACTCTTAGTACAATGGCCTCCATAGTACTTTTACCAAATTTGAGAATTTGATGAACTTTTAGTACCATGAACCAAAATATTATAAAATTAAGGATAAACTAAAAAAAAATCATTTATGTATAGTTTAAATTACGTTTTGATTACTAAATTTTAATTTGTTACAAAATGGTCACTAACGTTATCAATTTGTAACATATTGGTCATTGAGCCGTTAATTGTTGTTGACGTGACACAATGAATTATCATATTAGAAGAAAATTTTAGGTCAAATTGCACAACTAATCCCTATATATTCTTTTACTATGTTGCCTAAAAATTTTAAAATTAAAATAATATAATTTTTTTAAAAATAATTAAAATATATGAAAGAATTCATAATATATAAATAAAAAATATTAGAAAAAATTCTATTTTCAAATCCAATCATTTGCTTGATTTAACAAAAAAAAAAAAAAACCTTCTTAGAAATCCCTAAAATCTAAACCGAAGTTTCTCTTTCCTCATCCTAAAATGGGGTTGTTTTTTTTTTTTTTTTTTGTCTTCTGTTTTCTTCTCAATTTCATGATGAATCTTTTATGCAAATTTCACTCTTTCTAAATGATATTTTTTTATGAAAGCACGAAATGACCATTGAATGGTGGTAAGGGGGAGTCGGAAGTTGAGGATTTAAGGGTACTTTGGATATTTTTAGTATGGTATATTTAGCTTCTTTTTGTCTCGCGCTATAATTATAATATCTAATCTAATCATCATAGCTATTTTTAGACCAATTGTAGATAAATGTACCACTCATACAAAGAGGTTCTTAATTTGGTTCGATAGGTAGGAGATTGAAGAGGGTTAACTGATAACAACGTTTACTAAGGTGGGGAAGCTTAAAACATATTGCTAAAATTAATGAAGCCTTTCTAGCCCACGAATCAGCTTATCGTTACTAAGATGTGTAATTTAATTTAAAATTTTTGTCTCAAGTCAATTTACCGTTACATCATTAACGAGAGTTAATGGCTCAATGGTCTAAATATTACAAATCAATAATATTAATGAGTATTTCATAACAAATTAAAGTTTAATGAACAAAACATAATTTAAATTGTACATAAGTAACTATTTTTATAATTTACTCTAAAATTAAATAGAATCGTGAGGGATCAAAGTAAATCTCTTATATAATTTCTGTTACTTTAGATTATGCATAATGTTGAATTCATCGCATTCCCGAATCAATAAGATCTGAGTTGAGCTTGAATTGGGGGCATCTCGTTGATAAAATTTTAGGTTCCACATGCTCCTTTCTATATTATTTCTATGTCAACCTATTCTTTTAATTCATTCATTAATTATTATTATGTGTTTATTTATATATAGATTTGGCATGTCATTTGATACTTAAGTTTGATTTTTTCTTTAATATGGTATTTGTGTTTTTTTTTTATTAATATGGTACATGTATTTGACCAAAAGTTAATGTATTTTTGAAATGAAAGGTGACAATGTTAACTTTTGAATGTTTAATTTGAATTTTAGGGTTGAATTGATGAAATTCATGTTTAATTCCGTTGGGGATCGACCAGAATAAACAACGAGATAGTAAAAATGGAGAAGAGCAAACACAAATATTTTACGTGAAAAACACTCAAAGAGGGAAAAACCATAGACAAATGGGGTATCGACTTTTCACTAAATGAGTAAACAAACGAGAGTACAATATGGAGAAAATAAAGCTAACAAACGAGAATACAATATAGAGAAAATAAAGCTAAATGTACAAACCCAAACCCTAAAAACAAAATCTTAAATCGGGAATAAAATACTATCCATAGTTACCACGAAACTCGTACCAAAACTCATATGCAATTACATCTTGTCACCCTCAAAGAAAAACCCTGTTCATTGATATATCAAAATAAGGATACAATGATACCTTTAAATAGGCTTGGAGAATTAAAAGTCAAGAGAATTCAGGGTAGATATTTCCTTATCGAAGTCCCTGATGAAGAACTGTTGGAGATCTTAAGACAAAAGGATTGGGCATATCTTAAAGAATTCTTCATCAATATAGAACCATGGTCGGAAAAATTCAAAGTTTTGGAAAGGGCAGTATGGATTGAAATTGAAGGGATTCCTCTTCATTGCTGGAACTACCAAACATTTAAGAGAGTGGTGGATTTATAGGGCGAGATTATTGCGATGGGAGAGAATTTCACAATGGCAAACAACTTTGATAAGATAGATATTTTGATTCTTACTAAGCACATCCATAAGCTAGAAGAAGTGATTATGCTGGAGGTTGGAAGTGAAAAATTTCCAATTCGTATAACAGAAAGAGGCCGGGTGGAAAAATCAGATGATAAGCATAAAAAGGGGGAGGATCAAATGGTGAGAGAAGAAGAAGCATCATTGGAAATGGATCTGGCAAACAAATCAGAATCTGAAGTGTCACCGGAGGGAAGACGTATAGATGGGAGTGTAATAGTTAATGCAACTTGTCTCGAAAATGAAGGAAATGTGAGTGGGGTGCAGGGTATGTCGGATGTGGCTTTTATTGAGGAAGCTATTTCACCCTGCAATGTGTCGAGTGGTCATTTAGGAGGGGTGCCAAATGCTGGCTCATCTGACCTGGGTCTTAACTCGGAATTGGGCTTGGATATGATGGAAGGACTGGAGACCCAATGCTTAGAGGGAGTTGATGTGGGCCTGGAACAGATTGTTGGGGTGGAAGGATTGGAGACCCAATGCTTAAAGGGTGTTGATGTGGGTCTGGAACAAAATGTTGGGGTGGAGAATATTACGTCGGAGGGTATTGAAGTGGGGAGTAGTGAAAATGGGCTGCTGCGTTCGGACATGGCAAAGAGTCCAATGTTTATTCAAAATGTTTCTTGCTTAGCAGATACATAAAGCATTAGGGATCATGTTTCTGCTTCTAAAATTGAAGAGGAAATTCTCCAAATTAGGCAGAGTAAAAGGAATAAGAAAATCCTGAACAAGAAAATTAGATCTATGCATGAGATCCAAGATATTGTGCTCACAACGGAGAAGAAGCAAATGAGAGACAGGGGAACAAGAAAATCGAAGGGAAAGTGGGCTTCAAATTTCGACGATAGCATCGTTAATTTATCGCTTTCGGACTCAGACATTAGCAACAGAAGGATAGTCATTTTAAGAAAAGCAAAGAAGACTTGGGAGGTAGGGAAAAGATTGGGATTTAGTGTGCAAGGTGATAAGGAGATTATTATTGAAGAAATCATGAGGATCGAAGGAATGTGATAAGGAGCTTGGGGGTCTTCGATCTTCTGGTGAGTGGTTGTATTTGAGTTTCGCTTTGGCATTTATTCTAATTTGGTAGGAATAACGCGGATTGTTACATGGAACATTAGAGGATTGGGTTCTGCTCCCAAAATTGAGGCCGTTAATAGAGTAGTAAAGACGACGAGGGCGGAAGTTTGTTTTCTTCAAGAAACCAAACTAGAATCGATATCGATATAATTAGTTAGAAAACTATGGGGGGGTGATGGTTTTGACTTCAAGTTTGCTGCTGCTGTAGATAGATCAGGGGGATTGTTATTGATTTGGGACAAGAGATGTTTCTCGGGGGATGTCGTGTTGTGTGGGTAGAGATTTATTGCCGTAGCTGGTAAATGGGTTCTTGTGGGGAATGAGGCGGTTCTGATAAATATTTATGCCCCTAACAACCTTGCTAACCAAAGAAATTTATGGGAAGAGATTGCTGGTTTGAGAAATCAATTTAGAAGTTAATGGATTATTGGTGGAGATTTTAATGTCGTGAGAAATAGAAGTGAACGCATAAAATGTAAGAGCATTGAGAAGGGCTCTAAGGAGTTTGGTGAGTTTATTGACAGATGTAAGTTGGTAGATTTACCGTTAGTGGGGAAAAAAGTTCACGTGACTTGATCCGGATTGCAAACGTAGCAGATTGGATAAATTTTTAACAGGGGAAGATTGGATGGTTCATTTAAAGGATCTTCAACAGCAGGGTCTTTAACAGATCTATATCGGATCATATCCCAGCCTTGTTGGTTAATGAGTCGATCGGTTGGGGGCCTAAGCCTTTTAATTTTGTAAATGCTTGGTTTAAAAAGAAAGATTGTATAAGTTTGATTGAAAGGGAATGGTTGGGAATGAGATGTTTAAGAGGGAAAACGACTGTTAAGTTGTGAAAATTGAAGGGAGTCCTGAAGAAATGGAATGTTGAGGACGGAAACATGCTGGAAAAAAGAATTATCGAAAGTGAAAGTAGAATTAAGGAGATTGATGAAGTAAGCGAAAAAAGGAAGTTAATAGTGAAGGAATTGGAGGAGCTAAAACATTTGAACGCCGAGCTTTGGGAATCAATAAAATTCAAAGAATCCATTTGGCTACAGAAATCCGAGGATGACATGGTTAAAAGAAGGGGATGCCAACAGTGCTTTTTTCCATAGAGCCGTGAAAATCAAAGCTAAGAGGAAAATGGTGTTCAGCTTAAGAATTGGGGGTCAGTGTTTTAAGGATTCTAAGGAAATGAAAGAGGGGTTGTTCAATTATTTCAAAAATTATTTTGATTGCTTTGCAAGAAGATGGAAAATGGGATTAGATTTGAAATTTAAAATTCTTAACGAGGATAGGTTGAGGAAATTGGAAGAACCGTTTTCTATGGGAGAAATTAAAGAAGCAGTTTGGAGTTGCGATGGATTTAAAGCGCTTGGGTCGGATGGCTTTAACTTGTGTTTTTTGAGAAAATGTTGGGAGATTGTGAAGAATGATTTATTTGGATTGATGTCGGAGTTTTTCATAATCGGGAAGCTTGAGAAGAGTATAAACTCATCTTTTATTACTCTTATTCCAAAGGTGGAAAATCCTATCGACATTTCAGATTTTAGGCCAATTTGTTTGGTGAGCTCATTGTATAAGATTGTGTCAAAGGTGTTGTCTCGAAGATTAAGAGAGATTGTCGAGGAGGTGGTTACTGACACTCAATGTGCCTTCATTAGGGGAAGACAGATTTACGATGAGGTTTTAATAGCGAATGAATTAATCCATTCGGTAAAGAAGAAAGGTGGAGATGGGGGGTATCTGATTTTAAAATTAGATTTTTCTAAAGCTTATGACTATGTTAGGTGGAATTTCCTGGAGTTGGTGATGTTCAAAATGAGGTTCGGGGATAAATGGAGAGGTTGGATGTTGGAATGTATTTCTACGGCTCGAGCAGCAGTGATCATAATTGGTTCATCATCTAAGGAGTTCGGTTTCCGTAGAGGGCTTCAACAGGGAGACCTATTATCTCCTTTCCTATTCATTTTAGTAATGGAGGTGCTTCATTTGGCTTTGGATAATGTAGTGGAGTTAGGTTTAATCGTTGGTTTTAAAAATATTATCCATGGGTTGAGCTTTTCTCATCTTCAATTCACAGATGACACAATTCTTTTTTTGAAAGCTGATGAAAAGGAGGTGAGCAATGTGAAGCATATTCTAAGGTGTTTTGAGATTTTCTCGGGTTTGGGCATTAATTTTAAAAAATCATTGTAACACCCCTCACCCCGTATTCATAGTCAGAATAGGTTTACGAGGTATTACCGATCAATACATATCATTTAACATATATTTATGCATCCATTCTCAAACACCGTTCAATCATAATCACATTGTCCCTTATAAGGGCCTACGAGGCCTTAAACATGCTTTAGAAGTGGTTCTGGACTAAACCGATATCATACGAAAATTCTTGAAAACTTAGAAAATTTTCAAACATACAAGGGTCACACGCCCGTGTCCCAGGCTGTGTGAAAACAAGGCATACATACTGACTTGGGTCACACGGTTGACCACACGCCCATGTGTCTAGCCTGTGTGCCCTTCGAAATGGCCTTACACGCCCGTGTGCCAGGCAGTGTGCTAGGTTATGCCAATCCTGTAGGGTATACTGACTTATGCAACACGGCCAAGTCACACGCCCTTGTGCCATTTAGGGGGGTATACTGACTTGTACCACACGACCAGTCACACGCCCGTGTGTGAGACTGTGTGGAGCATACTGAATTTAATTTAATATCTTCATTAGGGGACACACAGCCATGTAACATGATCGTGTGTCACACACGGCTGAGACACACGCTCGTGTCTCTGCCCGTGTGGACAAAAATAGGTCATTTGCAAGGCCAATTTGCCACCCCATTTTGCACATACCTACATAGTACAAATGGTACCATTTCAAGGCAGAAATATGTAGCCAAATCAATCCAAATTCATGCACATTTTATCCTTTACAATTACAACTATTTCACTTACTCAAATATAAACCAAAACAACATCAATAATATAGTTCATTTACCATAATTCACATATACAATTCAATCAACTAAACCATTCCATACATACATTATCAATCATCAATTCTCAAGCACATAACTTTTCAAATTACCTAATATCATTTAGCATTACAAATTCAACTTCAAACACACAATATAGGTTAATTACCATACTCAAAATAGAACCATTTACACATGTACGAACATCCTCAAATTCATTATCATAAGTCAACTTAAATGGCTCAAAATACATGTTCATCAAACATACCAAAATGACTCAAGCCTATACATGCCATATACCATATATACACAACTCAAAAGTACCAAGTAGATGGTTGGATAGTGTGACGTAATCTCCGACGATCCATCCGAGCTAGCTTTGAAATCACTATAAGGCAAGGAAAAATAAACAAAGTAAGCTACAATGCTAAGTAAGTTCGTACTAAATATACTCAACAATTCATAAAATACAAATCATCAATTTGAACTAGACAATGTATATTTCATGAATATAACAAACCTTCCATAAGCTTGTTTATATATGCAAAATCATAATCTTTTCTATTTGGACCTCATGCAAAATCATAAGCTTGTTTCGCACACTAAGTGCCATCGCATAGCCGAAGTTATTATAATCTCGCACACTAAGTGCCTTACTCGAAGTTTCGCACACTAAGTGTCATCGCATAGCCTAAGTTATTATAATCCCGCACACTAAGTTCCGTAATAGCCGAAGCTATCTCAAATCACACATTAAGTGCTAAACATTGTCAATTTATCGTTGAACATGACCGTAGTCTCGTGTATACAATTTATGCAATATCAAAGCAATAAAAGCTTAATTGTAACAATGTTTATCACATATGAAGTTACCTCGGATGCTAGAACGGCGAATCTAGTCGATTATTCGATAACTTTCGTTTTCCCCCGATCTAGGTCCAAATCCCGCCTTTCTTGATCTAAATGTGTTCAAAATTAACTCATTTAATCATTCATTCATTCAATTTAATTCGAAAACACATATTTGGGTATTTTTACACATTAGCCCTTAAACTTTCACATTTATTCAATTTAGTCCTTATTTCACAAATACACAAAATTCACATAATTCAATAAGACCCATGCTTGGCCGAATTTGATATATATTACCAGCAGCCCATATTTTCAATTTATTCACACTTTTAACCACCACATTTCACATTTTCACAAATTAATCCCTTTTTGACATTTTTGTCAAAAATCACTTTACAAAACATGTAAAACTATCATCAAGCTTACATAATCTATCACAAAACATCAAAGAACACATAGATTCAACAATGGAAACTCTCAAAATCTTTAACAATTTTGAAATTAAAGGTACGGGCTAGCTAGATTAAGCTGCAACGATTACAAAAACATAGAAATCATTAAAAATGGGGATGAAAACGGACTTACAATTAAGCACCAAAGTAATCGAAAGCTTCAAGCCCTAAATGGTGTTCTTTCCTCTTGAATTTTGGCAATTGAAGAAGATGGAAGCAATTAAAATTTGTTTGTTTTATTTAATATAACTTAATAACCTATTTACCTTTTTAACCTTTATAATAAAACATTTAAATCATCTAATATAAGGCCATCTATGTCAAATTCCACTATCAATAGTCTAATAACATCATAAGGACCTTTCATTTAATAAATCATAGCAATTAGACACCTTTAACAAGTAGAATGCAACTTTTGCACTTTACGTGATTTAGTCATTTTTCTCAAATTGAGCTATTAAACGATAAAATTAGCTCATGAAATTTTCACACATATCAAATAACATACTTTAAACACCAAAAATAATATTAAAATAATTTTTTGACATCAAATTTTTGGTTTCAAAACCACTATTCCGGTTTAGCTAAAACCGGGCTATTACAATCATGCTTGGTGGGTTTTAATGTGAATGAAGAATCACTATTTAGGTTGGCAGCAATATGTAAATGTAAAATTGGCTCCCTTTTAACTATTTGGGGATTCCATTGGGAGCGAATCCGAAGAGAGTGGCTACATGGGAACTTATCATTGATAGGGTCAGGAAAAAATTATCTAGTTGGAAATGTCGTACGTTGTCTTGGGCTGAAAAAGTTGTTCTCATAAATGCCATGTTGTCTTTGTTGCCGATTTACTTTATGTCTTTATTTCGTGCTCCAATGACAGTCATAAAAAGGATCGACAAGATTAGAAAGAATTTCCTCTGGGGGAATTTAGATGGGAAGAAAAAGATGGCGAAGATTAGATGGAATATTATTTGTAAGCCCAAGGTTAAGGGGGGAGTGGGTGTGATTAATTTAGGTGTTAAAAACAAAGCCTTATTGGCTAAATGGAGCTGGAAATTTGCGGTTGAAAAAGAGGTGTTGTGGCGAAAGGTTATTTTAGCAAAATATGGGTCAAATGTACAAAGGTGGCGATTCAAGACAAACTTTCAAAAAGATATGTCTTATGTCTAGAGAGGTATAATTGAAACTTCAAATGACACTGTTGTTTCTAAAATTGTGGGGTTGGAGTCTTTCTATTGGAGGATTGTGAATGATAGGTCAACTTTGTTTTGGTGGGATAATTGGTGTGGGAATCGGCCATTAAAATCGATGTATCCAAGACTCTTTCGTCTTGCTAAAAGAAAGGATTGTACAATAGCTGAAGTGTTAAGTTTTTTAGGGAATGGTAGAGCTAGTTGGAATGAATATTTTACTAGACCGTTGTTGGGTAGGGAGGAGGGGATGTGCAAAGAGCTGGCTGAAAGGGTGAGTGATATGGTGTTGAATTCGAACATCGAGGATAGGTTGTGTTGGGAAAAAGATAAATTCGGGGAATTTTCGGTTAAAAAATACACCGAATTATTGATTTTGGATGATGGGGAGAACAATATTTTTTACTGTGGTAAATTGTGGAAAATTAAGGTTCCTCCTAGAATGCATTGCTTTCTCTAGATGCTCGCGATTGACAAAATACCGACAAAGGAGTTTCTGGTTAAAAGAGGGGTGAACATTCAAAATTTATTGATAAGTTGTCTATGGTGCGATGGTGTGCCGAAATGCGCTTCACAGTTGTTCTTTAATTGTAAATTTATTAAAGGTTTTTCGGGAAGAATTTTCAATTGGTGGGAGATGGAGTGGAAGCAGGTGGAAGGCTTTGCAGACTTCTTTGTGTTATGCAACAATGTGCAAATGGCCGAATTTAGGAAAAGATTATGGTTGATAGCTATTGCGGTAGCTTGCTGGGGCTAGCAAGAAATGGGTTGATTTTTGATAAAAAGAGAGTGTATATGGAAATTTTGGTGTTCCAATCAAAGATGAGAGCCTTGCTGTGGATTAGGTCTATTCATGATGAAGTTTTGCTGCAGGAGAATCTTTGGTGGATTTCGCCACTTAGGTGTCGGGTGGATTCTGTTAAATCCAAACTTGCTGCTTTCTTTTGGAGGCCTCCTCCATTTGGCTGGTTAAAATTCAACGTGTGTGGGATTGAGTTGGAAGATAGAGCAGGGTGCGGAGGTGTTTTGAGAGACATGGAGAGAGTTGCAAGAGCGATATTTTTAGGTGTTGTCATTGCAAATGATGCCGAGGAGGGTGAGATTGGTGCGGTGAAGATTGCTCTAGAAGTTTTCTTAGCTATGAATTGGAAGACAAACAAATCTCTATTTATTGAAATAGGTTCTTTGTTGGCGTTATCGTGGTGTGTTAACAAGGTTTTGAGACCTTGGTCAATCCAAACAGCTTTGCAGAGATTAAGATCGCTATGATGAAGGTAGGAAATGTCGTCTTCACATTGACGGAAAAGAAAGGTAACGATATGGCTTTCTCTTTGGCAATGGCAGGTGTTAACCGGTTGCAAATGTTTAAAGCTTGGTGGTGATGTTTTGTTGTGAAGAATTAGCAGGTTTTATATTTTGTGCTTGAGCTATGTTTTTTGTTTTGTTTTGCTGTAAGTTTTTGAGTTTTTGGACGTTGCTCTGTTTTCTCTTTGACAGTGCAGTTTGAATGAAGCAAAAAAAAAAAAAATATAGGAGTGGCCACTAATCTTTTTGGTTAGGTGTGATTGTTCACCTATAACCTACCTTTTTAAAAAGATAATTTTTGGTCTACATTGAAATCTAGAGAAAATTTGGGCTTGGAAGTCTGTTACGCGCAATAGAAGTTTTAGCACCCTCACGATGTCCAAAAATTGATACCTTTATTAATGACATGTTATTTTTAAAATTTGAAAATTACGAGTTAGAAATTGAATATTTAAATATGATCGCCTGAGTGAAGGTAAATCAAACATATAGCAACTCCCGACATGTAGTTTTTCAACTAAATGCACCAATCAATTCTTACATGCTTGAATTCATACATGCAAAGTAAACTTTCAAATACCTTAAACCTTGTCAAGTTTCAGTGGCAGCCTCTTCGTCTCATGTCATTTGCTTCGACCCCTTTGTTTAGTTGTAGGAACAAAGTTCTGGTGTTGGATGGCTGTTTTATCTGCTTTAATGGTGTGAATGATATAGCCACTTGTTGAGTTTTTTTTCTCCTCTTTAGATGGTAAGGTTTTGTTTTTAAATGATATCATATATGGTTACTGCTTATTGATGTGATATCTTAGGTGGGTTCCCTGTATGCCAACACGTACTCTATCCTAGACTTAACCCATGTTTAGGCACGTGTTTTTGCGGTCACATACGCGATTTTATGTGTGATCTCGTAGGAGAGTGTAAGTACCCCTCCTGCGAATACTTAACATCATGCGAGCTCTATTTGCAAGCTCAATCATGTAGAATTCGACCCAGCCCATTTGGGCCCACTTGGGTTGTGGGTTAGTAATAGTAAGTATCATAACACCACTAAATAAGTACTCGGTCTCAGGGCGGCTGGTTGAAAGGTCACTTGGGAAGATGATTTCCATCCTCAACCGTGGGAGCCATATATATCATGTAAGTATAAAGTTGTCAAAACAATTTAGAATTTTCACTTTTGATTTTTTTCTTTACTTTTCTTATATTTGTATTGTTAAATAATAACTATAATTATAATAAAAATAAAATAAATAATAATATTTAAAAAATATATAACAAGATCTCAATCCAAGCTTGACTCGGTTGTGACTTGGACAAAATATAGTTATAATAATATTAATAATTATTTTTTATCAAATCAATCTTAAAACTCAAATTAAATACTAAAACGCTATCAAAACTCTCAATGTTGTTTGTGTTGAAAATGAGAAAAAAATAAGCCTCAGGAGAGTGTTGGTGTTGAGGGCAAATCTTTAACTAGAACTGATACCAAGATGGGAGTTGTTGAGCATGATGATGAGGATGGTGGTCGCCGTGGTGGCGGTGGAAACCCTATTCATTCACATGATATGACCTCTATGAAACCCCAACTATGACATGAAACCCTAAGATGATGACCATGGCATTGAAAAAAGAAAAGAAGTTGCATAGGATTGGATTTTAAAAAAGTTGAAAACGCGCTAGCACAGTCACCATTCTATTTGGTTTTTAACGAAGAGTGACTAAATAAGAATAGTTCTTAATGACAATCTTAAAATTGACAAAAAAAATAGAATGACCAAAGTAGGAATACGCTAATTTTAGAGTGATTATCTAGATAATTTACTCTTTATTGTAACGACTAAAATATCAATCAAATTAAGACTTAAATTGTATCTATATTAATTTAATGACAATGAGGGAATTCTTAATGTCATAAACCCAAAGACTTTTCTTCAAAAAATAGAAAAATTTAACCAAACCCTAAATCTTAAAATCTGATAATATTCAAAAACTTGAGGTAAACACAAAGTATGTATTAGTCCATGGTTGATCTAATGTGCACCTCATTTTCATGGTTGTCACTTTTCATCTGACTTTTTTTATTTGTTTGTTTTTTGGTCTTAACTAAGGACCAAATTGAAGCTTCCTCGCAATATCAGCCAGCTTTTAAAGTCTTCCATAAAGGCACTACACCAAAACAGACTTTTAGCGGCATTTTTAGTGGCGTTTTAAAGAAAAACGCCGCAAATATTATACATTAGCGGCGTTTGAAGGAAAATGCCGCAAATACCGCAAAAAAAAGAGCAATAGCGGCGTTTATTAACAAAACGCCGCTAAAAAAGGACATATAGCGGCGTTTATTTGTAAAACGCCGCTAAAGGTCTGAGCATTAGCTGCGCTTTTGGAAAAACGCCGCTAAAAGTCTGAGCATTAGCGGCGCTTTTGGAAAAACGCCGGTAAAAGTCTGAGCATTAGCGGCGCTTTTGGGAAAACGCCGCAAATAATTTTAAAGTTTTTTTGGGTATATATGATTAACTATTAAGGGTTTCATGGGTTAAGAGTTAGGGTTAATGGTGAATTGTTAAGGGTTAGGGGTTAGGGGTTTATGTTTTATGATTTAGGGTTTATGGGATAGATGATAGAGGTTTAGGGTTTAGATTAATTAGTCTCTTTTAATTTATATATTAAATAATTTCTTACATAATTGTAAAAAGATATATTAATTTTAAAATATTAAATTAATTATCATTATAGTTTAGGGTTTATGGTTTAGCATATATAATTTAGGGTGTAAAGTTTAGGAGTTACTATTTTAAATGTTTAGGGATTATGGTTTATAGTTTGTGGTTTAAAGTTTAGGGTTTCATGGGTTAAGAGTTAAGGTTAATGGGTTTAAGGGTTAATGGTTAAGGGTTAAGGGTTAGGGGTTAGGGGTTTATGTTGTATGATTTAGGGTTTATGTGATATAGGATAGGAGTTTAGGGTTTAGATTAATTAGTCTCTTTTAATCTATATATTAATAATTTCTTATATAATTGTAAAAGAGATAATATTAATTTTAATATATTAAAATTATGATTCTAGTTTAAATTATTTAAGAGATAAATAGATAAACTTTACATATATTAAATGGTTTAGGATTTAAGGTTTACTTGAGATTTGTTAGATGATGAAATTTTTTAAAAAATTCAAAAAATAAAGAAAAAGTAAAAATCAAAAATAAAAAGTTTATAAATTAAAAAAACGAAATATATGTAAATTGTCATATAAGTTGTTATGTTTATAAACTTAAAAAGTTTTAGTCATTATTTCCGTTTAAAAATTTGAGGTGAACTGTTTTTTTAAATAATAATTTAATTTAAGGTAATTCACATGACATGATACTATTTTTATATGTTAATTTAAGAATTTTAAAAATTTAAAAAAAAATTAAAATTAAAAAATTAAAAAATTAAAAATTAAAACTTAATATTCAAAATTTTAATATTTTAGTCCATATTTCAATTAAAAAATTTAATATTCAAAATTTTTAAAAAATAAAAATTCCAAAAAAATAATCTCAGTACAAAAGTTTTGAAAGAAAAAAATAGAAAAAAATATTAAAAATAAAAAAAATTAAAATTAGACAATAGTGGCGTTTTTAAAAAAAACGCCGCAAAATTTAAGCTATAGTGGCGTTTTTGCTAAAAAAGCCACAAAAACTTTCCATTGAAACAACACCGTTTCACCCCTCCCCTAAATCCCCAGTAAAGGTCAAATAAAATAAAAACCTAGCTTTCGTGTCACCGTTTAGGATATTTCCCTCCTTCAATTTCCCGATTCCAACAAGTGATTTCGAAAAACCATAACCCTATCTCCAGTTTCAACCAAGTCTTGAGTTCGTTTCGCTTTTCTTATCGTAGATCGTTGCTAATTCTCTCTTTTCTTAATCTGTAAGTTTCTCTCTTCAAATCTTTTTATTTTTTATTGAATCCATCGCATATCATCTGCAATTCGGTTTCTGTACTGTTTGTTTGTTGAAATTTTCTTTTCCCAGTTATTTTTCCTGATTTAGATGGAAGATTCTTTTGCTGCGTTTGAAGAAATCCCAAAAATCTTAGGTTTTTCTTAAATCTAACTTACTCAATACCACGTACGTTTATAAAATTTTCTCGTGGAGATTATTTATCATGTTTGTGTGTTTCGTCTCTTGAGGTTGAGCTGTTTTTTAAAAAAATAAATATGTACTTTGTTTTGCTTTTATTTCTAAATACTGCCATAAATTGTTGTGGGTTAATTCTGTTTACTTTGTCAGATGGCTGCTAAACCTCTTATGAGTGAAGCAATCGCCCTCACAGAAAAGAAAATGGACATGACATTGGGTGAGCTTTTCGTTGTTTTTGCCTTTTCGAAGTTATTTTCTTTGGCAGTGAATATGTTTCTGATCAGTTTGCGTTTTCTATGGACTTAGATGATATCATTAAAATGTCAAAAAATACTTCAAATAAATCTAAGAAGCAGCGAAGGATACCCGTAAGAATTTTTTTAATCTAGAAAGCACATTTTTATCATTGGCCATGCTTAAGTTGATATTCTAATCTGTTCTCCCCTTTACTATCAGAATAAAATCCAGAGACCTGTGAGTCTGCTAAAGATAAGGCCTTGAAGGTACAACAGTACATGGTTAGTGACTACTGACTAGCAAAATGGTTAAATTCAATTTTTTTCCTTTTTTTGCAGGAAGAGCTGGATAGCCTTGCCACTAAGTACCCCGGTCGTTTCAAAGTCTACTATGTTCTGAACCAGGTTAGTTGCCTTTTCTTTGTGGCATGGATTTCAATAAAAAGGGACGTTAACATTGAGATACTCTATTTTTTTTTTATATTGCAGGCTTACACTAATGAGTTAGAGCTTGAGGTTGCCCATCTTATGGAAGAGAATGCAAGACTCAAGAGACAACAAGAACAGGTAAGGTAACTTGTATAGGCTGAGAACCCAAAAAAGAAAGAGAAATTAAAGAACCATTTAGTTTGTGATATTTGACCCAAATATAGTAATGCAAACAATAAAGCATTGGTATATGGAATGATTGAGAAAATTGTTATTTTAATACATAGTGAAACTGTCTCTGGAAGATACTTTGATATATCATCAAAAGTGGTTGAATTTTTATATAAATCTCAGCTTTTAATTTCTATTCACATTTCAAAGATAAATTACTTTGTCACAACTGATTGTTGGATGTGTTTCGTTGTGTAAAATTTTGCAGCCATACCCCTATTTGCACATTCGCAACAAGTATGATTTTAAGATTCTTTTCTTCCATTTTTTCCCTAAAGAAATTAAGTTTGTATCAAAATGGAAAAAAATTGAAAAAAAATAAATAAAAGAATTGTGCAACTTAAATCCTTCTGAAATACCTAACTGTAAGCTTTATTTTTTTAGCTTGTTGGTTTTATTCGTGAACAGAGTAACGTCATTGGTAGACAGGTGAGCTATTAAACTTAATGTATCTTCATTTTTTGTGATAGTTTTTTTTTACTATGAAAATATTGAACAAGGGTTTATCTGTTTTTTAACTTTATAATTGCTTCGTTGCATTTTTAAAATTTTATGTCAGATAAATAGATTGAGCAATGAGAGCCAGTTGTATTCTTATATTTTAGCTTTTATCACCAGTCATGCGGTGTAGAAGGCACTGCCTGATCCTAAAATGTTGAGCATTACTTAACTTTGTCCATTTTAGAAACTCTAACTGTAAGCAATGAAGTAACATCTGACACACTGACTACTTTACAGGCAGATGTAATTAAGGGTTTCTCATTGAGAGGAGGATACAAGTGTAGATAACTTGTAGATATGTCTTCATTCACTTGGACTCTTTTGAATCACTATTATGTTTATTTGTTTGCTTGTACCTTAGCCACATGTTTAGCTTCAATAACTTCTCCTTTGAGTAATGATTAATTGGGGTTCTGATCCTCTACTGGTTTTTGGTATAAAAATTGTTTATAGTTGCGCTTCACTGAATTGCTTCAACCGCATGGTTGCTATTCTTTTCTTAATGGTATGTTTTGCATACCAGGTTTAATCCATTGTTTTATTTGAGCTTTTGTCCGTTCAATACTCATTAGTTTTGCTCTGTATGTATGGTCTAACTGTGTTTAGTCTGACTTTACCCGCCTTTTCATGGGTTGTTAGGGAGTATATTGCTCTTTGAGACAATTGCTTGAGGTTGGGTTTTTCCATGCTAATCCACATCCAGGAAACCTATTTGCTACTAGCAGTGGCTCCCTTGCATATTTAGACTTTGGGATGGGAGATATCCCTCGCCATTATTGTGTTTGACTTATTCAAGTGGTAAGAGTCGTTCTATTGATAATTATACCAGGTTACTACTTTAAATATCATTGTAGTCATGACTGATCTCCTACAGAAACTAGGGCATAGGCTTGCATGAAGCTAAATAATATTTCAAAACTGGAATTTTATCTTTTTCCTCTAACTCTTGAGCAGAAAACAACTTTTATTTATTTATTTATTAAAGACGACTCAACTAGTGTTTGCATGTGAAAGTTTATAGTAGTATTTTATTGATGTCGATGTTGAAAAAATTAATGGAATGAGTAAAGTAGTAGTTATTAACCGAGGCTCTTAGTAGTCTTTACCTGGTTACTATTCCATGCATATGTCATAATCTTCCTTTTCATCTTTTATTCTTTAGCATGTTTTATTATTTTGTAATCCTCCCTTTACATCTTTGCTACTTTTAACATGTTTGTTATATTCTGCATCTTGATCTTGTGTTTTGTGAATGTTGATGCTGAGATTTGATGGTTATTTCCATGAGCTTGTATTTGTGTTGATAAGTTCTTGCTTCTCTCAGCTTGTGCACTTTGTTAATCGTGACTCTTTGGGATTGGCAAATGACTTTCTTTCTTTGGGATTTATTCCTGAAGGAGTTGATATACAATCTGTGGCTGATGCATTGCAAACATCTTTTGGGAAGGGTACACGACAATCTCAAGACTTCCAGGTTTTTGCTTGTAGTCTCCTTACCTTGTTATTCAGATCTGTTTCCTGGCAAGTAGGTATAATAAGCACTTAAAAATGCCACTCTGTTGTAGATTTTGTAGTTCTACAAGTTTCTCTATTGTTGTTATTATTATAATAAGTAAAATGGTTCTCGATTTCTTTTCTTAAGTAAAATGATGAAACTTGACAGTTGTGGGGAAATATTTGCATCAAAGATTGTAAGCAGCTGCTAGAACATATTACTTTGTTGTGTTGCATAATTATAGCAAGTATCCATTTGCACTGCCTTAAGATGTGTATTTGGCTTCATGCCTTTAATGATTGGGGTTCATCTTGTGTCAGATAGCAGCAATATCAGAACAGGCATCTGAATTGTCTGAGGAGCCTCCTAAGTCCGAAGAAAAAGGTTTGCATCCCTTGGGATGAAAGTCATTCGATATGCATGCTGTTGTTGTTGCCACCGAAGATCTCCTGCTTTTTATTCTATCTGAGAAGGGTCAAATAGTGCATATTTGTTTATGTATGTATTATGC
Source organism: Gossypium australe (assembly GCA_005393395.2). Classification (NCBI taxonomy): domain Eukaryota; kingdom Viridiplantae; phylum Streptophyta; class Magnoliopsida; order Malvales; family Malvaceae; genus Gossypium; species Gossypium australe. The sequence continues at coordinate 4,541,644 of CM016619.1, read as the reverse complement.
ATTGACATGTATATTGGAAATTGACATCTAATAGCCATTTTAATTTTTGGGAATGGAGTTGTGGAGTTTTTATAATATTTTAATTTTTTTTATTTTTTAGGACCTTTAGCGGCGTTTTTAAAAAAGCGCCGCTAAACATATGACTTTTAGCGGCGTTTTCTATAAAAGCGCCGCTAAAAGTCATGATCTTTAGTGGCGTTTTTTAAAATAAATGCCGCAAATTTTAGGGCGCTTCCAATAGCGGCATTTTTTGCGGGTCTTGTAAAAGCGCCGCAAATAGTTTTAGCGGCGCTTTAAAGGCCAAAAAAAACACCGCAAAAAGTCTGTTTTCCTGTAGTGAGGGCTAAAGGAAAGATACATTATATTTAGACCCATTGATAATTGGGAGAGGTGAGTTCATTTTCGGTTTTTAATTTTTTATTTTTGGTAAAATACAAGAATAGGGTAAAGTTCGAACAACAAATACGACTAGCACAATCCGAACCCAGGCCACACTTGAGATGGTGAACACCCTAGCCGTCAAGCCATCATATGGGATGGTTTTTAAAATTTCTAAGTTATTTTATTTTAAGTTAATTTCAAGTTAACATTTCAACTAAAAAAAAGTAATTTAAATTTATAAAAAGTTAATGACTAAATTTAATTTGAAAAAAAATAAAAACCATATTAATAAAAGATATAAAGATTGATCATATTTATTACTATACCTTTAGAAATTAACTTCTATTTTATTATGAGAAATTTATATATTATTTGCCACATTAGTAGTGACAATTATAATATTTAAATTTGATATGTTATATTATATTTTTCATTTTATCAATCTAAGTTTTGAAGAAAAGAAAATTCTCGAAATTAAATTAGGACTCGACTCGACTTATGAGAGTTTATGCCGGTCCCCTTTTTATTATATTTTTGATTTTGCCCCTGAAATAAAGGTATTTTTAATCTACGCATTAATAAAAGTCAATTTTAGATTTATTTCGATTTATATTCTAATATATTTCTGTTATTGTTTTAATTATGTTTTTGTAATAGATGGTTTTCATTAGATTATTGTTTTTTAAAAGTTATTTTAATTAAAGAATCTACGTGATGTATTAATGCGAAATGAATTTTGATTTATTGATGAAATATAAAATAACGTAACTAGAATTTATTAATTTATATTAGAGTCAGGAGTGAAGTCAGAAAATTTATTCGGGAGTTTGAAATTAAATTGTATATTTTTACGATAGTAAAAATATAATTTTACCATTTTAATAGCCTATATATTTATAATTTTAAAAAGTTAAATCAAAATTTTATCATTTTGGGGACCAAATATAATTTTATTGTTATTAATTTAATATTTTATAAAGAGATAAATATTGAAACTATACATGAACTATGGTTAAATTTGCAATTGTATACATGAACTTTGATTTTATATAATTTTATACTTGAAATTTTGATTTGATCCAATTCTTGTCAAGTATTAACACAATTATTGATACAACATTATTTTATGTTTATAAATTATATACATAAATAATTATATTTATCCAATATAAAAATAAATTGATGTAATTATTTATTTAAATGTGTATAATTAAATCAATTAGAGTTTATATTTGAACCGCAATTAGAGTTTCACGTATATAATTGTATCAAATTAAAATTTATGTATACAATTACACATTAAATCAAAATTCATGTATAAATTTTATATTTATCCCTTTATAAATTATAAAAAGATTTAAATGAAAATACCTGCTGGCCCGGACTCTGCCACTGAATAAAATAAGTGTATCTCATCTCAATATATAAAAATGTAAAATCAAAACGTGAAAGAGAGAATTTAAAAGCAGCATTTGAAGACTATGGGCTTTATTTGTTTATATTATATTTTGGATCTAAATCTAGTGAAAAAAAAAGAGTTTGGGTCAAAATCAGTGGATTCTTAATGGAATTGGGCTTCAAAAAGCTAAAATCATACAATTTTATTGAAGTTTGGTCTAATATGCAATTTGATACATAAATTTTGATTTAGTACACTTAATACATACAATTTAAATTTTGGTTTATATGTATACACGAAACTTTGATTCGGATTCAATTGTGCACATCTAAAGAATTAAGTATATACATTTATTTTCATATTGAATTAATATAAGTATTTGTGTATGCAATATATCAGCGTAAAACAATGTTAATTCAATAATCTAATTAGCGACTTGTGAAAATTAGATCAAATTAAAATTTCATTTATAAAATTGCGCAAAATCAAAGTTTATATATGACATTGCACATTGATTAAAGTTCATTTATAATTTTGATATTTTATCTCAATTTCTTTTAAATTAACGGGTTTCCGTTTATCAATAAATTATAAGTCCGAATTTTTTCAATCATTTTTTAATTCTAACCCTATAAAAAAATCTATAATTTTTATCGATTTCTATTTCAACCAATTAATCTAATCAAGGGCTTAAATAATAATATTTAAATTAATTTTATAAATAAAATATATTGATAATCTTTAAATTAATTTTATAAATAATAATAATAATACATTTTATAAATTATAACAATAAACTTAAATATTTAATTTAGCTTAAACTTGATTTGGAGAAATTTTTTAATCAATTCAATCAATTTTGTATCGATTAAATCTTCTTTAGTTTTTTGAGTATCAGTAGAACCATCGGTTCCCATTTCAACTAGTCCATCAGCTCTGATTCGAATAACCATTCTGTATGTATATTTAAACATAAAATAAATGGTCAAATTGCATAAAAGATTCTTATTTAATGCATTTTTATTGATTTAATCCCTTTATTATAATATTTTCATTTTTAGTATCTCTATTTTTCAAAAAGAGTATTTTCAATCTCATAGCATTTGTCGATATATCAATTTTCTCATTTAAGTATCTAATTTTTTATTTGGTTAAAAAAAATTCAACCAATTATATCATGACATGTGACACTTTTTGAAAAAAATTAAATTAAAAATAAGATGTAACTATATTTATAATTAAATTAAAAAGATAAAAATTATAAATGTTTAAAATCATTTAACATTGCAAAAAATAAATAAATACATTTAAAAGAAGTGAAATAAATTAAATAATGTCCAAATTGCATTAAAATTAAATAAAATAATGAGTGGGGGGCATCAAAGCAAATCTCTTATATACTTATTAATTACTATTTCTTTAGATTATTCATCATTATTATTTGAATAAATGGTTGCCTAAATACAAAGTGATTGGACCTATGCATAATGTTTGACTGAGTCAATAAGATCTGAGTTAATAATTGTAAGTCCAACTCACCTACTACTACCCACATGCCCCTTCCTATTATCGCATATGATAATCTCGTTTTTGGAGTTGACTTAAAAATTGGCGTTGGGGAATTGGAAGCAACATTGGCGGATGTAATTTAGAACAGCTTTGACCAATTTAAGATGGACTTTTTCTGACGTGGGATGTTAATTGGGTTAATATTATTATCGAAACGGATCGCGCTCAAGTTAGGAAAGTCATTTTAGATAAGTCTTGTGAGCATTTGAACAGGAATCTAGTCCTGAGAATCCGTAAGTTATGTAGGAGATAATGGCGTGTGGTCATACAACAGATTCCTAAAGCGTATGGGATGAAAAGAGCTTTCCCTTATGGTCCAATAACATTTCAGGAGATTCTGGCGGTGATCGTGGCTGTGGAGTAATTTTGTAATTGGTTCTAGTTTTTTTTTATCTACCAAAAAGAATTGCAATGTTGAGGAGCCAAACTTTTAATTATTATTATTTGGCATAGTGATAAATTGAGCACTTAATCGTTTATATATTTTATCAATTTGATTATTATTATTATTTTAGTTAAATTTGGCAATTAACCTTTTAAAAAAGAGTCCAATTTGCTCATCAACTTTGCACAAAAAAAAGGTCGAATGGTTGCCTTTTTTAATGAAAACAACTAAAACATTAAAATTTTAAACACAGTAGTAGCCTATATGGGAATCCATGTGTACTTCATTCCAATTTCTTTGAAATTTTTATGAACTTATATTTTTAGTTTTTTGAATTATAATTTTTAAATTATTTGTTGACATTACATATAAGACAAATAGTGTTATGTCAACAATAAGTACATGTGGACTATCACACGATTTGCCACAAACATCATTAAAAAATTAATATTTTAGTTGGCGTTTCTATTGAAAAACTATTTGGCTCTTTTTGAAAGATCAATGGTCAATTTTAACTCAAAATAAGAATAAGAGTCGCCAAAAATTATAAACATTAAAAGTTAAATTTATCATTATATTTTTTATGATCAAATCGAGAGAAGAGAAATTACAATAACAGGTTTTGAAGCTAGATCACTAAGGCGTCAAGAAAGCAATTTAATCATTGCTCCTTATGTTAGTAACAACTATTTATTATTATTAAAGATTAATAATATGTGGTTATTCATATATATATATATAGCATATATAAAAAATAAGTGTTACCTATCCATCAGTCTTAGTTTAGTTGTGAAATTATTAAAAAAAATATATTTTATTTTGAGTATATTTTATTTTATATTTTTGATAAATTTAAAAAAAAATACGTAGAAATAATAAAAATCATAAAATTTGAATACAAAACATTATACTTTTCACCATTTCAATTTTATTATTTCAACCAAAATTACTTTTAGCTTTTGTATCAAATTTTTATATATTTGTTGCACAAAATTTTCACCCACATAAAAGATGTGCCATAATTTAAAATTTTTTTATACATTTTCTAAACCACTCATAATATTGTAAATTTTAATTTGATCAAATTAAAAATTGGTACAAACCTAAGTATATTAGAACCGTCTTCAATTTAACGTAAAAATAACCGTACTAATCAGATCAACATTTAGAGTGCGTTTAGTATTGCTTCTAAGAAACACTTTAGAAGACAAAAAGCACTTTTAAGATAAAAATATTTCTAAACAAACTATTATTTGAGAGAAAAAGTAATTTCTCTCGAGCAAAAAAGTAGCCCAAAAACATTTTTTTGAGAAAGCAAAAATTTTAGCATTGCTAAACTAAACCTCAATCCGCTCATGGTTATCTATATTAATTTAATAACAAGCATGCAATGTAGAGAAGAGAAAACAAGTGAAGCCAACTTGGCACAACAAATATTTACCCTAAACCATAAGAAAATAGTCAAAGTGGAGCCTAGCCGTAAACACCAAGTTTGCAATAGCTCATGTGCATCTCATTATCGTGGGTTGTCACTTTTCAACTGACCTTTTTTTGGTCTTTAATTAAGGACCAGATTGAAAGCTTCTTCTCAAAAACATCAGCCGGCCAAGGCCCGCATTTAAAGTCTTCCAAAGGTATATTATATTTTGGGACTAAATTTTAAAATTTTCAAAAATTTAAGAGTTTAATGATATTTTTAATAAAAAATTAGGGTTTAATTAAAAAAAATTTAGCCTCCATAAGGATACCTCTCTACATTATATTTAGTCCCATTAATAATTAGAGGGGTGAGATTAATTTTGAGTCAGAAATTATTTTGGGTTTAGATTAGTTTAAAATTTTCGAATTAAATTATTGTATAACTTTAGACTATTCTAGGTTTTTATTGCTTTGACTCATTTCAAAATTATAATTTGTATCATTTTAGATTAGGATGAATTTTTTTATTTAAATTATTTTTAGTTCAATTTTTTTTTATAATCGAAAACAAATCATTACAGGGAAATATATGATTATGAAAACGAAAAGGAAGGAAGGAGATTATGTAATTATTAGATTTATGGGACACTCATGTGAGTGAAAAAATTTAACAAATATATTTATTAAAATCGTAAATTATAAAAATAGTTATTTTTTTGCCTCGAATTACATTTTAATCACTAATGTTTGAAATGTTACGTTTTAATCACTTATGTTGTCATTTTGTTACGAAATAGTCACTTTGCCGTTAAGTTCTGTTACCTCCCTAACGGCAATCCTACGTGACAGTCCAAATGGGTTTTAAATGCCAACTTGGATGCCCAACTGGGATAAGAATAGTTTTTTCAGTCAAAATGAAAAAGAAAACTAAAAAAAAAAGGAGACGAACAGTTTTTCTTTTCCAGTTCAAAATGTAATTAATTTAAATTTATTTAATTAAAAACTTATTCTCGTCCAAGTTGGACATCCAAGTTTGCATTTAGGGAGGTAACGGAGCTTAACGACAAAGTGACACATATGTCCCTCTAGATTACATTTGGACTGCCACATAAATGACATCCAAGTTGGCATTTAGGGAGTCCCTAAATTGGCATTTAGTAATTTAATAATTTTCTCATTGAATTAGTACACGATTGTTTCATGATACTAATTTAATCAAAAGCTTAAATATAAGTACAGAAAAAGAAAAAAGAAAAATAACCAATAGCTCATTTAAAACCTAACTAGGAAGTCTATTGAGATTGATATAATTACAATTATATTGACGAACAACAATAAAGATATTAAGTTCGAATTACTATAAGTAGAATTAAACATTACAAAATATAAATTAAATTAACAAGTTCAGATTAAAATAACTCTAAACAAAATCTACGTGATATAGATTTAAATCAGAATAAATATGGTGGATACCACATTCATATTACTAAAAAATTATTTTACACCTAGTTTGCTACTACATTGCAAATTTTCTCTACCATTTTAAGAATAAAGGTGGGTTTGGATGGGCGATTGGGTGTAGTGCGGTGCATTTAGCTTACTTTTTTTGTCTCACGCTATAGTATCAGTATAGTATCTAATCTCATCGCCACAGTTGTTTTTATACTAATAGTAGGTGAACACACTACCCATTCAAACTCATCCTAAGCCAATAAAAATCATTTGGGTTTTCCAATTTTAGTTATTATGAGTTTAAATAATTTTGAAGTTCTTTCAGATGAAAGCAAATTTGATATTTGGTTCAATTTAAACTATTGTTGGACTTTTTTTTAATAATCAAATCAGATTGAATAGGGTTTAAATTTGAGTTAATTGATAAGTTTCAAGTTAAAGTCAAATTAATTATAGGCCAATCACGAAGACTAATGAAAAAGAGTCAAAATCTATCTTTGAGAAATATAATGCCCCTAACCTGTAACTTCGTCGGACTAGGGTTAACAGGCATTACCGATCATTTCCGAACATTCCTTATCATTTTCAACACAAAGTCATTCAAACAAAATCATTCATATTCATATAGTCTCTTAATGAGGTCTACGAGACCTTAATCACATGCTAGAAAGGGGTTGGGACTAAACCGAACACTTACGAAAATTTCCAAAATTTAAACATTTTTCTAAGTTACAGAGGTCACACGCCCGTGTGGGTAGGCCGTGTGCCTCACAAGGCCTCGGACACGCCCGTGCGTCCAAGCCGTGGAAAATAGGACATACATACTAACTTGTTCACACGGCCTGAGACACGCCCGTGTGCCTCACCCGTGGTCGACACTGACTTGCACCACACGGCCAGTCACATGCCCTTATGTCTTACCCGTGGTCGAGTCTAACTTGTATCAATTTACAAATTCGAAAGACACGGTCGAGCCATACGCCCATGTGCTCAACCGTGTGGGCAATTATAGGCCATTTTTAAGGCCTCCCACACATTGAATCACCTACAAGCCTCAAATCAAAACCAATTCATACCCCAAAATGTAACCGAACATACCAATACAACTCCAATTAATCATCTACTATGACATTTATTCTTATACTCAAATAAGTTCATTCCAAAACACTATATTCACAACTCAAATCCCATAACTAAGCGTCATCTAGTCATACCATAAATTCACACTTAAAATGCCATTCTCATCAACCAATTCAAGCCTGAAATATACCAAATTTATCATACACTTATCCCACACATATATTACTACATCATTCAACTTTTAAACCATGTCTCATGGCAATATTTACCCAACTCAAAACATGCCACATTTAATAGCCTATACATGCCATATACCACGTATACACATAATTTTAAAAGTACCAACATTGATTGCCGATAGTGTGATTAAATCGCTAACGATCCCCGAATCCAAGCTAACTTTACTGACACTGTAAAACAGAGAAACATATCACAAAGTAAGCTCAAAAGCTTAGTAAGTTCGTAACATAATACATTCAAATTATCAAAACCAAACTCATTAAACAAGTAAATCCATCACCTAGATCAATTCTCAAATATTCATACCATATCATCCATAGCTAAAATACTCATTCAACCAGTCATAAATTCATATATAATCTCATCAACCACAAATGTTCAATACATACCTTAGCCAACACATAGTTATTCAACTTCCAAGCTACTCAATGCTCGATATTACATTTCGATCAACCTTTGTTATCCGTTTAATTTAATCGCACACTTAGTGCCAAATTCGTAGCCGAAGCATATTCATCATCGCACACTTAATGCCTATTCTTTTAACCGACTTATCTCGGTATTGCACACACAGTGCCAAACCAATAAGCCGAAGCTTCCATAACTTCGCACACACAGTGCTATTCATCTCTGTTTCGATTTCAATTACGCACACTTAATGCCATCTAATTCAATTCCGCACATAGCATTTCTAATCTCATAATCATATATATATTCATTCCATAATACTAAAACATATTTTAACTACATGTATTATATCCGAACTTACCTCGGACGTCGAAATACCGAAACTAGCCGATCAATCGAATACTTTGTCTTTGCCTCGATCTCGATCCGAATATCTCCTTTCTTAGTCTATACATATTCAAATTTAACTCATTCAATCACCAATTCATTCAATTTAGTCCAAACACACATATTTAGGGCATTTTACAAAATAACACTCACATTTTCACATTTCGACACTTTAGTCCCTAATTCACAAAATCACAAAATACACAAAATTTTACTACACCATGCTTAGGCCGAATTCTCCTTAGTCTCATACAAGCCCATATATTTCTTTTATTTCACATTTTAGTCTTTCAAAATATTATTTTCACAATTTAGTCCAAATTACTCAATTTTACCAAAAATTCAAATACAAACTATGTTAACCCAACACTAAGCTTTCATATTCCACCAACTAACAACACAAAGCTCACATATTCATTAATGGAATATCTAAAAATCACCATCAATTTCTAAAATTAAAGCATGGGTTTGCTAGAACACTAAACAACGATCACAAAAACGTAGAAATTATCAAAAACCGATCAAAACACATACCTTGATTAAGAACAACAATGGCCGAATGTTTTAAGCCCTAACTCTTTCTTTTCTTCTTCAATTTCGGTGGAAAGATGGATGATAATAGCCACTTTCATGCTTTTATTTTTGTTATATTAACATTAATGCACCAATTACCATTTTCCCTTTATTATTTCATTTAAATTTCCACCAATTAAAGCCCATTTTTGTCCATCCATTCTTTTAATTGTTTATTAACAACATAAGGACTTCTCATTTAGAAAGCCATGACAAATAAACACTTTAACAATCAGCACACAGCTTTTTCATTTTATGCGATTTAGTCCTTTTTTTCAAATTAAACGCACAAACGATAAAATGTTCATACGAAACTTTCACACAAGCTAATTCACATATTATAAACATAAAAAATAATATTAAAATATTTTTTCGACCTCGGATTTGTGGTCCCAAAACCACTGTTCCGATTAGGGTCTAAACCGGGCTGTTTCAAGAAAGACTGGTCTAAGGAAGTGAGGGTAGGAGAAAGTAAGGGAAATGAACCTCATGTCTCACCTAGTTTCAAACTGGTCATTATTAGTGCTAGTACCTTACTAGAATCGAATCACAAAGCTGTGATAATTGAGGACGATAACACTTTAATAGGCCAGGCCCATCATGTGGGCTACTCTATTGCTTCTGCTTTAAAAGATCTTTTGCATGCAATGAGGGTTGATACGTCTATGCATGAGATAACCAAGCGCAGGTTTGAAGTGCGGAAAAAACAAGGTCGTGCCGAATCTTCAAGGTTGTTGTTTGAATGGATTGATTCAATGGCTCGTCAACTAGATAATCTTGATAATGTTTCGGGATAATCTATGGTTGTCATGATGTGTTGTTAGAAACAGATTGTTTGGAAGCGCTACATCATGTCAAGGGTACTATGATGATAGAGCAGTTGGATTTGTATGTCATTCAAGCCATCCGAGACCTATTGTGTCGAGGAGGAATGATTATTGGATTTTCCTCTTGGTCTCAACCTCCTGATTTTGCTTTGGATGTGTTGCATGAAGATGTTACTAATTTATCTTTTTCTAGATTATTTGCTATGGAATAGTTTTTACCCTTCTTAGTAAAAAAAAAAGGGTTGATTGAATTAGTATCACTTATAGATTCTAACTCAATTAAAAAATTACAAAAAAAAAAAAAAAAGAAAACCTTATGCCTTTTACAAAATGACTAACATTACAATAAGGATATTTTTTGTCATTTTATATGTATTACATCATATTAGCTACAACACAAATTTTTTCACCCGTTCAAAACAAATCCCTACATAAGCTAAATATAAAAACTATATAATACCAGCAAGTATGGACGATAGTGATAAGGCACATTGCACTTCCATGAGAAGAATGCAGAATCGAACCTTGAAAACCACGTTGTCGAAAAGAACGCCCACGAATTCCGAACATATGAAAAATATAAAATAAATTATTACCAATAAAACCCCTCGAGAACATCGTATTATTAGAAAAAGAAAGAAAAACTATGTTATACATAAATGTTGGGAAACAATTGCTAAATTGGGTGTTTAAATCTTACTTGATCGAGGTGGTATACTCTGTTCATTCCTAAAGAAATTATTAGGATCAACAGCAGTCTTCACATCAACCAATCTTTCATAATTCCCATTAAAATAACTTTCTCCATAAACTTTCCCTTCTTCATAACTCCATTTTTTAGTAGATCCAACATCAATATCTCTATAATTGAAATAAGCACTCCTTGGATTTTTAGACACAAACGGTGTCATAAAATCATGAAGTAATTTAGCTTGAGTTGTGAAATTCTTATCTGCTTCATTTCCAGGTTGATCCCAGTTCACTGAGTATTGAATTTTATACAGGTTTCCGGCACGGTGGGGGAACGGCGTTTCATCGGGTTTGATTTGGTCCATTCTGCCGCCGTAAGCATTGAAAACCATCCCGACTTTGCCGAGTTCGATCATTTTTTGCCAAAGTGATTCTAACCCAGATTTAGGGATTGGGGTCTGAACATAATCTGATTTTCGTTTTAGAAAACCGGCATCGTTAAGATCCCGATCGAGTAACGCCGTCGGTGGTGTACCTAAATCGAAATTAGCCCACCATAGAACTGAATCGATCCATGTTGTTTCATTACAGTTTGATTTTCCGATGGATAATTCCGGGAAATCTTTTTGTAGAAGAGATACGAGACTATCGGAATCTCCCAAATACAAAGCGATTACAGTGATTCTCGCCGTTTTTTTCTTGTTTCTCGTCACCGGTTGTAAAAGCATTCTCATGAACAGATTCTCGTCGGTCGTCGGAGCAATTGTTTGCCATTTGAATGTTATATCGGTGGCGTTTTCGGTTAATAATCTTTCGATTCTGAAAACGGTAACGGTCACCGGTACAGGGACGAGTTTTATTTTATAAGATAAAACAACGCCGAAACTGGCTGCTCCGCCGCCTCTTATAGCCCAAAAAAGGTCCTCCCCCATGGTTTTCCGGTCAAGGATTTTTCCGTTCACGTCGACTAATTTAGCATCCACAACATGGTCCACCGACAAACCGTACTTTCTTATCAAAGTACCATACCCAGCACCGCTTAAATGACCACCAACGCCAACGGTAGGACAAACCCCCGCCGGAAAACCATGAACTTTACTATTTTTCCAAATGTTATAATAAAGTTCACCGAGTGTAGCACCAGCACCGACCCAAGCTGTTTCATCAGCCATATTAACCGTTATTGACCGGAGATTAAACATATCGAGAACAAAAAAGGGTTTATCAAAAACATAAGACAACCCTTCATAATCATGGCCGCCGCTACGGATTTTGAGTTGAAACCCAAGTTTTTGGGAACAAATAACGGCGGCGGAAACATGGGATTCATCTAAAGGAGTGATGATGATGAGTGGTTTAGGGGTTGAAGAAGTGTTGAAACGGGCGTTTCGAATGTAAGCACGTAGAACAGAAGTATATGAAGGGTTGGATTTAGAGACTATAATGGAGGAAGCTGTGTCAGTGGGAATGGATTGGGTTAAACATTGAAGAAGGGCTTGATGAGTAGGATCTGAAACTGCCATAGAATGAAACAGGTTGAAGAAGAAAACTAGAGATAGAACAAGGTACGGACGCATTGGATTCGGCATTGTAGTGTTTGATATTTTCTTGGGGCATTTGTTTGAGTATAAGCTTGATCTTCACATGTTCTTATTTGTAGCATATATAAGAATATTGGGAAGTGGGAGATTTTTTTTATTTTTTTGATGAATTAAGAAAAAAATCAACTTAATTAATAAATCTACTTGATATTTGGCACTCATTATGGGTGTAAATGTTAAAAAATAATTAGTGGGTATTTTTTATTATAATTTAATTTGATACTCTAATTATTAGAATCTTATTTTCGAGAGTTTTTAAATTGTTGTCTTTTGGACAGTCGATTTAAACCCTTCGAAAGTATTATCTCTGTTTCGAGGTTTTGTCTCCAACTTTTGTGGAAAGCCCTGCATAGTTTACGAAGGAAGACACCTTAATTGTTAGTGATAATTACCTGTAAGACTCGAGAAATGTGTCAATATAGAGTTTGTGAATAATAATGAATATATTTAAGTGCCGCAGTATTCGAACCACCATCAAGGCTTAAAGGTAATATGTTTACAAATATGGTATAGTACCACTTAAGCTTCGTGGGAAACTAAAAACTTGCACATTAAATTTAGATGTTAAAAAATAATAATTATATTTTTAGTATTTTATAAAAATTTCACACTTAAAACTACTCATTTAATACACTTTTTCAAAATTTTATTTGCTTAAAAAGAATTATATATTTTCTATATATTTTTATTTTCTAAAAAGAATTATATAGTTATTTGAGTAAGTGTTGTAGGTTTTTCTTGGAGTTGACTAACCAAAGTCTTAAAAGTTGTTTGAAAACTAAAAAGTGTTTATGTTCAATACATTAATAATAAATAAATAATTTTTTTATTATTTTAATAAAATAATATTATTATCCAATTAATTCTATAGAGAATTAACAGAAAACCTGGGATGGAAAAGTTATTTTTTTTTAATATCCTGAAACTTTAATGACAAAGACAAACCTATTAAGAAAGAAAGAAATATTGAGAAAAAATTTTTGTATTAGAAATTGGGTTGCGTTTTTTTTTTTACTTAAAAAGTAAATAAAATTACAATTATTTTTGCTATTAAAATTGATATGACTGACAGAATAATTAAACAAACAGGTACATGTATCTTATTCTGACATACAAAAATTAATTTTTAATAGTAAAAATAGATAAAACTTTTAATAGAATAATCAATTTACTTTTTAATTTATTTTACATAAATTAATTTTTTTAATGTTTTAAATAAAAAAAAATATAATTTAATTTTTAATATAAAAATCTTCACGAGTAATATCAATAATAGTGGAATATTTGTTAGGAAAATAGGAACTCAGCAGCACACGGCTTTATGGTATGGGCAACTAGGGTCCCATAATGTAACGTGGTTACCTGCTTGCCTTAATAAATTTAAATAAAAAAATTATTAATAAAATTAATTTTGACTTTTCAATTTCGGCGCCTATTATGGATTAAATGGATATATTATTTTTGGGAAATCTTAAAAATGGTGCCTTCTTCACTATAAATATTTATTACTCGGTATAATATAAATAAATACTAAATTTAGGGTAAATTATAAAAATAGTCATTTTTATTTGTTTCAGATTACATTTTAGTCATTTACGTTATAGTTTTGTTACGAAGTGGTCACTCTACCGTTAAACTCTATTACTGGGTCCTACGTGGCAGTCCAAATAGGTTTTAAATGCAAACTTAGATGTCCTACGTGACAGTCTAAATTAAATGTATTTAATTAAAAACCTATTTTCATCCCAACAACTGAACATTCAAGTTGGCATTTAAAACTCATTTGGACTGTCGCGTAGGACTATCATTAGGGAGGTAACAGAGTTTAATGGTAGAGTGACCACTGCGTACAAAACGATAATATAAGTGACTAAAACGTAACATTTCAAATATAAGTGACTTAGATGTAATTTGAGACAAGTGACTATTTTTATAGTTTATCCTAAATTTTATTTTTCATCATTTACAAGGAGTGTTTATTATATTTTCCTGAATTGTATTATGAACAATTTAATAATTTTTTCCTTTTAAAAAATCATAAAAATATGGAAAAGAAATGATTTATCATTGTTTATCTTTAAAAAAAAAAGTTCATTGATTTGGACCCCTTCGCTTAAAATTAAATAATTAAATATAGAAGGATAAATTTCAAAATATGTGCAATGTTATATGATTTTTATTTTGGTACAATAATTGAATTTAAGTTAATTTTGGAGAAGGTGAACATCCGACCAATAGACCACAACTTGGATTTTATGTTATATATGAATTTTGATTTTATGTAATTTTATACATTTAATTTTCATTGAATTCAATTTTCACAAATTACTAACATAATTAGTAATATACAAGTATTTTGTGTTTACGTATTTATATTTATATAATATATAAATAAAATTATTTATTTAAAAGTGTACAATTGAATTAAAATCAAAATTTCATTTGTATGATTGCACCAAATCAAAATTCATGTATAGTTTTGAAATTTATACCAGTATAAAATTATTTATGATCATAATCGAGTGCTAGCTAGATTTTTTTATGGGTTGGAAAGCTTGCTTAACTCAATAGGCTCAATCCTACTTGGACCAGGCTTAGGATAAAAAATTTGTCTCTTGAGCAAACTCAACTCGAGTTCAATTTAAATGATAAAAATATTTTAAAATTTAAATTTAATTATAAAAATATGAGATATTAATATAAGAAGATATTTTTAATATTCTATTAAATTTTAAATAGTAAAACAAGTTTTCTTAAACAGGACAGGTCTATTCAAAAATGGACCTAAACTTGAATTTTTTTTTTAAAACCAGATCGAAACCCAATTTGACCCATAAGCAACTCTAATGTTAGCTTGATGTCACAAAGTCATAAAATTTATGGGCTATGGAATAAATCTGGACACCCTGAATATCTTTTTTTTTCTCAATTAAGTATAATTTTTTAACATTAATCTCATTATAAGTTCTTTATCATATATGTTTTTTTATATAATGTTTAAAACTACCCATAACCACTCCCAACCCTTAAATAAGAGGATAATGCGCTTCAGCACACTCGAACTCACATCCTCCTACACTGACTACAATTTTGATGCCAATAAAACTAAGACTCAATCGGCCATAATTAAGTATAATTAATTAGAAGTTTGGAGTTTGAAATATATATATATATATATATATATATATATATATAAGGAGATTCTTTATATATAGAATTTTACTTAAAATAAAATCCAAATCTAATTTATTTCTCTCCTTAATTTTCGGTGCCAAAGCTTTTCCATTTTTCAAATGAGTAATGTGATAATTGTCTGTCCATTTCAAGTTTCCTTTTAATTTATCAAAAAAAAAAAAAATCAAAGATTCCTTTTTCTTTTTTCTTTTTTAATTACTTTTTGGGGTCTATTGTGTTTGTTTTATGTATGGGATTTGGTTAATTAGACATGTTTGAGATCAATGGGCATTGGCCGAACTTTGGACGGCCATTTCAAACATAATGTTATTATTATATTTAATAACAATTTTGTATTTAAATTTAATATATAATAGTAGATTGAGTCTTAGCTCGATTAGTATGGACATTGTTGTCAATGTAGGATGACGTGGGTTTGAATACGCTGAAGCGCATTATCCTCCTATTTATGAGCTAGGGAGAAACTATGAGTAGTTCTAGGCATTGTGTTATAAAAATCAAATGTGAACAGAACCTATAATAAGATTGTTTAAAAAAATTAATATATAATATATATAGCTATGTAAATAATTTTATAGATTTGATAGCAATTCAAGCATTTAGTGGGCCCAAGTTGAAGATTTGATAATAACATTATGGTAAACTACGCTCAAAGTCAATAAACTATTTTTAAGTTTATATTTTGGTCGTTCAATTTCTAAAAGTTATAAAATGGTAAATGAGCTATTCAAAAGTTTTTATTTAAGTTACTAGATTTTTAAAATAGTTGTTGTATGGCTTTCTCTGTTAGTCCACCGTTTGCACAATCAAAAGCTCTCATTCTCCTTTTATTTTACAATTCAATTTTTTTATGAAACAACTTTGAACGTTACAAATTTGCGAACCAAAATTCAAACAACTTTCTTCTTCGATCTCCGACACTAACAATCATATTGACTTGGATCTAAGATGGGTTTCTTTTACTCGTTGATGGGTACTGATCTACCGTATCAATTGTCGAATCGTCACTGAAGCTCACTAATCAAACTTTTTTTAAAAAAAAAGCTTAATAACCCAATGACTTAAATAACAACTTTCAAATAGTTCAGTGACTTGAATGAAAACTTTCAAATAGTTCAGTGACCATTTTGTAACTTTTGAAGTTGAACGATCAAAATGTAAACTTACTAATAATTTAACAACCTTAGGTGTAGTTTACCCTTTCTTTTAAAAATTCAAGTTGCTATGTGTTAGGATTGACCCGATTAAGCAACAAGTAAAAAAAAAATAGCGGAATAAATTGAGAAATTGAACACACAAATTCAACGTGAAAAAACCCCTCCAAAGAGGATAAAAAACCACGGGCAATGATAATTTTACTATAATGGCAAAAAAACGAAGAGTACAAAAGATGGAGATAAAACTAAACCCTGAAAACCCAAAAATAAAGAACCTTCAAAACGTAAACACAAAATTCTCTAAATGTGTTATGAGTTCTAATCTCTAATTGGTGTATTTTCTAAGGTTGTAAAAGAACCTATTTATAGAAAGAAAATATATTTTGTTTAACTTAACTTGCAAGCAATCTCTTAGAATTTGGGTTACACAATGGGTCACACAACTCTAACACTATGTTATAATAATATTGATGAAATTTCATTTAAATAGAAATCTCTGGTTCCAACCTATTATGTGTGTGATGAAATTATATTTTAACTTTAAAAAATATATAACTCAATTTCAACCTTCAAAAATAATTTATGACTTCATTTCTACCATTATGTGTGTACCTTGTTTGGATAAATTACGGTTTTTGATCCTGTATTGAGTCTTACTTCGATTAGATATATATAATTTATAGTATGTATTTGTTGGTGGAATTGTATTTGTAAACAAACTCGGTTTAATATATGCCATTCTTCTTGTCTTGCTCATTCCAACTTTTTCTTTTGTCCAGCACGATATTACTCTATGTACTGATCATTAATTTATTATGATGATGATGATAATGATGATGATGAGGTTGAATGTTTAGTTATCAATAGGGGTATAAATGAGACACATGTGCTCATAGGTTATTTAAGTTCGACTTGAAAGAAAATCGAACTCGAACTATCAATCGAGTCAACCTTGAGCTTAGTAATACTCGACTTGAACGACTTGTGAACCTTATCGAGTTTTTTTATTTTTTTATATTATTAAATTATGTTATTACTCTTAATATATATTATTAACTCTAAGCTTAATTATATAACCAAGCTTGAGCTTGACTACAAAATTTGGTAAATGAGCTTAATCAAGCTCAAACTCAGGTAACTTGATTATGTTTTGAGCCAAGCTTGAATTTAAAAATAAATATTTGATCAAGCTTAAACTGAATATCAGACTCTAAAAGCTTAAATTGAACTCGAACTTAACAGTATTTAAATTCGATTCAAGTCAATTACACCTCTAATTAACGATATATCCTTATTGTTTAGATTTATTTTGAATTTTAGAATTTGAAATGTGTTTCGTGTTAGAATCCCTATACATGCATATTATAATAAGGTATAAAATAAAAGAAAATAATAAAAGTACCAAAAGACTTTATAATTTGTTTTATTTGTGACCGATCTATCTTAACTCTTTGTTTATATAATTTTGAGATTTTTATATGGCTAATCTCGAGATAATAATTGAGAAAAGATCCGATCTAAGTAATGTTACTTTTCAAGAATACTAATGCGATTTACTTATATATTATGATATGCAATCATAATAAGATATGAGATGACTTTATGAAGAGTTATTTTAATCATTTGTATCATTATATTACGTAAAATTGATTTGATGAGATTTGAGCATATCATGATGCATTGAAGTTTGATTAGTGTATAAGGAAGGCTTGTTGGAAGTTGTTATGGTCACAATTAGAGCGAAGTGTTACAACTATGCCTTTAACTTCTCAAGTCGCATTACTTGCTTTATTTGGAATTAACAATCTTTTCAACCAAAAATGGTTGGGTCATAATTTTACTAATATTATGGACATTTTGTAACACCCCAAACCCGGCCTGGACGTTATGGCTGAATCTGGCGATGTCATATGGTAGTGCTTTTAGAAAACGTAATAACCATGAAACTATTTTTTTCGATATATTAGGTTATCGTAAAACACGTGTCGTTTATTCATTCATTGTCCATTTTCAAAACGTTATACGCTTGTGGAACCTTTTAAAATAATTTGCAAGGTCGTACGTATTTAGATAAAACCTTTGTTTATTTTAAAAACTCGCGTCTTGTCCTACTGCTAGCAGTTTATAAAACAATAATCCCAAGTTTTAAACAAAAATCCGAATGGCCTTATTACATAAAATTTACCCTAAATATAACCAAATCATAATTAAAAATAAACCGTAAATAAGGAATCCAAAACCGTGGTCATCATCGAGTCCTCCGCCGCATCGATCCGTCTACTGCCGGGGATTACTTGAACAGATTAAACAAAAAAGGGGTGAGTTTTCGCAACTCAGTGTGTAATCCCAATAGAAAACATACACACACAGAAGTATCAGAAAACAGACATCAATTCATAATTCGGGCCTGAGCCCATTACAGAAACAGTGTGGACCTTAGCTCACTCAGATACAGATTCAGACATATATTAGGGCCTTAGCCCATTTTAGACAGAATATGTAGAAAACAGAGTCCTACCCACCAGCCTTTACACACCAACTCCGTCCAACCCTACACACCATGTGGGGGATAAAATCAACCCACCCAGCCTTACACACCATGTTGTACCGAATGCGGCACAAAATCAGAAATTTACAGTTGAGCTGCCAGATAACAGGCTTAAGAGCCTTTCAGATACTTCCTCCAATCATAATCCACCCACCCCGATGCAATGCAACATACATGAAAGGCATGCTATTATGCAAATAAAACTCATATATTCATATTAGCATACATGCTTAATACAGAAACCAGACAAACAGATAATTCATTTAGGGGTCTAAGTATTGCATACCGACCCTATGGTAGGTCCACAGTCGACTTGGGCGACCGGTGCAACCTTACAGAGTTTTTAGAAAAATGGGCTCACACGCCCATGTGGCCTGCCCGTGTGGCCCACACGACCCAAATTGGCCTTGGAATTGTGGATTACACGACCTCGCTCGGGCTCGCCGATCACACGTCCTGGTCCAGAATCCCACACGCCCGTATGGTTCACACATGTGGGCCCAAATGCCCGTGTAGCCCACACGACCCAATTGGTCGAGCCCGTGTGTCGCACACGGCCTCGCCTAGAGGTCACACTGCCGTGTTGCTCGCACACGGCCTGGCTCGTCGGTCACACGGCCGTGTGGTGACTAACAGTCTCGCACACGGCCTACCACACGGGCGACCACACGCCCGTGTGGTGTCGACAGAAAGGTTTTCAGCTTTCGCCGAAACCTCGTTTTCTGCATTTTCGGGTACACACCTGTTACTGATTCGCAGCGAAAACACTCCCGAGGCCTTTAACCCTAAGAGAAGAGCACACAACAACTGTTTTAGCAGTCAATCAACGAATTCTACAACTCCCGAAATAACATCTAACACTTACCTGCGACAAAAACCACCACTTAAATCGTCAACGATCGTCGAGAAGTCACTGCTCATAGCCTTCTCCTATACCCAAATCATTCACAAGAAAAAACCCCATGATTATTAAAAGAATTATGCACAACCAATATACCTCCAAAATAATTCGAAACCCTTACCTACTCAACAATACGAAGGGCGAAATGACTACGCACTACGGTTGAAAAGAAGAAACAAGGGAAAAGAAAAAAAATAAGGGAGAACCAAGGTAGGAAACCGATAGTTGAAAGTGGAAACAGAGAGCGGAAAAAAAAGTCAAACGTCAGAGGAAGAAGGGAACTTTTGGGAAAAACAAAACTGATCACATATCCCTAATTTTCCTCACCCCCTAAACCACTACTCAGTTTTTGAAACCAACTCAACAACCGCAAAAATAAAAGCATTAGAGCTTTTGCAAGGACTCGAACACAAGACCTCCACCTTAACAAGGTACCACTAAACCACCAGACCAACAGACCCATTCTATTAATTACTTTCACACTTAAATTTATAAGCCTATTAACCAGAGTTTGGGCTATATTCATAAAAATACCAAAATTTACCCAAGTTGGGACTTGAACTTGGGACCTCCCATACACACCCAGAACACATATCCACTGAAGCAAATACCCAATTGTATCAAAATTACAAAAGCTGAAATTAAGCAAAAACCGGGGCGTTACATATTTGTTGGCCCATATATGAAGATTAATTTTATGGAGGAACAAATCTTTGAAGATTGAATCGATCTAGATCAAGCAAATCATATCCTTGTTTTGTGAGGATTGGCTTGAATGATTTGAAGACTTATAATCCTACACTTTACTTTAGAAATGTCCAAATAATCCTAAACTTATTATGATACTTGTAAAGCCTTTTTATATGACTATTTTAGCGGGATCTTGAATGTAGTTGATAGGTATTTTAGCAAGCTTAAAATTTTTATATATTAGGGGTTTGCGTAAGATAGAATTAAGGAGAATGAATTGTGTTTGAGAGTGTGAATTGTGTTTGAGAGTGCATTTTGTTAGTAAAATAAGCGTGTTACTTGATTTTCAGGGGAAAGCTTAGAGGGTGTTTGGTGTGATTGAAATTTATTACTTTCCATGAAATTTAATTGGTTGGAATATGATTCAAATGTTTGGTATGCAAAAATTAACTTATTTTCCTTAGAATGTAACATTCCTACAGGAATTACTTTCTCACAAGTAATAGAAAGTGATTTCCTTGATAACAGATAGGAAATTACTTTGCCATGTTGATGGAAAGTAAAAAGGATTTGCTAAGACATTTGTCTAGTATATTTTTTGTTATAAATATTTCATTTAAAATACACTTTTTGTTATAGATATTTTTAAAATATAATTTTTCATCAATATTAAATCTTACTATCAAGATAATATCAAGCCATATATATATATATATATGCAATATATGAATACACTTGAATTTATACATACAATGTAATGAGGAAAATTTTACAAAATTTACATATTCACAATCTTGAGTTAATATACAAGTAATTTTTCAAATGTATTCATGTAACGAATTCAACCAAAACTGTGAGGAAATCATAACATTGTGGACTAATTCAAATATTTGTTAAAAATTAAAATGACTGAAAATATTGAAATACATTAATATTATATTTTATTTAATAAGGATAATTTTGTAAAGTATCCTTACGCTTATCCCAAGAAAGTATGAGTACATCAAATATTCCCCTCAATCATATTTTATGTGAATCATAACATTGGAAAACACTAAAAGCTTCCTTAGTGGAGAGAAACTTATATCTCAGGTGCTAAGATTGCTACACTAGTGAGTAGTAAGATTTAAATCATTGTTTACAAAAGATTAAAGATAAATGAATTTTCACTTTGAACAAAATAAATGAATTTTCACTTTTAACAAAACCCTGTAAATGTAGATGAAAATCGACCTGCATAACCAATTACTTTTGTTTTTGTTTTTTTTTTTATTGTTGTTTCGCAATTGTTCTTGCAAAAATAAATTGTTTCTTCATATCCATTTGCATCTTAATCTCCCAAGTCTAATTCTTTCCCAAGCCTTATGTTTTTTTCATTCAGAGCTTTCTTCCATTCTAGTTCCTTTAGGGTTGCATAAATATTTCTTTTAAATCTATTAAAATTGTTCTTTGCAACTCGAAATCTAGAAGACAATCCTTCATAATGTAAATGTGTTTATCATTTAATTTCATGATTATTTTATAGTATAATTGACAGTAATTGCTTCGGCACAACTATAGTATCCAGTAACTCAAACTCGACAATTGGGTCAGGTGAAAAGTGTTATAATACTTTTGAATGATGACTACACTTATATTTAATAATAATGGACACAAAAGTAATGGAGGGGAGTTGAAACCTTTACTCAATACATCAAATTTCTATTGATGTTTGTTGTGTTTCTTTGATTAATTTTAGTTGTTTTGATACTTTCTTTTTAATACTAAACAAGGAGTCAACTATTTTGAATAATGATTTAGAGGAAGTTTAAAATTAAGAATTTTTTGAGTTCGACTGTGGGCTTCAGTTGTAACTAGATGAACAATGGAAAGAGTAAAAATAAAAATGGACACAGAAGCTGGTTATGCAATTTGGAAAACTTACTTATGTGGGGCATTGGCTAAAGAGTAACGCATTATCAATCTATATTACACAATATGATTTAAGTTTAAATAATTTATAAATGAGCAAGTGTCAGAATGAAATGCAATAATAGATCATCACAATTTTACAGCTAGATACACAATAATAACCTCAACCAAACAGTCTACCTCAAACTTGATCACATAAAGGAAATAATCATGCTTGGTGTACATGAATTGACATAAGAGTACAAGAAAGTGTTAAGAATTACCACAATCTAAAAAGGACATCAGCAAGGTGACTAAGAAATAAGAATGCATCCTAGTTTACGTGTAAAGTAATAATTTTTTAAAAAAAAAAAAGTGGTAAAAGAATTATAGTAGTTAGATTGTATTTTGTTTCTTTTACTTAAAAAAATGAATAAATTAGTCTATATACATTAGATCAAAAAGTAAATAGGTCATTCTATTAAAAATTTTATTCATTTCTATTGTTAAAAATTACTCCCTGTACATAAATATAAGGTACATGTGACACATGATGTGTCATTATCTAATTATTCTGTCAGTCACGTCAATTTTTAACAATACAAATACATGAAATTTTAAAAAAATGATTGATTTATTTTTTTTAATTTAATGTATGAAAACTAATTTACCTTTTTTTTTTAAGTAGTGCAATTTAACTTCTAGTGTAGAAACTTCTTAATGTACTTTTCAAAAAAGAAAAGAGAAAAAAGTCAATGGATAAACTGGAAATTATGCAATTGAAGGTGAAAAATAAGTACTAGCATATGTTTCTAGAGCTCGAATATTTATCAACAAGAAACCTGATATTCCCACCCAATTTAAGTCATGTTTAGTTTATTTTCGACGTCAGAAATTGTTTTCCATTACAAAAACAATGTAAAGCTAACATTAAAATCATGGTTTGACAAATCAAACAAACAAAAAAAAAAAAGTAAGAAAATGGTGCTTAGAAAATGGTGCTTTTGACTTTTAGAAATTGACTTTTAAATAAAACAGTTCTATTATTCTCTCATAGGTAAACTTCATCACTTTTCTTTCAATGCCAAACACTTCTATAAATTTTCAAAGCCAATTTTTTTTTTATTAATTTTTGAATTTACAATTAACTATATCAATAATTTCAAGCAATATCATTTACTAAACTGAATAACTAACTAATCCACTGAACTCATGATCCCAAACTCCCATTGGCTTTTTCTACACTTTTTTCTAAACTAACCTTTATCTAACAACAATTCTAAATTAAACCTTATACTCACTGATGCAAAATGGTAGCAATAAATGAAAAAAACAACCACATAAGCTGAAAAAAAGAAAAAAACCCAATGGATGAACGGGAAATTAGGCAATCTAACAAAATGTCTCTAAAAGTGGCAAAACAATCAAGAAACCTAATATTCCACCTTGTTTAACCCCAATGATCTTCTTGCAATGGAAGAATATAGCAACCAAACAAGAACTCCAAACAATAATAAGCATCTAAGCCAAAAAAAAAAAAATATGGAACTTTCCCTTTTTATATTTACCAGCCTCCAGTATTAGATAATAGATAGAGATATCTAACTACCAAGGCTAAATCTAAACTATATAGCAACTCTTTCAAATATTAATAGAATTAAAAGAGCCCATAAGCCAAGCTAATGAAAAGCTTAGTAAACAATGAACAAAAACATGGAAGGAATTCATGATATAACAGTTTTTTTTTTGTTTCTTCTTTCTTCTTTTTCTTTTGAATATTGTTAAAACTATGTTTGATCAAAAGACGATGATTGATTAACTGAAACATTAAGAAAAGAAAGAAATAACATTGACCCAATTGACCCCAATTCCTCATCATTTTCAAAACTTACATAAGAAATATTTTTTTAATGGAAAGAAAACTAAGAGGAAAGTGGTGGAGGGGGTAATAATTGGTATAAATTTTGAGCAACCTGATTTTGTCCTCTGATTATGAAAGGATGCTGCAATAATTGAGCCGCCGTAAATCGCCTGGTCGGATCCTTCTGCAAACAACATGATATAAAATGCCTAAATTCATAAGAAGCAGTGGGCGGTGCCTCCGGTGGTTGAGACATACAAATTGCACACATAAGACTGGCCCAATCACCTTGTCTTCCCACCGCAAAAGGAAACCTCCCTAAATAAAATTCCAATATGCTAACCCCTAAACTCCAAATATCACCAGCGTAACCATCGTATTGTCCTTGGTTTAAATCAGTGTTGATCCTTTCAGGGCTCATGTAAGCTATTGTCCCAACGGATGAATTACATGGATGCATGGTTTGATCCAACATCCGACTCACACCAAAATCAGCTATTTTAACCTTCTTCTTCGAATTGATCAACAGATTCGAGGGTTTTATATCGCGATGAACGATGTGTCGCCGGTGAAGGTAGTTTAAACCATTGAGGATTTGTCGAGCTAGATCCGATAAGTTAGATTCGTGTGATATATGAGTCCCTTCTAAAGATCCAACATCCATGAATTCCAATAGGACCTGAATTTCGCCATTTTGATCGTACATTTCATGGCATTTGACAACGTTAGGATGATCAACATCACGGAGGATTTCGATCTCTCTACAGATCTGACGACGGACGGTCTCTTCATGGTTCCCGTAGATGACCTTAAGTGCATAAAGGCGAGACGAAGGACGGTGGATGACTTTATACACGGTGCCTCCCGCGCCGCTTCCTATTCGGTTGACCCGATCGATTTCCGACAAGTTGACTTGTTTAGAGTTAGCGTTACCGTTGGAGCAGGTTGACTGAGCAGCGTTGGAAGCCGGAGGAAGCGGAAGAGGGACGGGGAGGGATACGGTGCGTTGAGGAAGCGGTACGGTTAGTTCCGCCCGTCTACGTGGACGGTTTCTATTGGCCGAGGAAGAGCCGCCAACTGCCGGCGGTTGAGATTGTTGATTGGGTCTCATTTCTCCCAAAGAAGGAGAATTGAAGGAATTGAGAAATTGCATTAACAGTTTTTTCTTTAAGATTTAATGTTTTGATAAATAAATTTTTTTTGTTATTTATTATGGTTATTATAAGAAAAAATTAATGAAAATTTTAAATTAGAAAAAAAAAAGTAATTATAAACAAGAAAAACAAACTCATAAAATATTTAAAATTAATAATAATAATAAATAATTAACACTGTTGGCAAAAACAATAAATAGATGATACTGATTTTAAGGTAAATAGAGTTTAATTTTAAAATTTAAAATATATTTTTAATTATTTTAGATCAAAATTAAGATCAGATTATAATTTTTTTTAACCATCTTATTATAGATTCTAATCATATCTTTTTTTTTTTTTGGCAAAATGTTTAAAATTACTTATAACCTCCTACCAACCTATAAATAAGAGGATAATGCATTTTAACACATTCAAAGTTTAAACCTACATCCTCCTGATTGGCAACAATACTCATACTAATGGAGTTAATACTCAATCAACTTAGTTAAGTTTATTTTTTTATTACATTATAAAGTTTATCTTTTTTAAACTAAATTCAAATTGGGCTTTATTTAAGTAAATCACAAGTACATAACTAGGAAAACAAAATAGAAGGGCCTAAAGAAAAGTTTTCGACCCATGAAAACAAGAAAAAAGATAGATACAAACCCATCAACAATTATCAATCAAAGAAAAGAGACCCTAAACTATTCCCAAAAATTAAAAAAAAAAAAAGACTCTGGAACCATATTAATGGCACCTTTAATTTTGCCCAATCAGAAAATTGGTCACCGCCCTGTCCCTTCATCTACCTTTTCTTCTGCTAGACACTTCCAGATTCCCAATGGAGGCATTTTCACCTACCACTTTGATTATCACGTTTCAGCCTCCCCTTCTTTCACTTTCTTCATTTCATTTTCAGATTTGATTTTTCTTCTTTCTCTCTTTCCTTCCGCCTCCCCCTTCTTTCACATCCTTCCCTTCATTTCCAGTTTGGTTCTCCCTCTTTTTCCTTTTCTTTCAGATGCTCAGCATATTCTGGGACACTTTCGATAAGGTAAATCTCACCCTTTCCCTTTAATGTTTTTGTTGCAAGAGTATGTGCTATGCTATTCGCTGTTCGTGGAATATGTTCAAACCAACATCTTTTAATTTTTGCCAGTAACTGTTGAATGTCGTGTATATATGCCCTGATCATTGATTTATCTTTGCTTATTGTTCTGCATTTCTTTATTATTGATAATGCATCCCCTTCGATGATGAGTTTTGACCATTGCATGTCAATGCCGATTTGGGTTGCTGTCCTGCAAGTGATTGCTTCGGCAGCAAAGGCTGATTCAACTTGTTGATAGATCGTTGAATATGATAATAGAACTGTACCTTCTCTGTCTCTGACTACGATCCTCACTGCCGATTGACAAAGCTTTCCATCATATGTTGCGTCGAAGTTGATCTTCACGGTCTGGCCAGGTGGGTGTTTCCATCTTTTGACTTCCGAAAGGACTTTTGGTATTTTCTCTTCAATCCCATTCAGTTCTAAAATATAACTATTAATGAAGTTTGCTGTCTCTTTCCCAAATCTACTAACTTTCTCGTGTATTCGCTTATTTCTTTCTCCCCAAATTGCCTATAAAGTGCAATAGAAGACTCTACATTTGGAAGGATTAATCTATTCGAAAACCCAGGTAAGCCACTGTATAAACTCCATATGTGAAACTTTAAGAATTTCCGAAAAAAATAATTCTTCCCATACTGATTCTGAAACAGGACATTCTCGGAATAGGTGGTTCATGGTTTCTGCTTCTTTCCCACACCGAGGGCAGATTGTGTTATTAGATAGTTTCCTATTATGCATATTAACCCGTATAGGTAGATAATTCCACGATATTTTCCAGACTGTAGCTTTGATCTTAGAATGTAGATTAAGTAGCCAAAGTTTTTTGTAAAATTTCCTATAATCAGTTTGTGAAGCGTAAGCTTTAGGATCAATTTCGATGCCCTGTAATAGTTTATAGGCACTGCGTATCGTGAATTCTCCCGAGGGCTCTCCACTCCAGGCTAGAATATCATTATGGGGTTCTTTTGCTAGCGGAATGCGTAAGATCTTTGCAGCTACATCCTCCGGAAGGTAGACCTTATCAACTCTTCTTTCCATTTTTTGCTATTATCATCAATTAATTCGGCAACTTTAAAATCGCACAAATTATTAACGTAAGATGATAATCTAGAATTGTTCAAATATGGTATCCAAACATCATTCAAAACTGAAATTTCTGATCCCCTACCCACTTTCCACCAAAGGCCATATGCTAAAACGCCTGTAGCTGCCCATATTCTTTTCCATGTAAATGAGCAATTATTTTCCAAACGCGAATTTAGAAAATCCTCATTCGAAAAATATTTTGCTTTTAATACTTGTGCAACTAACGAGTTAGGATTGTTCAGAATTCTCCAACCTTGTTTAGCTAATAAAGACACATTAAATTTAGCCATACTCCTAAATCCCATTCCTCCCTCGTCTTTTGATAGACACATATGTTGCCATTGACACCAATGAATTCCTTTCTTCCTATGTGCTTTTTGCCACCAGAAATTAGCGATGATCCTCTCAAGTTCTCCACAAAGGGAATTTGGTGGTAGAAAACAGGACATAGCATAGGTCGGAATTGCTTGAAGTACTGGTTTGATGAATACCTCCTTGCCTCCTTGTGATAAAAATCTGTTACTCCAGCCTTTGATTCTAAACTGAACATTTTCTTTAAGATTTTGAAAAGACTCTTTTTTACGTTTGCCAACCACATTGGAAAGACCTAAGTACTTTTCCATATTTGTGAAGATCTTACTCCTAAGATTGCCGATATCTCCCCTTTATTTTCTTTCGATGTGTTTGAACTGTAAAAAATCGTAGATTTATTGAAATTAACACATTGGCCAGAACATTCTTCATATTCCTTAAGAATTCCTTTTAACAGTCTCGCTCCTTTATTTGTTGCTTCTTTGAACAATATACAATCATCTGCAAAGAGTAAATGTGAAATCACTGGTCCTCTCCTACTTGCCTTTGCTCCTTTAATCAGACCCTCTTTCATAGCCAATCTCATTAATGCCAACAATCCCTCACTACATAATAGGAAAAAAAAGGGCTAAGAGGATCACCCTGTCTCAAACCTCTAGTAGCTTGAAAAGCTCTTCCTCTCTTTCCATTGATGTTAATTGCATATGACGCTGTGGTAATACATTTCAAGATTAATTCCACCCAATCTTTTGCAAAACCCATCCGCGTCATTACTTCCTTAGGAAAACCCCACTCAACCCTATCGTAAGCTTTGCTCATGTCAAGTTTGGCTGCCATATATCCTTTTTTCCCTGTATGTTTTTGTCAAAACGTGTGTAGAATTTCATAAGCTAGTAAAACATTATCAGAAATTAGCCTTCCCGTGACAAAAGCACTTTGAGCCGCATCAATGCATCCCACAATTACTTCTTGAAACCTATTGACAATTGTCTTTGCCACGATTTTGTAGAGAACTATACACAAGCTAAGAGGTCTGAAGTTGGCTAAATTGATAGGGTTTTGAGTTTTTGGAATGAGCACAATATCTTTTGAATTTAGTTGGCCAAAATTTTGATCATTGTTTAGAATTCCCAAACAAAAAGTAGTAACTTCTTTACCTACAATGTGCCAATATCGTTGAAAAATTAGTGTTGGAAATCCATCAGGTTCTAGTGCTTTAGTTGCCCCCATTCCTTTTAAAGCTAAAAACACTTCTTCTTCTGTATAATCTGATAATAAGGTAGCATTAGTATCTGGCGAAATACTCTTCTCAATGCCTTGTAATAGATGAGATAGGTCCCCAACTCCATTTGACATAAATAGCTTCTGAAAATATAAAGTAGCAGTTTCAGTGATCTTACTTTCTTCGGTAGCCTCTCCTCTGCCGTCTAGCTGCAGCCTAGAAATTGTATTTATTTTCCTACGAAACGAGGCATACTTATGAAAGAAGGCTAAATTCTTGTCCCCTACTTTAAGCCAGTTTGCCTTTGCCCTTTGTTCCCAGTAAATTTCATCTCTGTCGATTTTCATGTTCAGATCGACCTTAGTTTCAATAATCTTCGCTATCGTATCATCATCTCTTTCTTTTGCCATCAACATCTCCAATTCCTTAGTCAACTTTTTCTTTAACCCCTCTCTCTCTTTTTTAATTGACCCTACTCATTCCTTTAAGTGTACTTGTAGCTTTTCCAGTTTCTCTAAAATTGTACCTGTATTTGATTCCCAAGATGCCTTAATTTCTTTCTCTAGGAATTTCTTTGTGATCACCACGCCTCAAATTTAAATTGTGAGTTTCCAGCATAGATGTTTCAATTTTTGTATTTAAAAGAAGTAGACAATGATCTGATATCGAATGGGGTAGATGATGAATATTGCCTGTTGAAAAAAGACTCTTCCATTTCTCATTTGCAACTCATCTGTCAAGTCTTTCTTTGATATTTGTTTCTGCAAAATTTCCTCTTTCCCATGTAAACCAGACCCCCAAATACCCTATATCTTCTAATTGACATTCTTTTAGAGTCTCTCGGAATGCCTCCATTTTCCTTTCTTCTCTTGGTATCCCTCTACTTTTCTCAAAGATGTACATTATTTCATTGAACTCCCCCTTTACTAGCCATGGGTGACTTTGATCTTCTCCCAATTTCCATAGTAGATTCCAAGAATCATTCTTACAATTAACATAAGGTGAACCGTAGAAACCTGTAAATCTCCATTCTTCATTAGTATTCTTCTCCTTAACCATTACATCAATGTGGTTCTTAGAGAAGCTTTTTAAAGTAACTATGATATCTTCCTTCCATGCTAAACACAAACCTCCACGCAAGCCTTCAGCTTCAATCTCAATCTCATTTAGAAAACCACAACTCCTCCTGACATTTTCCATACGTTGCTTATCAATTTTTGTCTCCATTAAGAAGACCATGTGGGGATTCTGCTGCTTTAAGAAATATCGTAGCCTCCTAGTCGCCCGTGGACTCCCCAACCCACGAACATTCCAGCTTATACTTTTCATTGTGTCCGGTTGACTTGCCTTTTGGCAACTACCGATCTCATAAATTGTGGAGCATTATCTTTCTCCATAGTTTCAATCACTGCTTCTGGTAAAGATTCTTCGCAAACCTTTTTTCCTTCTTTTTTCAGCCTTTTTATTCCATCTTTATGTGCTTCTACTTAACAACAATTCTCAATTTCATCTTCTGGGGATTTTCTCTTCCTTGTGCTGCATTCGCCCTTTCTTTTCATCATCTCTTGTGCTGAGTCTATTGTTTTCCATCTTACCTTCTTAACTAAATCTGGATTATTAGCTTTCTTGTTTTTGCTGACATCCATCTGAACATCTTCCATAAGTTTAGATACTTCCTCCTTTTCCTTCATCTTTTCCTCCCCGTCATTCAATTCTAGTTTTTTAAACAGCATCCTATTCGTACTATCTCCCTCTTCAATTGTTTTTCCTTTCAGTGCCTGTATCTCTGCACCTTCTGTATAAGAACACTGGGCCCTCCCCTTTTTTGAGAAAGCATTGAATTTCATACTCTCCTTTCAATTTAAATTTGATTCTGCTTTTAAAACCGACGTGTATGGTGGATCAACTCTGATTTTATTTTTTCCTGCAGGATCAAGCTCATGGCAGTCCATAAGACCATGCCCCATTCTTCCACATCCAAAGCAAAACATCGGTAACTTTCCATACTTAAAAGAAATCCATGATTTATTCATATTATCAGTTGAGACAAAAATACCTCGTCTAAGGGGTTTCTGCACATCAAGATTTATTCTGAGACGACATAAATCTCGATTAATTTCAGA
The DNA here is from genome assembly GCA_005393395.2 of Gossypium australe. NCBI lineage: Eukaryota > Viridiplantae > Streptophyta > Magnoliopsida > Malvales > Malvaceae > Gossypium > Gossypium australe. The sequence continues at coordinate 4,509,995 of CM016619.1, read as the reverse complement.
TCTAAGCACCCCACCAAAAGTAACACCAATGGTATGTAGTAGATCTTTTTTTATCAAATTCTGGTAAACACGAACCTATCCTTATCCAATACGGTGAAGAATTGAGTCGAATCTGGGCTTTTTCCATCGATTGGGTTATTCTATTAAATAAAATTAGGCTTTTTCGGAATAGCCATGGCCTCCCCTCTATAATCGTCTCCAGATATTCTTCTAAATCAAATGTGATCAAAAATAAATTCTGCCCTGCCATCTGAATCTCAAATTTCTTCTTTGTCTTCCATATACTTCTCATCTGTGCCCTAAAACTTTCTGGGTTGTAAAACTTCTCTATCTAAATTGTACAGACCAGAGATGGTTTCTCACTTGGAATCACAATCGACACTTTGACAGATAGTTGTACGAGTTCTTCTGCTAGAAGGGAAATCTCATTCCTCTCTTTTCGACCGTCACCACCGCTTTTTGCCATCCCAAGCCGCAGCAATTACTGCTTTCTCTAAGACTTTATGCAGAGCACTCTTGGCAACATCAAGTTTAGGCTTTAAACCATCATGAAATTTATCACAATCATTATAAAGTTTATCTTAATTAAACTTGGAAATTTAAAAATAGCTAAGACTATACTATTGAGTTAAATGAAAGGAATATTTTTAGAAGTTGACTTTTTTTAAGGTAAATTATTAAAACAGTCACTTTTATTTGTTTCATATTATATTTTAGTTATTTATGTTTGAAATGTTGCGTTTTAGTCACTTACATTATCGTGTTGTAATATTTTAGTCACCTGAGCCATTAATTGCCGTCAATGGTGTAATGGTAAGCTAACATGGCACGTTAAATCATCATTTCAAATGAAAATTTTAGATTAAATTCTACAATTGGTCCCTATATTTTTTCATTTTGAGCAATTTTTTTTCTTTTATGCTATTTTAACTTTTCTTTTTTTTTTCCATTTCTTTTTTTTATTTTCCATTCTTTTCTGCTTCTCCCTCTGCTTTCCTCCCTTCTTCATTTCTTTTAACGTAGTTTTTCAATGTTTTCTATTTGGTAAAACTAGTCCACAAGCTTGCCTCACTCGAAAAACTTAAATTGTTCAAAAAAATAAAAGTATAGGGACTAGTTTTAACAAATGGAAAATATAGAAAAACTAAATTAAAAAAATGAAGAATGGAGGAAAACAGAGGGAGAAGTAGAAGAGAATGAAAAAAAAAAGAAAGTTAAAAAAACATAAAAATAATTAAATTGCTCAAAACGAAAAAATGTGGGGACCGGTTGTATAAATTAACCTAAAATTTTTGTTTGAAATAATGATTTAACTTGCCACATTAGCTTCCTGCTACACTATTAACAACAATAAACAGCTCAGTGACTAAAATGTTACAACGCGATAATGTAAGTGATTAAAATGTAACATTTCAAACATAAGTGACTAAAATGTAACCTAAAGTAAACAAAAGTGACTATTTTGGTAGTTTACCCTTTTTTTATTATTTAAAATAATTAATATTATGCTATTCCATAAATAAGGGATAAATTTTAAAACTATACATGAACTTTGATTTAATGTGCAATTATATATATGAATTTAGAATTTTTTTTTCAATTTTATACATTAAATTTTGATTTGACTCAATTCTCACAAATTATTAACAAAATTATTGATGTGGCGTCATTTTATGTTTATATATTGCACACAAAAATAATTATATTTATCCAATATAAAAATAAATTGATATATTTTGCAACCAAATAAATTGATGTATTTATTTCTTTAAACGTGTATGATTGAATCAGAATTAAAGTTTCATGTATACATTTTAACCACAATCAAAGTTTCATGTGTATAATTGCATTATATTAAAGTTCATGTATCAAATTGCATATAAAATTAAAGTTCATGTATGATTTTGAGATTTATTCAAATAAGCAAATATTTGTATTAAATTTTATTTCGAACATATAATTTTAAAATTTTTATTTTACATTAATTAAACATAAATATTTTATTTTTGATAATAAACAATAATTTTTTATTTAAATAATAAATACTAATATTTTAGATATTAGACCAAAATTTGAAATTCTTTATATTTTGGTATATGTAAGCCACATGGAAATTTCCTCATATAGAGTTAAGTTGAATGGAAAATTATATCAATCGAGTTTCAACTTTGATAATGGATTGTGGACAAAAAAGTTTACTCCTTTATATTATTGACATTAACAATTATTATTATTATATTAATATAATTTTTTTAAAGTTTTTGCTATTATTATATTTTACTATTGTTTATTTGTTGCTGTTTGAATGAATATGAACTTGAATTTTCATATAGTGTGTACAAATTATAGATTTTTTATGTCATTTTTCTTGTATGAAGATAAACTTGTCTTTTTAAAGAAAATTGGGTATGAATTTCCTACCTTATTCTTCATGTAAATGTAATAATTTGAGTCACGACACGTCGTATTTTAAATTAATGTCACATCATTTAATTAAATTCATTTCACATTATTATCAGGTTAAGCTTTTTAATGCTCTTTTTGTGTTTTGATTGATTGATATTTTAAAAAGTGATTTGACATTAATTTAAGGGTTGAAGTAATGTTGGTATGCAAAGCTTATAATGAGTTAAGTGTTATCGTGAACTCGTAATGCGTAATGAGAAAAGAAGGTTAAAGATTCTCAAACAAGTTGCTTAGTCTTCACTTGCAGGTGGTTGAGTGAAATTGAATATTGATGGAGTGATCAGTGGCACCAACGACTAAGCTTTTGTTGGCGGTGTTCTTCGGGATGCTAATGAATCTTAGTTACTAGGATACAATAGGAAGGTGGGAGTGTGTTTAGTTACTCAATACAAAGGGTTTTAGAAAAATTCAAGTTGAAAGTGGTAATGTTGCAATTATACACATTCTTAGTAATATTAATGAGATAAGGAACCCTTTAGCCATGGTGAGATTAGACTTTAGTTTTTTTAGGTTATTTTAGGAATTTACCTTCCCCTTGTAATAAAAAAAAATTAAGTATATCTCATAAAATTAACATTTACAAAATAACCATTTTGTTATTTTTTTCTAATGTATAAAGTCGTTTTTGCTCATTTTAAACGAGCAAAGACCAAAATGCACTCCATGTTATAAAATAAGGACTTTTAACTTAAAAAAATTGAGTTGGAAGTTGAATCAGAGGTCAATTAAGTTGAACCAAGTTCGAAGAATGTCAAGTTCGAGCTCAATTCTAAACTCACAGCTCAAAACTCGGCTCAACTTAATCAACTATTATTTTCTAAATTAAACTCAACTAAAAATATAACGGAATTATTTGAACTAAAATTCAATTAAGCTTGTTTATAAGTTTCCTTGAGTTTGAAGTCGAAAAACTTTTGCATATAAAGTTTTTATATTAATTAAAGTTAATAAATAATTAAAATATTCTAAAACAATAAAATTTTAACTGTAAAATATAAGTTTGATTATTTTTTCAAATGTAGAAATTATTTAGTTTTCGAATGAAAATCAAATCACACCAAAAATTTAAACCCCACACACACACACAAAAAAAAAAAAAAAAAACCAAACATATAATAGCAATACTAATGAAACTAAGGGTTGAAATGGGATTTGAGAAGGAGTAGAAAAGGTTCAATGGAGTAGACTCTTAGGAGTAGAAAAGGTTCAATGGAGTAGACTCTTTTGGTACCCTTTTCACATATCAAACCAGTCTTTGGTTACTTGGATTGCAATCCATAATAGATTGTCAATTAAACAAAGAATCATTTGGAAAGAATTGAATAGGTATGATAGATATACGTTCGAAAAATGAGGTAGAGTGCAATTAAATTTTAAAATTTATATGCAATTCAAAGTAAGTCCTTGATACTTTAGTACTTAAATGTGTTTTGATCTGAATTCGTTAGTTGAATAAATTGATTTACGACAAGTTCAAACTACCTATAGAGATCCGCGGTGCTTTCGTGAAACAATCGTATCTCGAGCTATAGAACTCAAAATCAGGCAATTCAAGGTGAGTTAAAAAGATATCTCGAAGACCTACAACCGATTAATTTTCACTTTTTCTAGACCTAGTTGGAAGCCCTCCAAAAATTGAAGTCAAAGTTAGTTAGATAAGTCCTATGAGATTTCGATTTCTCTCAATGATCTATTCATCTTTACTTCTAACTTTTCGATCTTCTCTACTATCTGCTAACTCACAGATTTCAAAATGTGTGAGCATCGTATAAAAAATAAACACATGTGCACTTTCCTAGAATCATAAAGAAAAACAATTTCAAAAACCCTTTAAATAGACAAATAATACATATCTATATAGAAGCTTATTAGCTTTAATATTAATCTAATATATATTCTATAGCAATTACCAAATTCACATATTAAAACAAAGGAAGTAAGTTTGACTATATTATCATATTTATTACCTTGACCTATTAATCACATTAATCATAAGCATATGTTTTTTTTTATCGTTCATGTTCGTTTTATAGTTCATGTTCGAGATTTGGGGTTACCCTTCCCAACAATGTCGTCTTCAAGATTCAAACTTAAGTCTCCCTTTGAGAATGCAATGTTCTGATCACTTTACCATGCTTAAATTTGAAATTTAATCCCTATAATTTTATTTGATATAATTTGTGTTAGGGATAGAGTGGCTTCAGTCATATTGTGGTTTTGATCCCTTACACTGTATAAATTTGAGATTTAGTTCCTATACCCTTTTGGGTGCAAAATTTGGTTTCTCTATTATTATAATGATATTTGTTAATCTAAATAATTAACACCCTTAATTATTGTAACACCCCAAACCCGGCCCACAAGCCTTGACCGGATCTGGTATGTCACGGAGTAGAAACGCTTTGAAAGGTTTTCGAATTTACAATGGAAATTTTCAATTTGTTGGGGTAATAAAATGGTGTTTGCAAAAACTCAAGTGGATTGATTTGATAAATACGATTGAGTTGAAAACCCTTTCTTCCTTTGAAACCATTTAATCATTTGAATTTTTTTTTTAAAGCATTAGAGTTATCGATAACTTAGAAAATTTTGTTACCCGATGGTAACATTTTTGAAAACGCATACGAGTACTTATTTTGAAAACGTTACCTTTAACCGATTTGCTTAACAGTTCATAAGTTCATCAGTTATATAATAAAGTAAAAAAAAAAAAACAACTACCTAAACATCCAAAATAATAAGCGGCCATATTACAACCCAATCGAATTTTAGTGAATAATTAACTTAAAGCGGGGCAAAATAAAATTTCAAGTCCACAAAACAAACATGGCCGCCTCGAGCTCTCCCCGGCTCCGCATCCACGCTCTACTCACCTGCAAGATGATATGGGAAGGGGTGAGTCACCAAGACTCAGTGTGTAAATCCCCAACCCGAAAATACCACTCATACACAAGATATTAGTATGACATGCAATTATGCGACCCAACCTAGCCATCCATGCTCCTTTTTCTACCCCGTGTGGTACCAAACCACTGGTGACTTATAGTCACGATATCCGTCAATACGTGTGGTGCCAAACCACTGGTGGTGCCAAACCACTGGTGACCCGAAGTCACAATCAAATGATGGGGCCAACCCATCGTGTGATACCAAATCACTGGCATCGATCCCGTATCTCAAATGTGGGGCCAACCCACGGTGGAATTAATCCACAGGGACGAGACGCTATGAGGTGCCAAACCTCTGGAGGTGCCAAACCTTTGGTGACCGAAGTCACGAAATGTGGTACCAAACCACTGGTGTCTGTCGACACAATCATTACTCCCTCTTATCAATCCCACCATCATCATGCTCACATAACAAGTATCATGATCCCATATATCATGCATTTGTATATAGCATAGCGTTTAATAGCATATGATGGCATACACAACATATATCGTAGATTGAGTAATAGGGGACGTACCCGAAAACCAAGCTTATGCCCACCAGGCAAAATTTCCACATGAGAGGTTATAAATATCATTAAATAACAATTTATACTAATAAAGTGTATAAGAGCTTACACACCTATTTAATCGGAGGTCTAAAAAGAAATCCCGGATCTACGCGATATTATAAAAGTCCCGAACTTGTCCTCGTATAGCTCCTATATTCGGCCATCATAAGCTATTATTAAAGAGTCTCATTGATAAACTAACAATTCCAAAGGATCAGTCATATCATGACAAAATAGGGCCTCAGGTCGAACCTTTATTAGCACTAAACCCAGTGATTTGAAAACTCGAAACTCCCGATTTTCCTTCGGTCGATTTACTCCTATACCCAAGGTGCACATTCGGTTACACTTAGGCACCCAAAATGGCCTTTGGCCGAATTATATATATATATATATATATACCTTTCCAAAACAAAACAAGTCTCGGGAAACCACTCCTTCAATTCTCCTTTACGATTACTACACACAAGGGAGCAAAACTCTTAATCATCTCAAGATCACATTCGGCCAACCTTACCTTCCAAACCACAGGAGTTAGTCGTCCCTTACTTTGATGGTTGACTCGGCCCCTCAACACCAACGCTTGACTCCCCCTATAGATGTTCACGGGTTTCGGCTACCACATAAAACGAGAGTGAGGTTTAAACCCGAGTAATAATGATCGAAGTGAGCATCGAGAGAAAAGCAAAAAGGGATTCGACATAACCGAATTAGTTGAAGAAAGGATCTACACATACCAGAATATTCGGCCATTCCCCAAGAGAATGAAGCTTGTTTTCGGCACCCACTATAATGAAGAAATAATGCAAAAAGAGAGGTCTTTGAGAGCAAGGTATTCGGCTAACACAATATGGCAAGAAGAAGAAAGCAAACTACAAGCTCTCCTTTACCAAATCCAGACCGACTAAGCTCCTCTAACCAAGCTTTATTCGGCCAAGCAATCAATATTGGAAAGAAAAGGAAACAAAGGAGAGGAAAGGGACTTTGCTTTGAATCGCATGAAGAAGAAAAATATGAAAAGGGAAAGGTATTACTCCCTAATACTCCCTCAAAGCCGTGAGTACCAAGCCCCCAAAATCCCATTCGGCCGTTGCATCTCATGTGCTAACCCCCCATCATCATTGGAAATAATAAAACATTGTTAAGTTATTCTCCCATCACCAATTCCCCTCTTCCAAGGAGTAAATAATAAATACCTTGCCCATATTTCCATGCAGCATATATAATAAAAATATAATATTAATAATAATAATAAAAGATAATGCCACCCAAGCCCCCATACCTTGCTGCCGAAAAAGAAAGCAAGGGCAGCATGCCTTCATGCATGCGTGCGCCCCTGCTAAGCCTAACCATGCCGGCCAAAATTAAAAGGCCATACCCTGTTGTCCCCAGGTCTCGAACTCGAGACCTGGAGAGACAAGCCCCAAGCGTCCTGCCAATATGCTAGAGCGACTTTCATGCCAATATTGCGTCACAAATATCTTTTAAGCCTTCCTTCCTGAGTTTCCCCTATGTCATAACGCCCAGCAAAAAAATAATAGTGTTCGCGCATTCCCAACGATACTCGAACGCGCGACCTCGAGCTGCAACCTCCTGTTACGCCCCACGCCACTCGGCCAGCTTGACTTTCATGTCAAAATCACGTCGCATATTTCTTTTAATCCTTCCCCAATGGCTCCTTTAGCTTAAGCGCTAAAAGCAAAAATTTAAAACGCCCTAAGTGCGACTCCCATGACTCGAACACAAGACCTGAAGGAATAATCCCAAGCCTCCAGCCACTCTTCTAATGTGCCTTTCGTAACATAACTCGACAGCACTTTCTTTTAAACACTCCCTCACTTCAATGCTAGAACAAAAATAAAACCTGCTCATGCGCTACCCCTGGGATTCGAACGCGCGACCTCCGTCCCGCAGCCCTCTAGCAGCGCCCTTAGCCACTTGGCCAAGGCGTTCATTTGTGCTATAGGCTCGCCTATTTTATTCTTAAACCCTTCTCATCAAGTTCTCCCTCACGCCAACATAAAACTTCCTCCACGCGATTCGAACCCTTGCCTTGCCGCATCTTCTAGCTTTCTGGTAGCACCCTAACCACTCCGCCAGCCATCCCCTTGTGTCATGATCAGCCCCTAAATATGTATAAGGCTTCCTCACTTACCTTTTTCCTTCTCTAGCACTTAAAGAACTTTTAACCCTAAACCCGACCTAACTCGGGATTTTGACTAAATCATAATATATGCATTTATTCAGGAAAACACACAATAAATAATTGTATGGTAAACAACCCCTAAAGCAGGATGTTACAGTTCTACCCCCCTTAAGAACAATTTCGTCCTCGAAATTACCTGGATTAGAAGAGTTGGGGGTATTGCTGCCGCATCACGCCCTCAGGTTCCCACGTAGCTTCTTCTACACCATGATTCCGCCATAGGACCTTCACTAAAGGAACTGACTTCCTACGCAAAACTTTTACATCCCGATCTAGAATCTGCACAGGTTCCTCTTCCATCGTCAAATCTGGACTCACCTCAACTTCCTCAACTGCCAAGACGTGTGATGGATCAGAACGATAGCGTCTAAGCATGGAGACATGGAACACATCGTGAATCTGACTCAGTTCTGCTGGCAACTCGAGCCGATAAGCTACTGGTCCCACTCGTCTCAACACCTTAAACGGTCCAATGAACCTTGGACTTAATTTGCCCTTCTTCCCAAATCTTAACACTTTCTTCCATGGCGAGACCTTCAGAAAAACTTTGTCTCCTACGGCAAACTCTATGTCCCTCCGCTTGAGATCGGCATATGACTTTTGCCTATCCGAGGCTTCTTTCAACCGAGCTTGGATCTTCTTCACCTTATCCTCAGTTTCTGCAACCAATTCCGGTCCTAACATCCGTCGCTCACCCAACTCTGTCCAGCAAGTAGGTGTGCGACACCTCCTACCATACAACGCTTCATATGGTGCCATCTTAATGCTCGCCTGATAACTGTTGTTGTATGCGAACTCAGCTAATGGCAAAAACTCTTCCCAACTACCTCTGAAGTCCAAAATGCAGCCTCTTAACATGTCCTCTAAAATCTGAATAACCCTTTCCGATTGCCCGTCAGACTGAGGATGGAATGCTATACTGAAATCTAACCGTGTACCCAAAGCCTGATGTAGCGCTCTCCAAAACCTCGACGTAAATCTGGGATATCTGTCTGAAATGATCGACACTGGCACACCGTGCAATCTTACTATCTCAGCCACATACAACTTAGCTAACTTCTGAAGCGAGTAATCTACCCTTACCGGTGTGAAGTGAGCCGACTTGGTCAGACGGTCCACAATCACCCAAACTGCGTCCTTCTTGCTGGGCGTGAGGGGTAGCCCACTGACGAAGTCCATAGTGATCCTCTCCCATTTCCACTGAGGAATCTTCACTGGTTGAAGTAACCCAGATGGCAACTGATGTTCAGCCTTTACTTGCTGACACGTGAGACACCTTCCCACGAATTCTGTTACCTCACGCTTCAATCCTGGCCACCAGAACTGCTTCCGTAAATCTCCATACATCTTGCTACCTCCAGGATGCATAGCGTATGGGCTGCTATGTGCATCCTGAAGAATTCTTTGCCTCAATTCCACATCATTCGGCATACAATGCCGCCCTTGAAAACACATCACACCATCACCAGTCAAACTATACCCTTCCAAACCACCATCTTGAACTTGCAACCTCTGCGCGTTTAAACTGTCATCCCCTAGTTGCTTTTCCTTAATCTCCTCGATCCAAGTTGGCTTAACTTGCAACTCTGCCAAAAGACTTCCATCGTCGTATAGACTGAGACGAGCAAACATCGCCCTTAAGTCTGTCACGACCCTCCGGCTCAACGCATCAGCCACCACGTTAGCCTTGCCTGGATGGTACTCAATCGAACAGTCGTAGTCCTTCAATAGTTCAATCCATCGGCGCTGTCTCAAATTTAAGTCCTTCTGAGTCAAGAGATACCTCAAACTTTTATGATCCGTATAGACTATCGATTTCTCCCCATACAAGTAGTGCCTCCATATTTTCAAAGCAAAGACTACTGCCGCTAACTCCAAGTCATGAGTAGGATAGTTAACCTCATGCGGTCTTAGCTGACGGGATGCATAGGCCACTACCTTCCCTTTCTGCATCAACACACATCCCAAACCAGTATGGGACGCATCACAATAAACCGTGAACAACTTTCCTGCCTCAGGCTGTATCAAAACTGGAGCTTCCGTCAGAATCTTCCTTAACTTATCAAAACTTTCTTGCTGTTTCTCTGACCAAACAAATGGGACCCCTTTCCTTAATAGCTTAGTCAACGGCGCTGCGATTAAAGAGAATCCTTCCACAAATCTTCGATAATACCCGGCCAGACCCAGAAAACTTCGAATTTTTGCCACTGACCTAGGTGGTTTCCAATCCGACACCGCTTCAACCTTGCGCGGGTCCACTCTAATCCCTTCAGCTGACACCACGTGACCCAAGAAAGTCACCTCCCTAAGCCAAAATTCGCACTTACTGAATTTGGCATACAACTGCTCCTCCCTCAGTACTTGTAGAACTATGCGCAAATGCCTATCATGCTCCTCCTCCGTCTTTGAGTAAACCAATATGTCATCTATAAACACCACGACAAATTGATCTAGGTATTGCTGAAACACCCTATTCATTAAGTCCATGAACGCTGCCGGCGCGTTGGTCAACCCAAACGGCATCACTAGGAACTCGTAATGCCCATACCGGGTACGAAATGCCGTCTTGTGCACATCAGCCTCCTTCACCTTAAGTTGATGATAACCCGACCTAAGATCTATCTTCGAGAACACCGATGCACCCTTCAGTTGATCAAACAGGTCATCAATCCGAGGCAACGAATACTTGTTTTTGATCGTTAACTTGTTTAGCTGACGGTAGTCGATACACATCCGCATTGACCCGTCTTTCTTCTTAACAAACAGCACAGGTGCTCCCCATGGAGAGATACTCGGTCGAATAAACCCTCTATCCAAGAGTTCCTGAATTTGAGCTTTCAGCTCCACCAACTCCTTTGGTGCCATTCGGTAGGGTGCTATAGACACAGGTGCCGTTCCGGGCATCAAGTCTATACTGAACTCAACTTTCCGATCTGGAGGCAGACCCGGAGTTCTTCTGGAAACACATCAGCGAATTCCCCTACAGTTCGAACCTTCTCAACTGCTGACTCCTTAGCCTCCAAGGCACAAATTCGAACCAACAACGCCTTACAACCTTTTCTGACCATTTTCTCGGCCTTCAAGGCAGACACCACATTGGATAGATAATCTCTTCTGTTACCTATCATGACCACTTCATCACCCTCAGCCGTCTTTAGAACCATGCGCTTAGCAGTGCAATCCAACCTTGCCTGATGCTTAACCAGCCAGTCCATTCCAAGAATTAGATCAAACTCCCCAAATGGCAGTTCCATCAGATCAGCCACAAACACTACCCCTAGGAGTTCTAGGGGTATATCTCTATATAGCTTGTTCACTACTACAGAGTGTCCTAAAGGGCTAATTACAGTCATCTCCCTAGAAGCAGACTCAAAGTCCAAGTTCATAGTCTCTACCACGCTACTAGCAATGTATGAAAGCGTAGAACCCACATCAATTAATGCAACATAGGGAAGACCAAAAATTAGGAACGTACCGGTGATGATGTCCGGTGCGTCACCCTCCTCGCGACGCCTCGCTGCGTAGACCAAGCCAGGCTGCCTAGCTTCTGTGTTGCCTGCACCTCTGCCCTAAATTCCGCGACCTCGATTAGGACCATTGCCTCCTCTACCATTACCACGACCCCTCTGTGGTGGTCCCACATTTCTAACCTTAGTATGGTTCTAACCCTCTGGCTGATTCTTAGCTAGCTTTCGAGGACAATCCCTTACACGATGATCCAAAGATCCACATTCAAAGCAACCCCTCTCGCCGGTCCAACAACTTCCCCAATGTGACTTCCCACAACGATTACACTGAGCCAGTCTCTGATTAGTAGCCATGGGTCTTCCAGCCAGATTTGGCCCACTCTGTCTGGCCCTTTTTTGTGCATTATCTCCGGATCCAGACGACCCAACACCTCTTTTCTGCTTGTTCCTATCATAGTTCTGTCTCACCGACTCCCTGACCCTTTCGGCTACCTTAGCCTTCTCTACCAAAATAGCAAACTCACGCACCTGCTGTGGAGCAATCAACAACCTTAAATCATCCCTAAGTCCATCCTCAAAATGGACGCAACGATCGTGCTCAGTTGACACAACTCCCCGAGCATAGCGGCTCAGCCTCAGGAATTCTGCCTCATACTCAGATACCGACTTATTTCCTTGTACTAATCCCAGAAAAGCTTTCCTCTGAGTATCAGTGTAGCTGGTGCCCACATACTTCTTCTGATAAGTAGCTTTGAAGTATTCCCAAGTAAAGTCATCCGCCGTAGCACCATCTCGAACCGTGAGCCACCACTGGTATGACTCATCTTTTAGAAGTGACACTGCTCCTTTCAGCTTTTCCTCATTTGTTAAATCGAGATCGTCCATGATCCTCTCCGTCGATTCTAACCAATATTCGGCCGTACTAGGTGCGACACCTGATACACCCCGGAATACTTCAGCTCCGTTGGATCGGAGCCGCTCAGATACAGACTTTCGAGCTCCTGTACCTCTACCGATCCCGGCCATCATTTCTAGAACACGCAGCATAGCCTGCGATACCGACTCACCTCCCGTCTGATCCTGATGTTTATCACCAAAAGTTGGGGGTGGTGGTGGAGGTGGTATCTCATTATCCGATCCTTGGCCCGACCTAACTGGTTCTGACATGGCCATCCAGCCTCTACCGCGTCCCCGACGGCCGCGACCTCTAGAACTCATTTCTTATAGCGCAATCTGTCTTAAAAAGTTTTATGAGTTAGCCAATATTCCACTGATTATTAGCAAAGTATTTTATGGGCGAAGTTGAGAAGTTGTTCTTTCGATCAAACAAGTTTCAAGTCTCCTATTGTAATTCGAAGATACACATTCACTAATTCCATCGCCCTCTTTGACCAATTCTTAACCCGGGGGTGTTTTCGTCATTTACCCTACAGGGGTATTTTGGTAATAAAACAAAGTAAGTTTGTAAATCTTGACAAATCAAGGGAAACTTAAAAATTTGCAAAACTTGGGGTTCTTTTTGAGAAATTGTCTTCCCAAATTGGTAGTGTTGCAAAAACCTTGAAAATCAGGGTCATTTTGGTAATTTGCAAATTAGGGGCAATTTCGTAATTTTCCAAAATCACGACATTTTTGATATTTTGCAAATTAGGGATTTTGGGCATGTTCGTAAAATAAGGAAAATTTTGTTAAAATTTTGGGGTAGCTTAGTAGATTTTAAAACTAGGGGCATTTTTGTAATTTACTACTAAAGGTATTTTAAAATGTCCATAAATCAAGAGAATTTTGTAATATAAATCTTACAATTTTGAGGGAAGTCTTTAAAACTAGAGTTTTTATAAAAATGCGGCTAATTCCCTTTCGGGTTTTAATAATAGGATTTAGCCCATGAACAAGTCCTCACGGTTAGGGTGAACCGGAGCTACGCACCAGGTAGGATTCCCGCGAAGAGGAGGTGAGCCACTAGAACCGCTTAAATATCAAGCTCTTCCGGATCCAATCCTAGACATGCGTACAAGGGTTACCACACCCTAACTCGGCGACTTAGTCATAGGTTTGTTTATTAAGGCAATTAAAATCTTATGCGATTGTTGGGGTAAACTAGTCCTAAAGTTCACATACTTTTTATACTATCTACGTCCCATTTCTACCCCTTTACAGATAATCATTCACACATAGATTAGAAATACTTACACGAGCGGATCAGTGCTGGAGACTCGATGCCATGTTGTTCAAACAAGACCATTTTCATAGAGGTTCTCAAAAGCCTATCTAGAAAAACATTTTTAGGCCTTGGGCCCTCACAGCCGAGTTTTTGAACCGAGCTCTGATACCAAAATGTAACACCCCAAACCCGGCCCACAAGCCTTGACCGGATCTGGTATGTCACGGAGTAGAAACGCTTTGAAAGGTTTTCGAATTTACAATGGAAATTTTCAATTTGTTGGGGTAATAAAATGGTGTTTACAAAAACTCAAGTGGATTGATTTGATAAATACGATTGAGTTGAAAACCCTTTCTTCCTTTGAAACCATTTAATCATTTAGATTTTTTTTAAAGCATTGGAGTTATCGATAACTTAGAAAATTTTGTTACCCGATGGTAACATTTTTGAAAACGCATACGAGTACTTATTTTGAAAACGTTACCTTTAACCGATTTGCTTAACAGTTCATAAGTTCATCAGTTATATAATAAAGTAAAAAAAAAAACAACTACCTAAACATCCAAAATAATAAGCGGCCATATTACAACCCAATCGAATTTTAGTGAATAATAAACTTAAAGCGGGGCAAAATAAAATTTCAAGTCCACAAAACAAACATGGCCGCCTCGAGCTCTCCCCGGCTCCTCATCCGCGCTCTACTCACCTGCAAGATGATATGGGAAGGGGTGAGTCACCAAGACTCAGTGTGTAAATCCCCAACCCGAAAATACCACTCATACACAAGATATTAGTATGACATGCAATTATACGACCCAACCTAGCCATCCATGCTCCTTTTTCTACCCCGTGTGGTACCAAACCACTGGTGGTGCCAAACCACTGGTGACTTATAGTCACGATATCCGTCAATACGTGTGGTGCCAAACCACTGGTGGTGCCAAACCACTGGTGACCCGAAGTCACAATCAAATGATGGGGCCAACCCATCGTGTGATACCAAATCACTGGCGTCGATCCCGTATCTTAAATATGGGGCCAACCCACGGTGGAATTAATCCACAGGGACGAGACGCTATGAGGTGCCAAACCTCTGGAGGTGCCAAACCTCTGGTGACCGAAGTCACGAAATGTGATACCAAACCACTGGTGTCCGTCGACACAATCATTACTCCCTCTCATCAATCCCACCATCATCATGCTCACATAACAAGTATCATGATCCCATATATCATGCATTTGTATATAGCATAGCGTTTAATAGCATATGATGGCATACACAACATATATCGTAGATCGAGTAATAGGGGACGTACCCGAAAACCAAGCTTATGCCCACCAGGCAAAATTTCCACATGAGAGGTTATAAATATCATTAAATAACAATTTATACTAATAAAGTGTGTAAGAGCTTACACACCTATTTAATCGGAGGTCTAAAAAGAAATCCCGGATCTACGCGATATTATAAAAGTCCCGAACTTGTCCTCGTATAGCTCCTATATTCGGCCATCATAAGCTATTATTAAAGAGTCTCATTGATTAACTAACAATTCCAAAGGATCAGTCATATCATGACAAAATAGGGCCTCAGATCGAACCGTTATTAGCACTAAACCCCGTGATTTGAAAACTCAAAACTCCCGATTTTCCTTCGGTCGATTTACTCCTATACCCAAGGTGCACATTCGGTTACACTTAGGCACCCAAAATGGCCTTTGGCCGAATTATATATATATATATATATATATATACCTTTCCAAAACAAAACAAGTCTCGGGAAACCACTCCTTCAATGCTCATTTACGATTACTACACACAAGGGAGCAAAACTCTTAATCATCTCAAGATCACATTCGGCCAACCTTACCTTCCAAACCACAGGAGTTAGTCGTCCTTTACTTTGATGGTTGACTCGGCCCCTCAACACCAACGCTTGACTCCCCCTATAGATGTTCACGGGTTTCGGCTACCACATAAAACGAGAGTGAGGTTTAAACCCGAGTAATAATGATCGAAGTGAGCATCGAGAGAAAAGCAAAAAGGGATTCGGCATAACCGAATTAGTTGAAGAAAGGATCTACACATACCAGAATATTCGGCCATTCCCCAAGAGAATGAAGCTTGTTTTCGGCACCCACTATAATGAAGAAATAATGCAAAAAGAGAGGTCTTTGAGAGCAAGGTATTCGGCTAACACAATATGGCAAGAAGAAGAAAGCAAACTACAAGCTCTCCTTTACCAAATCCAGACCGACTAAGCTCCCCTAACCAAGCTTTATTCGGCCAAGCAATCAATATTGGAAAGAAAAGGAAATAAAGGAGAGGAAAGGGACTTTGCTTTGTATCGCATGAAGAAGAAAAATATGAAAAGGGAAAGGTATTACTCCCTAATACTCCCTCAAAGCCGTGAGTACCAAGCCCCCAAAATCCCATTCGGCTGTTGCATCTCATGTGTTAACCCCCCATCATCATTGGAAATAATAAAACATTGTTAAGTTATTCTCCCATCACCAATTCCCCTCTTCCAAGGAGTAAATAATAAATTCCTTGCCCATATTTCCATGCAGCATATATAATAAAAATATAATATTAATAATAATAATAAAAGATAATGCCACCCAAGCCCCTATACCTTGCTGCCGAAAAAGAAAGCAAGGGCAGCATGCCTTCATGCATGCGTGCGCCCCTGCTAAGCCTAACCACGCCGGCCAAAATTAAAAGGCCATACCCTGTTGCCCCCAGGTCTCGAACTCGAGACCTGGAGAGACAAGCCCCAAGCGTCCTGCCAATATGCTAGAGCGACTTTCATGCCAATATTGCGTCACAAATATCTTTTAAGCCTTCCTTCCTGAGTTTCCCCTATGTCATAACGCCCAGCAAAAAAATAATAGTGTTCGCGCGTCCCCAACGATACTCGAACGCGCGACCTCGAGCTGCAACCTCCTGTTACGCCCCACGCCACTCGGCCAGCTTGACTTTCATGTCAAAATCACGTCGCATATTTCTTTTAATCCTTCCCCAATGGCTCCTTTAGCTTAAGCGCTAAAAGCAAAAATTTAAAACGCCCTAAGTGCGACTCCCATGACTCGAACACAAGACCTGAAGGAATAATCCCAAGCCTCCAGCCACTCTTCTAATGTGCCTTTCATAACATAACTCGACAGCACTTTCTTTTAAACACTCCCTCACTTCAATGCTAGAACAAAAATAAAACCTGCTCATGCGCTACCCCTGGGATTCGAACGCGCGACCTCCGTCCCGCAGCCCTCTAGCAGCGCCCTTAGCCACTTGGCCAAGGCGTTCATTTGTGCTATAGGCTCGCCTATTTTATTCTTAAACCCTTCTCATCAAGTTCTCCCTCACGCCAAAATAAAACTTCCTCCACGCGATTCGAACCCTTGCCTTGCCGCATTTTCTAGCTTTCTGGTAGCACCCTAACCACTCCGCCAGCCATCCCCTTGTGTCATGATCAGCCCCTAAATATGTATAAGGCTTCCTCACTTACCTTTTTCCTTCTCTAGCACTTAAAGAACTTTTAACCCTAAACCCGACCTAACTTGGGATTTTGACTAAATCATAATATATGCATTTATTCAGGAAAACACACAATAAATAATTGTATGGCAAACAACCCCTAAAGCAGGATGTTACAATTATTTCGGTTAAAATGTTTATGCGGATTTATTATTAAAAACATTCATTTAAATTCATCTTGATAAAATACTTTTTTTGTTAGAATAATTTTTTTTTAAAAATTAGCTTCAATATTTACTCGAAATAGTTAACAATATTGATTGTTTAGACTACTAATGACATTTAAGAATATAAATATCGAATTATATAAAAAAATAAAGTATAAAGATTAGATTTTAAATCTTAGTATAAGGATGAAACTAAAATTTAACAATTGTATTATAATGAAAAAAGAAAGGCAAACGCTGACACATGTGAAAAGGTAAAACCCTTTGAACCTTACTTTTAACTACAGGTAAACTGCACAAATAGTCATCCAACTATAAAAAATTTTCATTTTAGGCACTTACAATAAAAACCTTGCAATTCAAGCACCCACGTTACATAGCTTTCACTCACGTTAAAATCACAAATGACAAGCTAACATGGCAATTAAAAATGGTATAATAACAAATTTAACCCTAAAATTTTATATATTCTAACGATTTAGTCCTAATTTTAAAAAAATAACCCTCAAAATTTACAAAAGTTCTCAATTTAATCCTAATTTTAAAAAATTCAAAGAAATATATAAAAATACATAAATATTTTAAAAATATATAACAAATTTTAAAATATATTCAAATAAAAAAGTGATTGTTGAAAAAAAATATATAAAACTCAAATAAATATATAAAAATACATAAATTGAGAACATTTCTTTGAATTTTGTATATTAGTATTTATGAATTTTTATATATTTCTTTGAATTTTTTAGAGTTAGGATCAAGTTAAGAATATTTGTAATTTTTGAGGGTTAATTTTTTAAAATTATGACTAAATCGATATAATATGTAAAAGTTGAGGGCGAAATTTGTTATTATACCGATTTTTTTAATTTCCACATTAGCTTGTCGTTTGTGATCTTGACCGGAGTGACCAAAATGATTGTAACGTGGGTGCTTGAATTGCAAACATTTTATTTTTAGTGCCTAAAATGAAAAGATTTGATAGTTAAGTAACTATATATATAAATGTAGTTTTACTCTTTAACTATAAGTAATTAAAATTAATTATTTAATTCAACAATTTACATATTTTTTATTTTAATTATGTGACTTTACCTTACTAAAATGTGAATATAATTTTATTTGATTTTGTATTATTTTCCACTCCAAACAATTAGTAACATGATATTTTAATTTAGCTTTACTTTAGATTCATTATTTAATCTAAAATCAATAATTGCCTAATTAAATAAATATCTAAATTAATCGTAGATCAAACTAATCATTAAATTGAAAAAACACTTATTACTATAATGAGTAAATCCAATAATCTATTTTTCCTTTATTCTATTGTTTACTATTCAATGCAAGTGTTTGTGTTGAACACAAAATATCAAGAACTAAGGCAGCTTTAACTATAAGTGTGATAGGTTAATTATAATATTTATAGTGTTACAATGGAACACTTTGGAGTGTTCCAAGGATCGAACCCAAGGGATTTTTAAATTGGTAAATGTGTTTATCAAATTAATTACGAGTTAAACAATTACTAATCTAATAAAGTCAGAAATTATTAGTGCAACCAAATAAAATAAGATTTAAGCTATATCTAAATTAACAAATAAAAATACCAAAATGACTTTCTTCCCTTTTACTAGAAACAATGCACATTGATTGAAATGATGGTCGAATAATTAATGGACTACTAGCTAAGCTAATAAACCTATAATGATTATATTATTTTCCACTCTTAGCTAGGAATCTCTTCTTAGTCTCATCCTAAACTAAAAGATATCATCTAAGCTCTCCTCCTAGTCTCACTTAGGCATATAGATCTACTCTGAGTTTCACTATTCTGCACAAATGTATCAAAGTCCTACACGATAGAATCTCCTCTCGATCTCGTCTATCTAAATCTTCCACTAGAGACGTCAATTTTAGTGTAATATGCAATTTAATACATTGGAAAATCAACTAATCAAGACATAGATAATAACTTAGTTAAGTAACCCATTTATCAATCAACCAATAAAATGATTTAGCATAAGATTAAACTAAAATTCCACACAAGCATTTTAACAAACACATGTAAGCATAAAATATAAAAGATAAGGGTTGAAAAATGCTCATTAATAGATAGAAATTCGACGAAGCGCAAAAGTTTAATCCATCTCCATTCACAATGTTTCAGCAAAAATGAAGAAACAAAAATGCTATAACAAAAAGAAAAGAAAAATGAAAACCTAAACTAAGAAAAGAAGAGTAAAACTTATCTAATGTCTAACCTAATTTTCTAACCTAAGCTAGTCTCTTAAATAGTTGGTATAAGGTGGTATTTATAGGCAAAAAGTATTTGACCTAACATTGACAATTATGCCATTTAAATGAAATGTGACTTAAGCTTGTTTGGACACAAAATTGCCTGTGCAGTTTTTCACTCGTCAGACTTTAGTACCGCAACACCCAGGCTTCGGTGTCACAACATCTGTGGCAATGAGCACGAGCTGGACTTGGGGGCCCTTGGTGTTGCGACACAGCCTTGTTTGTGTCTTGACCTCAACGATAATGGCTATTAGGTTTCTTCACTTCAATAATTTGCTTGGAGTTGCGACCTTGAGGGTTTGTAGTTGTGACTTCGAGGCTCGGTGGCACGGTGTCGAGACACCACTTGTTTAGTGTCGCAACTTCCACAACAAGTTACTGCATCCAGTTTGAGATTTGGTGAAGTTCAACTTCCTCAAGGTGGTGGAAGGGTCAGTGTTAGGACACAAAGGCTCCTGTGTTGTGACCTCAACCATAGTAGAAGTCCTCTTTGATGTTTGACTTCAATCACCTCCCTATACAAGCTCAAATCAATCATTAGACTTCTAATGACATAATTTTGCCAATTCAGGTCTCACATGTCTAAGAAACACAATAAAACTAACTTCTAAAATAAAATCTAATAAGTAATGAAAATCAACAAAAAGCTTCTTAAAACACTTGAGAACAAGCTCTTTTAAGTGTCAAAAGAACTTAATTCGACGTATAGAAATACAACATATCACTTTATTACTTTTTTTTCTTGAAGTTAGATTATATACACCATTATATATATAATCATTTACCCATGAATGATTTAAATCACTTTAACATGACATTCAATCAAGTTCTATTTACATCAACCATATCTATAAGTAAATCCACACCTTGCATTAGTCGCATACCTACTTGCTTACTACTTTCATGGCGCTTTAATCTATAGTATCAAAATATACAAGTCATACACGTGTAGTCATATACTTAGTCAAGATTAAGGTTAAACATACAATAAAAGTTACAAATTAATTGATCTATAAACAGATTCAAAATCATTTAACATGTTTAAATTGCTGATAAACCGTAATATATACATATTTTAATCCCACATTTAGCATACTTTTGGATGATTTAAGCCTTGAATTGTGGAATTTGGTGCTCTTAATCCTTTAATTTCATGTTTTATACTTAGGAGAGCACCGGAGGGTGAAAAGAACGAGAAACGGGCCTAAAACGGAGTAAATGGGCCAAATTACAAAATCGGCAAGGCCTGGGCCCAAGACCACACGGTCGTGCCTCCTTAACAGACCCGAACACGACCTGACCACGATTCACACTGGCGTGTGCCATGGGTGTGTCCCTGACGTGACCTGTTTGAATTTTATTCGGATTAGGGTACTTAGAGGCAAAGAAAGCCATTCCAAAAGCCTATATAAGCACCCTAGAGGCCAACCTTTAGGGGCCGTCCAGTTAGGCCAAAGAGCCTAGCCAGAGAGGCCAGAATTGTGGAATTTACTCGAAGAAAGCCAGTTGATTCATCTCAAGAAGCTGGAGTTATACTAAAGACGGAGGATCTTCCCTTCAATTCCTTCAGGGGGTTTTAGGGTTTTTCTTATGTTTTGTCTTATATTTTCTTCCGAGATGTATTCTTTAATAATTATGAACTAAACCCCTCAAATACTTGAGGGGGATGAAACCTAAGACGAATCTTGTTATTGTTTTCTGAACTATATGATAAATACTTGATTTGTTCTTAATTATATGTTCTTAATTCTTGTTTTGATATTTCAGGATATTGATTCAAGTATTGATGTACTTAGGCAGAGGAGAAATAGACCTTGTCTAAGAGTAGATCTAGCATAATTAAGCGGAGTTGATCGCAACCCTAGAGATAGGATGACGAAAATCTGTCGGATTAGGATCAAACCTAATATGGGAGTCCATAGATCGAGTTAATGCAATTCTAGGGGTTTTAATTAGAAAGAGATTTTAATTAATCAACCTAGGGTTAGACGTTAGTAGCCTCGAGAGAGGTATTAATATAACTTAGGGAATCCTACGGATCAAGTCAAGTGAATAAATCGTCTGGTTCAGAGTTAAATAACAAGTGAAGTCTAGGTGGATTCTTCCTCGGGTATTGTCTTAATCAATTGGTTTTTCCCACAAGTATTTTCCCAAATTCATTCTTTTTGTCTTAGCATCTTTAGCTTAATAATTAGTTAATTTTAGAAACAATTCACTTTTATTTTAGGCTAAATAATAAAAAGAAAGTTAGTATTAGTACTTTTGGTTCCTTTGGATTCGACAATCTGGTCTTGCCATTAAACTATACTACTGTTCGATAGGTGCGCTTGCCTCAATCGTTGTCATAGTTAGTTTCTAGGCTCGATCATTCTTTTTATAAATTTTTAAGACTCTAACACACGATAAGTTTTTGGCGCCGTTGCCAGGGATTGAAAATATTAAGGACGCATTTTTATTACTTTAGCCATATTTTATTTTTGCAATTAAGTTTTATTTTTACTTTTCTAAATTTTCTTCTTTTCTTCTGGCAGGTATTCTAGTTTATGACTAGGAGGTACCCGTCAGGACCCTTGATTTTTGACAGTGAAATAGAACATACCGCTCGCAGAAACCGAAGAGATGTCACTGAATAATTATCAGTGGCAAGTCATGAGGACAAAGCCTACTAAAGCAGCCGATGTTTTCAACCTTGACGCGGTCACCATGTTATCTAACCAAGTAGAGCTTTTAAATAAAAAATTTGATGGTTGGTATGGCTTTACGTAGGTACATCCGGTAATACAGTATGATACAAATGGAAGAGGGGTGAACAACATAGAATATCTATCCTACAACCCTAGCACAGAGAACGAACAAGTCAACTATATGGGTAACTATTCTAGACCTCAAAATAATCTTTACAGTAACACTTACAATGCATGTTGGAGGTACCATCCCAATTTCTCGTGGGGTGGTCAAGTTAATCAAAGGCCGCAACTTCTTCCAGGCTTTTAACAACCACCTCACCAGCAGGAAAAGAAGCCGAATCTTGAGGAGATGCTAAGAAATTTATCTCGGTGTCAGAAACACGCTTCCAAAACACCGAAACAGCGCTTAAAAATTAGCAAGCGTCGATTCAAGGGCTCGAGAATCAATTAGGTCAGCTTGCTAAGCTGATCTCAGAAAGACCACAAGGTATCTTGCCTAGCAACACCGAAACTAACCCAAGAGAGCAACCTCAGGCAATAACTGCTCACGACAGTGAAGGGTTAAATGAACCAAAATTGAAGCAAGAGAATATGGTAAAGGAAGGTAAGGTTGAGGTAAGTCATGATAAACTAAAACCGGTAATTACAGGGTACCAACCACGTGTGCCGTACCGCAATGCGATAAAAAAAGACCACACAGAGGAATAATTCGGTAAATTTCTTAAAATTCCAAAGAAATTACATATTAACTTGTCATTTCTTGAAGCTCTTTCGCAGATACCAGATTCAAGGAAATTTTTAAAAAGAGTTTTTGACAAACTAACGGAAGTTAGACGATACGTCACATGTGGAGCTAAACACAGTTCTTGACACAGCTAGGACATCGAGCACTAAAGGTGAAACCAATCACTTCAAAGTTAGGGACCAGGTACTGTCAGATGCAGTCGACCCTCGAATAGCTGCTTCAGAGCTTAATACAAACGGTGCGACTCCTTTTTCGACATGTAAGGTCTTTCCATACGGAACGGTCGACGTAACACATTCTAATTTCGACACTTTTGAGGTAAATATTACCCGACTCAAACCATATGTTGATAGAATTGAGAGTAAGAAAAGGATTTTCGACTCCGTCAACCACCATGGCCATACGAATAACAGGTAAGTCTAGCTCAAGACTTTAAACGAGCGCTTCTCGGGAGGCAACCCGAGCACTAACCCCACTAACGTCCATATTTTCAAATTTTAGCATCTAACTAAAAACTAACCAAATTTTTTAGGCGTATGTTTCCCTACCACACGGCCTTACACACAGGCGTGGCCGTGGCAGTTTGGACATCACGAATTTGCACACCGGCGTGGCAGAGATCGTGCAAATCAAGGATGAAAGTTTCCCAAAACACGGGCTGCAATAAAACGCCATGGCCGTGTGATGCGGCCGTGGTCGAAACTGACTAAAGAACACGGGCGTGCGACACGCCCGTGCTTATAAGCCGTGGGCGACACTGATTAAGCAACACGGATGAGCAAACACTTTATACGGGTGTGGGAGAAATGCAGGAAGTTCAACACAGCTGTGTAATTCGGCCGTGTGACATAACAAGCCCAGGGTATGGGCATGGGCCGTTCCCCAGTTTAAAGTCCCCTTCTTCTGTTCACTTCCCCCCAAACTCTTCGTCCCCTTTCCCCTTTCTTTTTAAACGCATATCCATTTTCCATTTTTACTTTTATTCTTATTTTTATTTTCTTTTTACTTTCTTTATTATTTTCTTCTTATTTTTCATGCCATTTAGATTTAGCTTAGAATACAATAAAATCAGGTCGGCTGCTTCGAGGATTCAATTTCAAACAGTTCAAGGTGCTCCTCCACGTTCACTTCTGCCAATCCTATCCTGTTTCTTTTCATTGACTCCATCCAAAATTCAGGAAGTTTCACTTCTCTCCCTATCTTATGATTTTATTAGTATTTGATTATTGTCTATCTTTGTACATTGATGACAATGTACATCTTAAGTGTGGGAGGGTTAACTATATTATTATTTGAAAATCCCTGAATTATATCTTGTTCTTAGGTAACTTTCTCATATTACAATTAGAATGAAATTTCTTTTGATTTATGATTTTTTTTATTGATATGTTTTGGATGAAGTCATTGATAATTGTGCAAAGATGATTTAAACTTTAGGAGACTAGAGAATCAAGCACG
Source organism: Gossypium australe (assembly GCA_005393395.2). Lineage (NCBI taxonomy): Eukaryota > Viridiplantae > Streptophyta > Magnoliopsida > Malvales > Malvaceae > Gossypium > Gossypium australe. The sequence continues at coordinate 4,485,298 of CM016619.1, read as the reverse complement.
ATGAGTCTATTTTCAAAAATTAAAAAAAATTGTTAGGTTGTCTACCTGAATCTAATTATTACCTTGAAGTTTGAAATTTTACAAGGTTGATATCAAAAACCCATAATTTTTGTGATATTTTGAGCCTTTTAGAGCATATATTCCTTCGTGCTCACTTTTTGATTATGAGTGTGTCAACATTGATTTGTTATTCTAGAACTTGCTTCGATTATACATGTCAAGACCACATTATTGATTTGATATACAGAGATGATAAAGGTTACCCTTATAATTAACCCTTAGTGAACCCCTTTGATCCTAACAACCCTTTTTTTTGACTCACCCACTAATAATAACCCAAACCCATCTTGTATTTGTTACCACCATTCATTGACTCCCTTTTTGTCGACATTTGATTTTGTAATGATTTGTTCTTAAAAAAAATGAAGTATATTCATTATTAGTTTTATTAATTCTATATTTAAGTGAGCTTAGACGGTTAAATTTCACATCTTGAAGAAAAAGCTCGTTTTATTAGTATTACAAGTTTTTAATTGATGTAATTATTCAGGAGTAGTTCATTTTTCTAGTTAGGTAAACTGTCGATTCAATCTCGATTCTAACCTTCTAATTCAACCTTTATCCACACCTTTAACCCAAGCCCATTACAACCCTTTTTAAAGACCTTTTGATCTGTGTATCATCTTATTTTACAATGGTGGAGATTTGATTTTCAGGCAAGCCTATAGGATTAACTTTTCATGTTCGAATTTTGAGTGCTTCATTTTGAACCTTAAATACTTTGAGTGATCTGAGTGAATCTTTAGTTAGGATATCAACTCTTGTTGATTTTGAATTAAAGGTGATTATTTAGGTAAGGGGCAACACCTATATTTTTGTGCTACAAAAACTATGACTTTGGTTGTTTGAATCTTTAAGACCATTCTTTTTAAATTATCAATGTATGAATTATCTTTGAATTATGATGAAACATTATTGATGAATATTATGAATCAAGGAAGTTCATTTTAATTGTGAGTTGAGAATTTTGCTTAAGGACAAGCAAATGCTTAAGTGTGGAGGTATTTGATAAATCGTAATATATACATATTTTAATCCCACATTTAGCATACTTTTGGATGATTTAAGCCTTGAATTGTGGAATTTAGTGCTCTTAATCCTTTAATTTCATGTTTTATACTTAGGAGAGCACCGGAGGATGAAAAGAACGAGAAACGGGCCTAAAACGGAGTAAATGGGCCAAATTACGAAATTGGCACGGCCTGGGCCCAAGACCACACAACCATGCCTCTTTAACAGACCCGAACATGGCCTGACCATGATTCACACGGGCGTGTGCCATGGGCGTCCCTAACGTGACCTGTTTGAATTTCATTCGGATTAGGGTACTTAGAGGCAAAGAAAGCCATTCCAAAAGCCTATATAAACACCCTATAGGCCAACCTTTAAGGGCCGTCTAGTTAGGCCGAAGAGCCAAGCCAGAGTGGCCAAAATTGTGGAATTTACTCGAAAAAAGTCAGTTGATTCATTTCAAGAAGCCGGAGTTATACTAAAGACGAAGAATCTTCCCTTCAATTCCTTCAGGGGGTTTTAGTGTTTTTCTTATGTTTTGTTTTATATTTTCTTCCGAGATGTATTCTTTTATAATTATGAACTAAACCCCTCAAATACTTGAGGGGGATGAAACCTAAGACGGATCTTGTTATTGTTTTCTGAACTATATGATAAATACTTGATTTGTTCTTAATTATGTGTTCTTAATTCTTGTTTTGATATTTCAGGATATTGATTCAAGTATTGATGTGCTTAAGCAGAGGAGGAATAGACCCTGTCTAAGAGTAGATCTAGCATAATTAAGCGGAGTGGATCGCAACCCTAGAGATAGGATGACGAAAATCTGTCGGATTAGGGTCAAACCTAATATGGGAGTCCATAGATCGAGTTAATACAATTCTAGGGATTTTAATTAGAAAGAGATTTCAATTAATCAACCTAGGGTTAGACGTTAGTAGCCTCGAGAGAGGTATTAATATAACTTAGGGAATCCTACGGATCAAGTCAAGTGAATAAATCATCTGGTTCAGAGTTAAATAACAAGTGAAGTCTAAGTGGATTCTTCCTCGGGTATTGTCTTAATCAATTGGTTTTTCCCACAAGTATTTTCCCAAATTCATTCTTTTTGTCTTAGCATCTTTAGCTTAATAATTAGTTAATTTTAGAAACAATTCACTTATATTTTAGGCTAAATAATAAAAAAAAAGTTAGTATTAGTACTTTTGGTTCCTTTGGGTTCGACAATCTGGTCTTGCCATTAAACTATACTACTGTTCGATAGGTGCGCTTGCCTCAATCGTTGTCATAGTTAGTTTCTAGGCTTGATCATTCTTTTTATAAATCTTTAAGACTCTGACACACGATCAATTGCCAACCATGGGAAGTTGTTCTTTTTTTATACCACTGTCTCATAATTCAACATATATGTTTGGACAACACAAAGTAATTGAATGAGTGTAGTAATTATTAGGGTAGTAATTACACTCTCTTGTAACTCAAAGAATTGCAATTCCCTAGAAGTGTTTTTGGACAGAACAAAGTAATTGAATGAGTGTAATAATTATCAAGGTAGTAATTACAAGTGTAATTACAAAGAATTGTAATTCCCTAGACGTGTTTAGCTAACATAGTGTGATTGCATTGTAATTTCTAATATCATGTTTGGTAGTACAAATTGTAATTACACAATTACATAATTTATATTTTTAAAAGATTAATTACTATAAAAAATTATTAATATGATAAAAATAATTTCTGGACAAATAAAAAAAATTAAAATCAATTCATCATATACATAGTCTTGTGAAAAATAGAATGTCGGTAATGACAATATATCGCAAAGAAAAGAGAAATAAAAATACATAACACACAGATTTTTACGTAGAAACCCTTTCGGGGAAAAAAACCACGGGCAGAGAAGAAGAAAATTCACTATGTTGAATTCGAATTATTACAAGAGAAGTAGACTATGTCTATTTATAGGCTTGTAAAACCATATTCTAATAGGAGTGTAGTAAGATTGAAGTACCTTATTCTAATCAATATCAAATAGATGGAGTTTAATAAGGTTTAAAAAACCTTATTCTAGAATAAAATGAAAGAAGTGTAGTTCTATATGGATTTTACTTTTATTTTATTTTACCATTGTACTTTATTTAAATAAGGATTCGAGTCACTCAATTCTAACAATTTCCATATTGACACGAATTTTTAATGAACAAGTTCTTCATCGCGAACTCTAAATGAATAAGTTCTCCACCTCTTCCACAAAACCCCTTAAGGTTTAACTTCAACAATGAACACCAACCAAGTCTAAGCAATGCTCAAATTTGGTTGTAGGAAGTGACTTAGTCATCATATTTGCAGGACTTTCATGAGTAATAATTTTGCTCACAACAATATCACCACGAGCAATAATATCACGAACAAAATGATACCGAACATCAATGTGTTTTGTTCTCTCATAAAACATTTGATCTTTTGTAAGGAAGATGGCACTCTAACTATCACAAAACACTGTATTGATTTAAAGGTCTTCATCGAGTTCACTAAAGAGCTCCTTCAACTAAATAGCTTCTTTACAAGCCTCAATAATCACCATGTACTCAGCTTCAATGGTAGATAAAGCGACTGTAGTTTGCAAAGTGGCTTGCCAACTGATTGCACAACCTCCAATTGTAAAGACATAACCTGTGAAAGATCTTCTTCTATCAAGGTCTCCAGCAAAATCAGTATCAACATACCTAATGACTCCATCTCTAGTTCTTCCAAACTGTAAGCAAACATCAGTAGTACCTTGTAAGTATCTTAAAATCCTCTGAACTGCTTTCCAATATTCTTTACCGGGATTCGCCATGTATCTGCCAACTGCACTGACTGCATATGATAAATCTGGACGTGAACAAACCATAGCATACATGAGAGATCCCACTGCACTAGAGTGTGGAACATGTGGCATGTACTCAATCTCATCATCTGATTGTGGAGACAAAGCCGATGAAAGTCTGAAATGGGCTGCTAAAGGAGTACTAACAGGCTGAGCACTCTGCATATTGAACTTTCAAAGAACTTTCTCAATGTACCCCTTCTGACTTAGGTACAATTTACTTGCTTTTCTATCTCTGAGAATCTCCATACCAAGTATCTTTTTTGCTGGTCTCAAATTTTTCTTCTCAAATTCTTCACTTAGTTGGGCTTTAACCTTTCTTATCTCTCATTTATCTTTCGTTGCTATCAACATGTCATCAACATAAAGGAGTAGATACACAAAAGAACCATCATTGTTTTTCTTAAAGTAAACACAACTGTCAAAGATACTTTTTTTAAAATCATGAGAAGTCATAAAGGAATCAAACCTCTTGTACCACTGTCTTGGTGACTGTTTCAAACCGTAAAGGGACTTTTTTAGCAAGCAAACATAGTCCTCTTTTTCTGAGACTGTAAAACCCTCTGGTTGTTGCATGTAAATATCCTCCTCAAGTTCTCCATGCAAAAATGCAGTTTTTACATCTAACTGCTCAAGCTCCAAATCATGCATGGCCATAATACCAATCAAAACTCGAATCGAACTATGCTTCACAACTGGAGAGAACACATCTGTGAAGTCCACTCTTGGAATTTGATTGTAACCCTTTACAACAAGCTTTGCTTTATATCTAGGTTCTTCAACTCCTGGAGTCCCTTCTTTCTTTTTAAACACCCGTTTACAACGAACAACATTTTTACCTTTAGAAAGTTTCACAAGATCCCATGTTCTATTTTTTTGGAGTGATTCCATCTCCTATTGCATAACAAACATCCACTTTTCTGAGTCTTCACAGCTAACTGCCTCAGAATAATTAGATGGCTCTTGGTTTGCATCTATATCTTCAGCCACATTTAAAGCATAAGCAACTAGATCAGCCTCGGCATACTACTTTGAAGGTTTAATTTCTCTTCTAGTTCTGTTTTTGGCAATAGAGTATTGTGGTGAGGAAGCAACTCTATTCTGAATTTTTGTACTGGCTTGAGGAGTCGACTGTGTTATAGATTCTGAATTTATCGGATGCTCCACTTGCTTTTGATTTTCTTTATTGGAAGAGTCTTTAAGAGATAAGTTAGGTAACATAGCAGTTTCATCAAAAACAACATCTCTGCTAATCATAACTTTTCTATTTTTAGGACACCATAACTTATACCCTTTTACACCAGTTTTATAACCAAGAAAAACACATTTAATGGATCTCGGTTCCAATTTTCCATTATCAACATGAGCATATGCAGGACACCCAAAGATCTTTAAAATAGAATAGCCAGTAGGATTACCAGACCATACCTCTTGTGGAGTCTTTTTATCAATGGCAACGAATGGAGATCGGTTGATAGAAAAACATGCAATAGAGGCTGCTTCAGCCCAAAATGACTTTGGTAAGTTGGCATTTGACAACATACATCAAACATTCTCCATGATCATTCTATTCATTCGTTCTGCAATGTCATTTTGTTGTGGAGTATGACGAACTGTCAAGTGTCTCACGATCCCTTCTGACTTGCACAGGTTATTAAACTCATCAGAACAGAACTCTAAGCCATTGTCTGTGCAATGGTATTTTATTTTTTTCCGTCTGTTTTTCAATCATAGTTTTCCAAGACTTAAATACAGAAAACATATCGATTTTTTGCTTCAGAAAGAATGCCCAAACTTTTCTGGAAAAATCATCAATAAAAGTTAGCATATAATTAGCTCCACCTCTTGAAAGCACTCTTGATGGTCCCCACATATCAGGATGAATTTACTCTAACGTTCCCTTTGTGTTATGGATTCCTCTGGTGAATCGAACTGTCTTTTGCTTCCCAGAAATGCAGTGCTCTCAAGACTTCAGTTTGCAAATTCCTTTCCCATCAGAAAGTCCTCTTTTGTTCAATTCTACAATGTCATTCTCACTCATATGCCTTAGGCGCATATGAAAAAGTTTAGAAATTTCATCATCTGATAAGGAAGAGGAAACAATAGCTGCATCACCAGTAACAATAGAACCCTGCAGAGCATATAACTTGACAGTCTTTCTCTGCCCTTTCATTACAACTAGGGAACCTTTGGAAATCTTTAAAACCCCACTTTCAGTTGTGTATTTATACCCTTTTGAATCAAGAGTACTCAACAAAATTAAATTTCTCTTCAATTCTAGAACATGTCGTGCGTCACTAAGTGTTCTAACAACTCCATCAAACATCTTAACTTTAATTGTTCCAACACCTGCTATTTTACACAAAGCATTATTTCCCATCAAAATAACACATTCAGACCCTGTTTCGTAAGTTGTAAACCAATCCCGATTGGGACTCATGTGAAAAGTGCAGACCGAATTAAGGATCCACTCCTCGCTCACTTTAGAATTGTTGACAGAAGCGACTAAAAGTTCACTATAATTGTAGTCTTCTACTACATCAGCTTCACCAAAATTTTCTAGTTGTCTTCCCTTATTGATTCGTAGCCTCCCTTTTGATCGTGTTCTGTAGCTTATAGCACTCAGATTTAATGTGCCCTTTCTTCTTGCAGAAGTTACAGGTTTTACCTATGTTTGAAGACTTCAATATACCCTTATTTACCGCGAGGTTTTCGTTCCTATGTCCGTCCATGATCATCATTAGCATTCTGATCTTGTCTCCTACGAACAATGATACCCTCTACCTGAGAGTCAATTTTAACCACAAGATGTTTCATCTTATCATACGAGGTTAAAGAATCATACACCTCATCAATGTGAAAGACTCGCGGCTATATAAAATCGTGTCTCTAAAGGTAGAATAAAACGGAGGCAATGAAAAAAGTAGTATCAACCCTAGATCTTCCTTATCATACTAAACCTCCATGACCTCCAAGTTTGAGAGAATTTCTTTAAATTTTGTTAAGTGTTTGTGCACAGACGCACCTTCCTCCAAACGATGAGCATAAGGATGCTGCTTTATATGCAACTTGCTGGTTAGAGTTTTCGGCATACATATTTGTTCCAACCTTTTCCATAATGCAGCAGTGGTCTTCTCCTTCATCACACCTGCAAAATTCGTTAGACAAATGCAGATGTAATTGTGTTAACGACTTTCGATCCTTATGCTTCTTCTCTTCATTCGTTAATGTCGAAGGCATCTTATCTATCCCTAGAAGGGCATCCTCCAGATCCATCTGTGCAAGAACTGTTTGCATCTTAATCTGCCACAATGCAAATCTGGTGTGCGATCCAACAGCAAAATTTCATATTTCAAAGACGCTATTACTGTGATCGAGATGAACAACCCGGAAGCTCGAATACCAATTTTTGAAAAATAGAATGTCAGTAATGACAATATATTACAAATAAAAGAGGAATAAAAATAAAGAACATACATATTTTTACGTGGAAACCCTTTCGGGAAAAAAACTACGGGCAGAGGAGAAGAAAATTCACTATGTCGAATTCAAATTATTACAAGAGAAATAGACTATGTCTATTTATAGGCTTGCAAAATCATATTCTAATAGGAGTGTAGTAAGATTGAAATATCTTATTCTAATCAATATCAAATAGATGGAGTTTAATAAGGTTTAAAAAACCTTATTCTAGAATAAAATAAAAGAAGTGTAGTTCAATATGGATTTTACTTTTATTTTATTTTACCATTGTAAGGATTCTGGTCACTTAATTCTAACAAGTCTCAAAAAGCATAAAAATAACAAGAAAAATAAACATCATATGCAATTTTATCTAATTATTTTAGTTCATATTTGTTGGGTTATTCCCTCTTTAATATTGAGCATGTGATTCTTATCATCTATTGATCATTGACCGAGTTCATCATCATTTGAATATGAATTTGCATCATAAAGGTTATCAAGATTTCATCTTCGATGTACTCTTCGAAATATGGATCATTTTAATTCCACTTATAATTGAAATTATGAAATATGCGACATGCTAGTACAACCCGACCTTGTTTTTTTATGTTATACTAAGATAATGTTGTTAATATGAAAATTATTTTTTTAAAACAACAAATGACTTTTTTACCACATTTTGAACCCTTGGATGTCTAAAATTAAAGAGTTCACGAGCTATCTATAGTGCTTGTGTCTGACACCATTCTCTCAAATGGTATTATACCCCATGATATGGTGCAAGAAAATCTTTTCCACTTGCATAATTAGCATAAACCTTATAATATTTAAGTTCATAGTCCAAATAGTTTATAGCTTTAATTGTAAAACTTATATAAACTTAATTTGGAGAATTACTTATGCTAGGTTATATCCCTTTTTATAATATGAAAATTAAGAAAAAAATTAATATATAATTTATAATATATAATCTTTATAAGAAAATATTTATAAATTGTCCAAAAATATCATCATATTTCTTATAAATAATGTAACGACCCAGTTTCCAGTAGTGTCGGAAAAGACAGTTTCAGGACTCTATTTCCGTAAATCGAGCCTGTAAATATTTAATAAAAATATTTACAGAGTTATTATATAGGTGAATTGATTTTTTTGGGAAGTAATTTAGTCAAGATTGTGTTTAATTAGGGCCCAGGGATTAAATTGTAAAATCTATTCGCTATAGATTTTTAATTAGAGAATGGTTTGAGGACTTAAATTACAATTAACTAAAGGTCCAAAATAGAAATTACAAAATAATAAAATGAGATATAGTGGATGGTCAGATTAAGACGCCATTAGCTTAATTAATTAAGGTTTTAACTAATTAAATTATGTTTAATTAACTAATTGTATATATATTAGAGATAGTGGAAGAATAAGGAATATTTCATCTTCTTCTTCATCTTTTAACTGAAGCAAAAGAAAGAAAGAAACCTAAAGGAAGCTTGAACTTTTAGCCCTAATTCGGTATGTGCAATTTAGTCCTTTTCTTGTAATTTTTATCCTTTTGAGGTCATGGGAATTTGATTTAGCTAGCCCATTACCAATTTGTAAAACTGTTAAAGTTTTAGAAAGTTTCCATTATTAATTTCTTGAAGTTTTAGGTGTTAAATTGATAGATCTTAAGCTTAGATGTGAAAAAGAACTAAATTGTAAATCTTAATTGATAGTTTTGTACTTTAAGGATTAAATTGAATAAAATAAAAAATTGGTGGTAGAAATAAGAAATAAGAGGTCCATAATGGGTAATAATGGAATCAGACCTTAAATTGGAGCTTTAAATTGAAAGTTATGCTAGTTCTGGTTTTAGGGACTAAATTGAATAAATTGTAAAATATGTGTAACTTTGTAATTGATTTTGATTTGAGTTTAAATTTAATATTATGTGTTGTTGGATTATCATTCATAGCTAAAGATGACGCAGGAACGTCGAGAGGGAAAGGAAAGATGAGAGTCGACGACGAGTAACTCGAGTGTTTGGTTTGTATTTCTATAATTCGAATCGCTTTAATTGCTGTATATTCCTATTTTTTAGCATGGTAAGATATAAAGGTGAGCTAAAATTGGTTACTTGAATTGAATTGGTATGAATGTGATTGATTGTCAAGATAGATAACTAAATTGAATAGAATTAAAAATAGTGTAACTTGATGAAATTATGAAATTGGCTTTGAATTGGGTTGAATTTAGGCTATGTTATGTAATGAAATTATGAATTAGTTGATGAATTGGAAATGGTGAAATGTAATTTGGATTTTATATTGGAATCAGAAATTTGGTTACGTTATTAACTGTTCGGGCATAGTTAGATATAGTTGGCATGCCAAAGGATAGATTGAGTATGGGTTGCTTCGAATACATGTTGATGAGTGATGGGCACAACTTTTACTTTGGTTATATCGATGAGCGTTGGGCGCAATATATTTACTTCAGATTTTTCAATGTGTTGGTTGGATCTTGTATCCGTTTGAGTCCGAGTCAGGTTAATTGAAAATATAAAATGTAAAGTTGATAATGGTATATTAATTGAATTGATATTGTGAATTGATGCTAAAAAGAAGAGTTATAATATATGAATTTTGATACATACAAAAGATCATGCGAACCGGATATACAAGTTCAAAGGATTGATATGAAAAAGTGATGAATCAACCGATTCGGTTCGGAAAATAGTATGGCAATATGTTATATTCTTAATTTAGTTAATTGAACATGTATAAGTTGGATTATATGGTATAAATGGTATACTTAGCATGTAACTTTATAGTTGGTATGAATGATATTTTAATTGAATGTTTATAAATAACTTGCTTGCATTTTGCTATTTGAATAATAGACACTAAGCTTTATGGCTCAACATACGATTCTTTTTTTGTGCACAGGTTAGGTTCAATTCGAGATCCCGAGCATCGAATTCAGTATCCAGTCAGAATCTCGGACTCAATAATGTTTGTGAATCTCTTTTGTTAGTTAAATGGTGTGTACCTAATAAAGTCATTTTGGTATTTTGCTATGTTTGATGATGTTGAATTTAAATGTTTGACATTTGGATTTAATCATATGAATACAAAGTTAGTATGTGAATTATCATATGGTATGTAAAGAATAAAAGGTTACTTTTGCTAATGGTAATTTGGAATAGTATGTATGTGATTGAATGAGATGTGTTAGGTTGATAGTTTATAAGTAATATGGTATATGCATATTATTGATTAAGGTACTAATGAACTTGAAATGATGCTTGAGAGGTATTGGTATTAGCTATTTATGAGTTGAACATGTTGGGATGGAATTGTAGGTTGATGTCTAACAGAAACTGAAGAAACAGTATGTCACATCTCGACATTATACAAGTGTCATCGCAACGAGATATAAACTCCAGGCCATGGCGTGACGAGGAACCCGGTCACCGTGATGAGGCCATTATAATATGTCACGGCACGATAAGGAAACCCCTCACCTCACGACATCTACCCAATGATTTGAAGTTCTTACAAATTGGTCATATTTCTATTCCAGGTTAGCTTTAGAGCTTTCGTAAGCTCGTGTAAGACCCAAAAATGATTGTATTATCGAATGCATGTTTTGGCTAAATTTAATCATTAAATGGTATAAATTATGTAACGCCCCAAAATTTCTAATTTCATTATTGTGAAAATATGACACAAATATCTATTAGCTTTAGTGGTTATGTGTTCTTGGAGTATTTGGGAGGTCCCAAGTTCAAGCCTTCGCTTGGGCAAATTTTGGTATTTTGAATGAATTAGGCCTTACTCTTGTTCAGTAGGCTTTTATTTGATTGTTGGTAAAAATATATTAGAATGGACCTCCTGGTCTGGTGGTTAAGCGGAGTGTTAGTGTGTAGGAGGTCCTGTGTTCGAGTTCTTGCGCAAGCAGAGAAACTAATTTTTATTTGAGGCGTGTGGCGTGGTGGAGTTCAAATTAAACTGGACTACTGAGTAGTTGTGTTTTAGGGGGTTAATAGGGAGTATTTTTAGGAGATAATTGGGGAGAAGTTATCAAAATAAGATTTTCTTCTTATCAGTTTTCTATTTTCTTTTTCCCCAAAAATTTTCTGACGTTAGACTTTTGTTTCTCTGCCATTTCTTCTCCCTTCTTGTTCATTTTTGGTTTTTGTTCCCCTTTGGCCAAATCTTTGTTCTTCTCTTTCCCCTCTCTTTTCATTTCTGTATTTTTTTGCGAGTCATCTCTTTGGGTGCAACTTTTGGCTTCATCTGTTTAGGTGATGTTCAAAGGTTTTCAGCGGATATTCCAGTGGGTGGAGACGACTGGTTATCAGATTCGTCGTGGTAAGTTTCGAATCATCGTTGGTTTAGTTTCTAGAGTTTTATGTTGGGGATATTTGGTTTGATTAACGAATCAAATGATTAATTAAGGGATATATTGGTCAAATATAGGTTTTTGAAGGCTCGGGTTACTTTGCATAACGAATTGATACAAGGTTTGTACCCGAAACGCAGAAAACAGGATTCGGCGAAAAGCCAAAATTGCTTGCTATCGAGAAATAAGAGAAAATGATGCGCAAAATTGTTGAGAAAGGAAATAAGGGTGTTATAAACTTGGAAATCAAAATTTTGCACTAAAATAATTCTAGATAGCAGCAGTAGTCTAACTTTGAAAAATCATCAAAAATAGTGGGAATTGAGTTAGAGGTTGAATAAAATATTAAATTGAATTTTATTGAGTCTAGTTTTTCATGGAAGAAACAGTGTAAGCAATGGAATTGTAAATCATGAGATATAATAAATTTTGCGAGACAAGGTCAGAATGATTTCGGGTTCCCCTATTCTGACTTAGGAAAATCATCAAAAATTGTAAAAAAATAATTATGGGCTTAAATTTATATGTTTAAATCCTTAATGAGTCTGTTTTCAAGAGAAACAAATGGAAACATCATCTAAGTTTTGTACTGAGAGATAATTAGTTTTTAGTAAGGAAAGGATGAAGCTATCAAATAGCAGAATAGGGATAAATTTAAAGATTTTACTATGCTTATTTGATAAACTATAAATTCTGAAAATTTTATGGTAGAAAAATATTTGATCCTAGTTTCAAAAAAATCAAGCGGATCTTAATTTGGAATTCTGTAGCTCAAGATATAAATAATTTAGTGATACTGACTCAAGTAGACAGCTTTGAATGAACATATTAGTAAATAGCGAAAACATATATGAGTATTGAGCTAGTATGGGTTACTTTAAAAATGGACCACACGGCCAAGGCCAATTTGGACAGAGTGGGCCACACGGGCAGATCACATTGGCGTGTGGGCCCATTTTTATTGAAATGTTTTTAAGGTTGCACGGGTTGCCCAAGTCGACTGTAAACCTACTGTAGGGTCGGTAAGCGCTACTTAAACCCCTAAATGTGTGAAATTGATTGAATGATATCTATATTGGGCATGTTAATAGCTGAACTGAATATATGTATTGAAATTGCATAATAGCATGTCATCCATTGTGTGTTGCATTGCATTGGGTTGGGGGTTGTTATTCAAAAGAAGTGTACTAAAAGGCTTTAAACCTAATCTATTGGCAGCTCAGCTGCAAACTACTGTATTGTGCCGCATTCGGTACTACTTGGAGTGTAGGGATGGGTGGATAGATTATATCCCCACATGGAGTGTAGGGTTGGACGGAGATGGTGTGTAGAGGATGGTTGGGTAGGATTTTGCTACAGCATAACTGTTACTGCTACTGATACTGTGATGGGCTAAGGCCCTACTGCATTTTTGACACTGTACTGAGATAGGCTAAGGCCCAAACTGTCATTGATACTGAAAAGGGCTTAGGCCTAAGACTGTTCAACTGTGCACTGTGAATACTGATTATTTGTTTGTTTTTGCGGGATTACACACTAAGTTTACGTAAACTCACCCTTTTTGTTTAATGTGCACAGGTAATCCCCAGACTTAGACGGATCAATGTAACGGAGGACTCAGCAGTGACCACAGTAATTTTTGGACTTCATGGTTTTCAATTTACGATTTATGATTTGATTATTTGGGTTGTAATTTAAGGACCCTCTGGGTCTTTGGTTTTAAATTTGGGTTTTTATTTACTTATTTTACTTTATGGATTTACACCTGCTGGTCGTAGGAAATTCGGTTTTCAAAAAGTTAAAGTAATTTCTAAACGCATGATCACCTAGACTATTTTATTAAAGCTTCCGCAACGAGGGATGTTTCAAAATAAATGTTTTAAATGAATAAAGACGACTTCCTAAGTTCTAACAAAGGTTTACTAAAGATAATAACATGAAATATTTTCATAGTAACAACGAGGTTTCAAAAACACTATCGTGTGACATTGCCAGATACAGCCATAATGTCTAAGCCGGATTTGGGGTGTTACAAATTAATTGTGATTGATCGTAGCTGCTCCAGTAACGAATTTGGCACCTTTGTAGCTCAGACCGGACGATCGGCTCAGGTTATGGAGTGCTACAGATAATATATATATTTTTATATAACTTTATAAAGTTGTTTTTTTATGAATGCATTATGATAAAAAGAACTGTAACATTTTTTTATGAATAAGTATATTATTTTTATAATAAAATAACATAAACACTTAAATAAGTTATGTTCATACTTCTTAGTCATAGTTTTTTATAAATAAATATATTATAATACTTTTATAGCATGTAAATTATTTTTTGTAACATTTTTTTTACCATAACTTTAATTTTTTTAAGATTTAAATAATATGTATTGTTATAACTTTATAAAATACACAAATTGTTTTTATAACAAATTATTTTAGAATTTATAATATAATAAATCTTTGGTCATAACTATCCCAAATACTCATACGTGTTCAAGCTTATAATATAATTTCCATAAATTGTATAAACTATTTTTTTAAAAAAAAATAGATTTGAGAGTAATTTCCTATGTAATTACTTCAATTTTCATCCTCCCCTAAAAATTGAAAAGCTTACACCCAATTCGGTGGGACCCATTAATTACCATGGTTACTCAAACACGTCCCTTTTAATAGGATGTTATAAAGAATTAATTTAATAAAAAGTGTATTTCCTATTTACAGTTGTTATTATAAATAAAAGTTATAGAGGATAAAAATAAAACATAAAATCAGTTCTATAACGAATTTGGTCGTTATAATAGAATATCGTTATAGAGGGTAGTTATGATAGGTCCCTATATTATGAGTCAGATTGCATTTTGCCTCATTTACTCAAAAAATGGACAAGTTAGTCCTTGTACATTAAATTAAAAAATAAATTGGTTATTTTTATAAAAATTTCATCCATTTTTACTATTAAAAACTAGCGTGGCTAATAGAATAGCCACACAGTTACTAGTTTTTAACAATAGAAATAAATGAAATTTTTAACAAAAGAACCAGTTTGCTTTTTTATTTAAAATATAAGAACTAATTTTCCCTTTCTTTTTTAGTAAATAGAATAAAATACAATCCGACTCTTAATACAAATTGGATTACTTTTTTAACCCTTTGGTCTTCCATCATGTTGAAATTGAGTCAATGAATGTGGGGGGAAGGGCTGGATAGTTCCAAAATCTACATTCTTCCCATTTGTTTCTTTAAGTTCATGATTTGAATATTTATTTTTCTTCCTTTTGAAAACAATTGCATTACACATAGAGGTGTGCATGGGTCGGGCCGGGCTCAACTAAAAATTTAGGCCCGGGCCCGACGCCGCTCGAAAAATGGGCCTAAAATTTTGTCCAAGCCCGACCCGAATAAAAATGTTAAAACCCGCGTGTAACACCCTAAACCTGACCTGACCGTCTAGCCTAAGTTTAGAGAGTTACCTTATCAGTTATCAATTGTCACACAACAGCACAATAAAGTTAATTCACATTTCATAACGCATTCATTATAAAACTAATTAAGTATATAATTGTAACACCCTAAACCCGGCCCACAAGCCTTGACCGGATCTGGTATGTCACAGAGTAAAAACGCTTTGAAAGGTTTCGAATTTACAATGGAAATTTTCGAATTTGTTGGGGTAATAAAATGGTGTTTGCTAAAACTCAAGTGGATTGATTTAATAAATACGATTGAGTTGAAAACCCTTTCTTCCTTTAAAACCATTTGATCATTTAAATCTTTAGAACATTAGAGTGATCAATAACTTAGAAAATTTCGTTACCCGATGGTAACATTTTTGAAAACGCATACGAGTACTTGTTTTGAAAACGTTACTTTTAACCGATTTGCTTAACAGTTCATAAGTTCATCAGTTATATAATAAAGTAAAAACAACTACCTAAACATCCAAAATAATAATAAGCGGCCATATTACAACCCAATCGAATTGTAGTGAATGATAAACTTAAAGCAGGGCAAAATAAAATTTCAAGTCCACAAAACAAACATGGCCGCCTCGAGCTCTCCCCGGCTACGCATCCGCGCTCTACTCACCTGCAAGATGAGATGGGAAGGGGTGAGTCACCAAGACTCAGTGTGTAAATCCCCCAACCCGGAAATAACACTCATACACAAGATATTAGTATGACATGCAATTATGCAACCCAACCTAGCCATCCATGCTCCTTTTTCTACCCCGTGTGGTACCAAACCACTGGTGGTGCCAAACCACTGGTGACTTAAAGTCACGATGTCCGTCAATACTTGTGGTGCCAAACCACTGGTGGTGCCAAACCACTGGTGACTTAAAGTCACGATGTCCGTCAATACTTGTGGTGCCAAACCACTGGTGGTGCCAAACCACTGGTGACCCGAAGTCACAATCAAATGATGGGACCAACCCATCGTGTGATACCAAATTACTGGTGTCGATCCCGTATCTCAAATGTGGGGCCAACCCACGGTGGAATTAATCCACAGGGACGAGACGCTATGAGGTGCCAAACCTCTGGAGGTGCCAAACCTCTGGTGACCGTAGTCACGAAATGTGGTACCAAACCACTGGTGTCCGTCCACACGATTATTACTCCCTCTCATCAATCCCACCATCATCATGCTCACATAATAAGTATCATGATTCCATATATCATACATTTGTATATATAGCATAGCATTTAACAGCATATGATGGCATACAAAACATATATCGTAGATCGAGTAATAGGGGACTCACCCGAGAACCAAGCTTATGCCCACTAGGCAAAGTTACCACATGAGAGGTTATAATGATCATTAAACAACCATTTATACTAACAACGTGTGTAAGGGCTTACACACCTATTTAATCGGAGGTCAAAAGAGAAATCCCGGATCTATGCGATATTATGAAAGTCCCGAACTTGTCCCCTTATTGCTCCTATATTCGGCCATCATAGGTTAGTATTTAGGGGTCTTATTTTATTTATTAACAAATTCCAAAGTATTTGGTCGTAACATAATAAAATAGGACCTTAGGCCGAATCTTTATTAGCACGAACCAACGTGATTTGAAACCCGGAACTTCAGATATCTAGCCGATTAGTCCCCTCCTAAAAACATAGTGCATAAATCGGTTACTCAAAAATAAAAAGAATGGCCTTTGGCCAAATCTCCATGTCTCCTTACCTCGAAGAAATGAAACCCGAGAGACACCTTCCAAGTCTCTAAGTATCGGCTACCTACAAAGGATACATTATTAAGATACTATAACCCCTTGCCCAACCTTACAAGGCCTTAACTCACTTTCGGTACACCATAAAAGAAAAGAAGGAAACCGAATGCTAAGAAGGTACACTTACCAACCTACGTAAATCATCTGCACCTTCCTTTGGGGGGTTCGGTTTAGGCCCTATGTGGCAAGGGATGATCGGCCTCAAGGAAAGAGGATGGAGTCGGGTCTTGAAAGGCTTAGGGTGTTTTTGACAAGGATGGATGAATGGTTTTTGGTACAAGGTTTATGGCATGTCTCAAGGAAATTTACAAGGTAGCAAGGAGGATGGAGTTTCATTTGAACAAGAGTAGAAGAGGAAAAGAGGTAGCATGTGTAGGCCGAAATGCTTCCAAGGTTCCCTTCCAAAATCGTGACCATCAAGCCTCCCCCCCAAGAAATTTCCTTTATGCTGCTGCCAGATCTCGAACCTGAGACCTGGGGAAGACTTCCCATGCCCCTGACCACTCTACCACTGCGCCTTCACTTATATAAATACGTCGGAAATTCCTTTTAAACACTCGGTCCCTGGGCTCCTGCACGCATTAGTGCCAAAGATAAAAATTAAAACACCCGCGCGCCTCCAACAGGACTCGAACGCCTGACCTCTATGCGCAACCTCTGCCACGCCCCACGCCACTCGGCCAGCTTGACTTTCATGTCAAAATCCGCCTTAAGTTTCTTTTAAACTATCCTTGGCTCCTTTACGCGTTAACGCTAAAGGCCAAAAATAATTTGCGCTTCTTTCAAGGCTCGAACACGAGACCTCAATGCCGCAGTCCTTCCATAGCGCCTCTAGCCACCCGGCCCAGGCGTTTATTTGTGACACAACTTGTCACCAAATTTCTTTTGAGTATTCCTTCGCGTCGTCGCCAAAACCAAAATTAAACTCTCCTTGTGCTATTGTCAGGACTCGAACACGGGTCCTTGAGGTAGAAATTGGACATCACGCCCCCACGCCACTTTGCTACCCTGAATTTCGTGACCACTAATGCTCAGAGTTCCCTTTTAAGACCTCCTTGGCCCCTTCCTTAGTGAGCACCCTAAAACCCAAAAATAAATTACACCATGCGACCACCGTGATTCGAACCCCGGACTTGCTGAAGACCTTCCTTGCACCTTAACGCCCCAAGCCACTCGGCCAGGGCGTTCATTGTGCCATAAACTTGCTGAATTTATTTTTAAACCCTTTCTCATTAAGTCCTCCTACACGCCAAAAATAAACTTCCTCCACGCGACTCGAACCCTCGCCTAGCCGCATCTTCTAGCCTTCTAGCAGCGCCCTAACCACTCCGCCAGCCATCCCCTTGTTCCATGATTTGCCCCAAAATGTATACAAGGCTTCTTCACTAGACTTTCTTTCTCAAGCCCTAAAAGAAAATTTTTAAGGCTAAAACCGACTCGACCCGGGGTTATGTCTAAACCCAAAAACAACCATAATATTTATTCAGGCAATACATGCAATTCAAATATTTGCAGACAAACCCCCCTAATTTGAGATGTTACAAATCTACCCCCTTAAAATAATTTCGTCCTCGAAATTACTTGGATCAGAAGAGTTGGGGGTATTGCTGCCGCATCGCATCCTCGGGCTCCCACGTAGCTTCCTCCACGCCATGATTCTGCCATATGACCTTCACTAAAGGAATCGACTTCCTACGCAAAACTTTTACATCCCGATCTAGAATTTGCACAGGTTCCTCTTCCATCGTCAAATCTGGACTCACCTCAACTTCCTCGACTGCCAAGACGTGTGATGGATCAGAACAATAGCGTCTAAGCATGGAGACATGGAACACATCGTGAATCTGACTCAGTTCTGCGGGCAGCTCGAGCTGATAAGCTACTGTTCCCACTCGTCTCAACACCTTAAACGGTCCAATGAACCTTGGACTTAATTTGCCCTTCTTCCCAAATCTTAACACTTTCTTCCATGGCGAGACCTTCAGAAAAACTTCGTCTCCCACGGTAAACTCTATGTCCCTCCGCTTGAGATCGGCATATGCCTTTTGCCTATCCGAGGCTTCTTTCAACCGAGCTTGGATCTTCTTCACCTTATCCTCAGTTTCTGTAACCAATTCCGGTCCTAACATCCGTCGCTCACCCAACTCTGTCCAGCAAGTAGGTGTGCGACACCTCCTACCATACAATGCTTCATATTGTGCCATCTTAATGCTTGCCTGATAACTGTTGTTGTATGCGAACTCTGCTAATGGCAAAAACTCTTCCCAACTACCTCTGAAGTCCAAAACGCAGCCTCTTAACATGTCCTCTAAAATTTGAATAACCCTTTCCGACTGCCCGTCCGACTGTGGATGGAATGCTGCACTGAAATCCAACCGTGTACCCAAAGCCTGATGTAGCGCTCTCCAAAATCTCAACGTAAATTTAGGATCTCTGTCTGAGATGATCGACACTGGCACACCATGCAACCTCACTATCTCTGCCACATACAACTTAGCTAACTTCTGAAGCGAGTAATCCACCCTAACAGGCATGAAGTGAGCCGACTTGGTCAGACGGTCCACAATCACCCAAACTGCGTCCTTCTTGCTGGGCGTGAGGGGTAGCCCACTGACGAAGTCCATAGTGATCCTCTCCCATTTCCACTGAGGAATCTTCACCGGTTGAAGTAACCCAGATGGCAACTGATGTTCAGCCTTTACTCGCTGACACGTGAGACACCTTCCCACGAATTCAGTTACCTCACGCTTCAACCCTGGCCACCAGAACTGCTTCCGTAAATCTCCATACATCTTGCTACCTCCAGGATGCATAGCGTAAGGGCTGCTATATGCATCCTTAAGAATTCTTTGCCTCAATCCCACATCATTCGGCATACAAGGCCGCCCTTGAAAACATAACACACCATCACCAGTCAAACCATACCCTTTCAAACCACCATCTTGAACTTGCAACCTCTGTGCATTTAAACTGTCATCCCCTAATTGCTTTTCCTTGATCTCCTCGATCCAAGTTGGCTTAACTTGCAGCTCTGCCAAAAGACTTCCATCGTCGTATAGACTGAGACGAGCAAACATCGCCCTTAAGTCTGTCACGACCTTTTGGCTCAATGCATCAGCCACCACGTTAGCCTTGCCTGGATGGTACTCAATTGAACAGTCGTAATCCTTCAACAGTTCAATCCATCGGCGTTGTCTCAGATTTAAGTCCTTCTGAGTCAAGAGATACCTCAAACTTTTGTGATCCGTGTAGACTATCGACTTTTCCCCATACAAGTAATGCCTCCATATTTTCAAAGCAAAGACTACTGCCTCTAACTCCAAGTCGTGAGTCGGATAGTTAACTTCATGCGGTCTTAGCTGACGGGATGCATAGGCCACTACCTTCCCTTCCTGCATCAACACACATCCCAAACCATTATGGGACGCATCACAATAAACCGTGAACAATTTCCCTACCTCAGGCTGTACCAAAACGGGAGCTTCCGTCAGAATCTTTCTTAGCTTATCAAAACTTTCTTGCTGTTTCTCTGACCAGACAAATGGGACTCCTTTTCTTAATAGCTTAGTCAACGGCGCTGCAATTAAAGAGAATCCTTCCACGAATCTTTGATAGTACCCGGCCAGACCCAGAAAACTTCGAATTTCTGCCACTGACCTAGGTGGTTTCCAATCCAACACCGCTTCAACCTTGCGAGGGTCCACTCTAATCCCTTCAGCTGACACCACGTGACCCAAGAAAGTCACCTCCCTAAGCCAAAATTTGCACTTACTGAATTTGGCATACAGCTGCTCCTCCCTCAGTACTTGTAGAACTATACGCAAATGCCTATCATGTTCCTCCTCCGTCTTTGAGTAAACCAATATGTCGTCAATAAACACCACGACAAATTGATCTAAGTATTGCTGAAACACCCTATTCATTAAGTCCATGAACGCTACCGACGCGTTGGTCAACCCAAACGGCATCACTAAGAACTCGTAATGCCCATACCGGGTACGAAATGCCGTCTTGTGCACATCAGCCTCTTTCACCTTAAGTTGATGATAACCCGACCTAAGGTCTATCTTCGAGAACACCGATGCACCCTTCAGTTGATCAAACAGGTCATCAATCCGAGGCAACGGATACTTGTTTTTTATCGTTAACTTGTTTAGCTAACGGTAGTCGATACACATCCGCATTGACCCGTCTTTCTTCTTGACAAACAACACAGGTGCTCCCCACGGAGATATACTAGGTCGAATGAACCCTCTATCCAAGAGCTCTTGAATTTGAGCCTTCAGCTCCACCAACTCTTTTGGTGCCATTCGGTAGGGTGCTATAGACACAGGTGCCGTTCCGGGCAACAAATCTATACCGAACTCAACTTCCCGATCTGGAGGCAGACCTGAGAGTTCTTCTGGAAACACATCAGCGAATTCCCTTACAGTTCGGACCTTCTCAACTGCTGACTCCTTAGCCTCCAAGGCATAAATTCGAACCAACAGCGCCTCACACCCTTTTCTGATTATCTTCTCGGCCTTCAAGGCGGACACTACATTAGAGAGATAATCTCTTCTGTTACCTATCATGACCACTTCATCATCCTTAGCCGTCTTTAGAACCATGCGCTTAGCAGCGCAATCCAACCTTGCCTGATACTTAACCAGCCAGTCCATTCGAAGAATTAGATCAAACTCCCCAAACGGCAGTTCCATCAGATCAGCCACAAACACCACCCCTTGGAGTTCTAGGGGTATATCTCTATATAGCTTGTTCACTACCACAGAGTGTCCTAGAGGACTAATTACAGTTATCTCCCTAGAAGCAGTCTCGAAGTCTAAGTTCATAGTCTCTACCACACTACTAGCAATATATAAATGCGTTGAACCCACATCAATCAATGCTACATAGGGAAGACCAAAAATTAGGAACGTACCGGTGATGACGCCCGGTGCGTCACTCTCCTCGCGACGCCTCGCTGCGTAGACTAAGCCAGGCTGCCTAGCTTCTGTGTTGCCTGCACCTCTGCCCTGAATTCCACGACCTCGATTAGGACCATTGCTTCCCCTACCATTACCACGACCCCTCTGTGGTGGTCCCACATTCCTAGCCTGAGCACGGTTCTGACCCTCTGTCTGATTCCTTGCTAACTTCCGAGGACAATCCCTTATACGATGATCCAAAGATCCACATTCAAAGCAACCCCTCTCACCGGTCCAACAACCTCCCCAATGTGACTTCCCACAATGATTACACTGAGCCGGTCTCTTATTAGTAGCCATGGGCCTTCCAGTCTGATTTGGCCCACTCTGCCTGGCCCTCTTTTGTGTATTATTTCCCGATCCAGACGACCCAACACCTCTTTTCTGCTTGCTCCTATCATAGTTCTGCCTCACAGACTCCCTGACCCTTTCAGCTACCTTAGCCTTCTCTACCAAAACAGCAAACTCACGCACCTGCTGTGGAGCAATCAACAACCTTAAATCATCCCTAAGTCCGTCTTTAAAACGGACGCAACGATCATGCTCAGTTGACACAACTCCCCGAGCATAGCGGCTCAGCCTCAGGAATTCTGCCTCATACTCAGATACCGACTTATTTCCTTGTACTAATCCCAGAAAAGCTTTCCTCTGAGTATCAGTATAACTGGTGCCCACATACTTCTTCTGATAAGTAGCTTTGAAGTATTCCCAAGTAAGGTCATCTGCCGTAGCACCATCTCGAACCGTGAGCCACCACTGGTATGACTCGTCTTTTAGAAGCGACACTGCTCCTTTCAGCTTCTTCTCATTGTAAATCAAGATCGTCCATGATCCTCTCGGTCGATTCTAACCAATATTCGGCCGTACTGGGTGCGACACTTGACACACCTCGAAATACTTCAGCTCCGTTGGATCGGAGTCGCTCAGATACAGACTTCCGAGCTCCTGTACCTCTACCGGTCCCAGCCATCATCTCTAAAACACGCAGCATAGCCTGCGATACCGACTCACCTCCCGCCTGATCCTGATATCCAACACCAAAAGTTGGGGGAGGTGGTGGAGGTGGTATCTCATTATCCGATCCTTGGCCCGACCTAACTGGTTCTGACATGGCCATCCGGCCTCTACCGCGTCCCCGACGGTCGCGACCTCTAGAACTCATTTCTTATAGCGCAATCTGTCTTAAAAAGTTTTATGAGTTAGCCAATGTTTCACTGATTATTAGCAAAGAATTTTATGGGCGAAGTTAAGAAGTTGTTCTTTCGATCAAACAAGTTTCAAGTCTTCTATTGTAATTCGAAGATACACATTCACTAATTCCATCACCCTCTTTGACCAATTCTTAACCCGGGGGTATTTTCGTCATTTATCCTACAGGGGTATTTTGGTAATAAAACCAAGTAAGTTTGTAAATCTTGACAAATCAAGGGAAACTTAAAAATTTGCAAAACTTGGGGTTCTTTTTGAGAAATTGTCTTCTCAAATTGGCAGTGTTGCAGAAACTTTAAAAATCAGGGTCATTTTGGTAATTTGCAAATTAGGGGCAATTTTTTAATTTTCCAAAATCGTGGTATTTTTGATATTTGCAATTTAAGGTTTTTAGGTATGTTTGTAAATTAAGGGAAAATTTTAAAATTTTGGGGTAGCTTAGTAAATTTTAAAACTAGGGGCATTTTTGTAATTTACCACTAAGGGTATTTTAAAATGTCCATAAATCAAGAGAATTTTGTAATATAAATCTTATAAGTTTGAGGGAAGTCTTTAAAACTAAAGTTTTTATCAAAACGCGGCTAATTCCCCTTCGGGTTTTAATAATAGGGTTTAGCCCACGAACAAGTCCTCATGGTTAGGGTGAACCAAAGCTACGCACCAGGTAGGATTCCCGCGAAGAGGAGGTGAGTCACTAGGACCGCTTAAATACCAAGCTCTTCCGGATCCAATCCTAGACATGCGTACAAGGATTACCACACCCTAACTCGGCGACTTAGTCATGGGTTTGTTTATTAATGCAATTAAAATCTTATGCAATTGTTGGGGTAAACTAGTCCTAAAGTTCACATACTTTTTATACTATCTACGTCCCATTTCTACCCCTTTACAGATAATCATTCACACATAGATTAAAGATACTTACAAGAGCGGATCGGTGCCGGAGACTCGACGCCATGTTGTTCGACCAAAACCATTTTCATAGAGGTTTTCAAAAGCCTATCTAAAAAAAACATTTTTAGGCCTTAGGCCCTCACAGCCGAGTTTTGAACCGGGCTCTGATACCAAAATTGTAACACCCCAAACCCAGCCCACAAGCCCTGACCGGATCTGGTATGTCACAGAGTAAAAACGCTTTGAAAGGTTTTCGAATTTACAATGGAAATTTTCGAATTTGTTGGGGTAATAAAATGGTGTTTGCTAAAACTCAAGTGGATTGATTTAATAAATACGATTGAGTTGAAAACCCTTTCTTCCTTTAAAACCATTTGATCATTTAAATCTTTAGAACATTAGAGTGATCAATAACTTAGAAAATTTCGTTACCCGATGGTAACATTTTTGAAAACGCATACGAGTACTTGTTTTGAAAACGTTACTTTTAACCGATTTGCTTAACAGTTCATAAGTTCATCAGTTATATAATAAAGTAAAACAACTACCTAAACATCCAAAATAATAATAAGCGGCCATATTACAACCCAATCGAATTGTAGTGAATGATAAACTTAAAACAGGGCAAAATAAAATTTCAAGTCCACAAAACAAACATGGCCGCCTCGAGCTCTCCCCGGCTCCGCATCCGCGCTCTACTCACCTGCAAGATGAGATGGGAAGGGGTGAGTCACCAAGACTCAGTGTGTAAATCCCCCAACCCGGAAATAACACTCATACACAAGATATTAGTATGACATGCAATTATGCAACCCAACCTAGCCATCCATGCTCCTTTTTCTACCCCGTGTGGTACCAAACCACTGGTGGTGCCAAACCACTGGTGACTTAAAGTCACGATGTCCGTCAATACTTGTGGTGCCAAACCACTGGTGGTGCCAAACCACTGGTGACTTAAAGTCACGATGTCCGTCAATACTTGTGGTGCCAAACCACTGGTGGTGCCAAACCACTGGTGACCCGAAGTCACAATCAAATGATGGGACCAACCCATCGTGTGATACCAAATCACTGGCGTCGATCCCGTATCTCAAATGTGGGGCCAACCTACGGTGGAATTAATCCACAGGGACGAGACGCTATGAGGTGCCAAACCTCTGGAGGTGCCAAACCTCTGGTGACCGTAGTCACGAAATGTGGTACCAAACCACTGGTGTCCGTCGACACGATTATTACTCCCTCTCATCAATCCCACCATCATCATGCTCACATAACAAGTATCATGATTCCATATATCATGCATTTGTATATATAGCATAGCATTTAACAGCATATGATGGCATACAAAACATATATCGTAGATCGAGTAATAGGGGACTCACCCGAGAACCAAGCTTATGCCCACTAGGCAAAGTTACCACATGAGAGGTTATAATGATCATTAAACAACCATTTATACTAACAACGTGTGTAAGGGCTTACACACCTATTTAATCGGAGGTCAAAAGAGAAATCCCGGATCTATGCGATATTATGAAAGTCCCGAACTTGTCCCCGTATTGCTCCTATATTCGGCCATCATAGGTTAGTATTTAGGGGTCTTATTTTATTTATTAACAAATTCCAAAGTATTTGGTCGTAACATAATAAAATATGACCTTAGGCCGAATCTTTATTAGCATGAACCAACGTGATTTGAAACCTAGAACTTCAGATATCTAGCCGATTAGTCCCCTCCTAAAAACATAGTGCATAAATCGGTTACTCAAAAATAAAAAGAATGGCCTTTGGCCAAATCTCCATGTCTCTTTACCTCGAAGAAATGAAACCCGAGAGACACCTTCCAAGTCTCTAAGTATCGGCTACCTACAAAGGATACATTATTAAGATACTATAACCCCTTGGCCAACCTTACAAGGCCTTAACTCACTTTCGGTACACCATAAAAGAAAAGAAGGAAACCGAATGCTAAGAAGGTACACTTACCAACCTACGTAAATCGTCTGCACCTTCCTTTGGGGGGTTCAGTTTAGGCCCTATGTGGCAAGGGATGATCGGCCTCAAGGAAAGAGGATGGAGTCGGGTCTTGAAAGGCTTAGGGTGTTTTTGACAAGGATGGATGAATGGTTTTTGGTACAAGGTTTATGGCATGTCTCAAGGAAATTTACAAGGTAGCAAGGAGGATGGAGTTTCATTTGAACAAGAGTAGAAGAGGAAAAGAGGTAGCATGTGTAGGCCGAAATGCTTCCAAGGTTCCCTTCCAAAATCGTGACCATCAAGCCTCCCCCCCCCAAGACCACAAAAAATTTCGGCCATGCTCCTTTTTCCAATTACAAGGCCGGCCATGCTTCATTTCCTTGGGAGAATTCCATAACCAATTCAAAATAATTTGTTTAATAAATGTTCCATAACCAACCCATCTCATTAGAATAAACTAATTCATTGTTTGGCCAATTCCCCATCATTTCCCATCTTTCAATTAAACTAATAAAACAATAGAATAATGCCCCCATACTTCAAATAAAATAAGAAGAAGAAAAGAACAAATGGTAACAAATAAACAACCATTCCCACAAGCCTTGAGTTCGCGTGCATGCCCCATGCGCAGGCCACTTGCATTCTGCCGGCCAAAACAAAAATTAAATAAAATAAAAAAAAATTTCTTTTATGCTGCTGCCAGGTCTCGAACCTGAGACCTGGGGAAGACTTCTCATGCCCCTGACCACTCTGCCACTGCGCCTTCACTTATATATATACGTCGGAAATTCCTTTTAAACACTCGGTCCATGGGCTCCTGCATGCATTAGTGCCAAAGATAAAAATTAAAACACCCGCGCGCCCCCAACAGGACTCGAACGCCTGACCTCTATGCGCAACCTCTGCCACGCCCCACGCCACTCGGCCAGCTTGACTTTCATGTCAAAATCTGCCTTAAGTTTCTTTTAAACTATCCTTGGCTCCTTTACGCGTTAACGCTAAAGGCCAAAAATAATTTGCGCTTCTTTCAAGGCTCGAACACGAGACCTCAATGCCGCAGTCATTCCATAGCGCCTCTAGCCACCCGGCCCAGGCGTTTATTTGTGACACAACTTGTCACCAAATTTCTTTTGAGTATTCCTTCGCGTCGTCGCCAAAACCAAAATTAAACTCTCCTTGTACTATTGTCAGGACTCGAACACGGGTCCTTGAGGTAGAAATTGGACATCACGCCCCCACGCCACTTTGCTACCCTGAAATTCGTGACCACTAATGCTCAGAGTTCCCTTTTAAGACCTCCTTGGCCCCTTCCTTAGTGAGCACCCTAAAACCCAAAAATAAATTACACCATGCGGCCACCATGATTCGAACCCCGGACTTGCTGAAGACCTTCCTTGCACCTTAACGCCCCAAGCCACTCGGCCAGGGCGTTCATTGTGCCATAAACTTGCTGAATTTATTTTTAAACCCTTTCTCATTAAGTCCTCCTACACGCCAAAAATAAACTTCCTCCACGCGACTCGAACCCTCGCCTAGCCGCATCTTCTAGCCTTCTAGCAGCGCCCTAACCACTCCGCCAGCCATCCCCTTGTGCCATGATTTGCCCCAAAATGTATACAAGGCTTCTTCACTAGACTTTCTTTCTCAAGCCCTAAAAGAAAATTTTTAAGGCTAAAACCGACTCGACCCGGGGTTATGTCTAAACCCAAAAACAACCATAATATTTATTCAGGCAATACATGCAATTAAAATATTTGCAGACAAACCCCCCTAATTCGAGATGTTACAATAATCTTCCACATTCATACTATTATGGTTTACCAAAACCCTAATATACTACTTAAAGAAGAATAAATGCTTGATCGAGCTTCCGCTGCGCTACCCATTCAGGATTGGGATTACCTGAAATTCAACCAAAGACAAAATGAGTTGTAAACTCAGTGCGTAACAGAAGTTTAAGTTACTCAATTAGTATTCATTTATAAAGTAGTTCATATTCAAAGATTCGGTTCAGTG
Organism: Gossypium australe; assembly: GCA_005393395.2. NCBI lineage: Eukaryota > Viridiplantae > Streptophyta > Magnoliopsida > Malvales > Malvaceae > Gossypium > Gossypium australe. The sequence continues at coordinate 4,457,197 of CM016619.1, read as the reverse complement.
CAAGACTATTTACAATTCAGATTCAGAATAGATCAGTTGTATACAGATATATATATATATATATATATGCAAACTCATATGTATATATTGTAGATCAGATGCAGATACAGATATTCCTAAATCATATCCGCTACACACCATCTTTGACCATCCCAATACACCGTTAAGGACATTCAATGCCCATCGATCCCTACGCACCACAAAGTGTCTATTTGACACGTTTACTGAAACACAGCTTAGTTGCTGGATAATAATGCTTCAAAGCACCAGAATTAAAACTATTTACATAGTGGCTTAACCACTGATTCAGAGCAGGTTATTTCATTCTTCATAACATCCCAACCCATACAAATGTAGAATAAAATTATTCTCATTATGCTTACATTTATAATATTCATATGTCTCTTAAAGAGTATCAGAGAGTTCTCGATTCAGTCAATTTCAAATCAATCATACAATGGGGAAATTATTATCAGTCATAAACCACATTTACGACCTCAAAAACTGGTTTTGGGCCTCTTTTATAAGGCCACACGGCCATGTCCTTGCCCATGTGCCTCACACGGCCTGGGCACACGTCCATGCTCTCTCTCCGTGTGGTTCTAACATATAAACAGAGAGTTACACGACTTAGATACATACCCGTGTCCCAAGCCCGTGTGAACCCTGCACTAATATGGCCACACATGATTTGAACACATGCGCGTGTGCCAGCCTGTCTGGCCCTAAGTCGACGAACAATGAGTTACACGGTCGATCACACGGTGTGCCACACACCCGTGTGGCTCACACGACCTAGTCACAGGCCCGTGTGCCTAGCTGTGTAGCGTCGACAGCCACAATTTTCAGTGACCCGAAACTTGCAAAATCAAGGTTTTTGATACACACCTGGGAAGATTTCGAAGTGTCAACAACCCTAAAGATCCTCAAAGCTTAAAACAAGCATTCATTAACACAATTTAGCCAATTAATCAACAAAATTTCCCGATTACTCACTTAATACCTACGTCGAAAGTTTCGACACGAAACCTTCATATATCCCAAACTTACCGAAACTTCAGCAACAATCACAGAGATTGTCTTGTTGCTATTCCTTGCTATTAATAGCCCTGCATGCTAAGTAAGTACACACTCATTTAGAAAACATTCTCGAAACTCACACAAATCCTCCGTTCCAAATAATTTACAAAACGAAGGAAAATTCACGGAGATGCACGCATTGGCAATTACTTACCGACAGCCTTCTGACCAGTAACTAACAACAGAACTTCCATTAAACCTGTATCCCCTCACCACTTCCAGTTAACAACAAAAGAAACAATGAAAAAGAACAAAATAAAAAAAAATGGGAAGGAAGAAGAAACTATTGTTAAAATTAATTCCTTAAATTCCAAGCAAATTTCTAGCATATGAAAAAAAGATTTTCCTATCGTATACGATGGGATTCGAACTCAGAACCTGACAGAATACAGACAGATGCTTAACTAGTGAATCGGCAGGCTCATTCTTGTCACAATTTCATACTGAATGGAACGTAAGTGGTTAGCGTGTGCTTATGGGTTGATTTCAAAAACAACAAAACTTTTACAAGATGCGACTCGAACTCCAAACCTTAAATACAGAAGCAGAGCATAGAACCACAGATATAGAAATTTATTTACTGCAAAATCTCACAATTAAATTCTTAAAAATTTTAGGGCGTTACACCGGGCCCGACTCGACTTGCCTATATTAATTTTTATATTTTTTTTTTAAATTTTAAAATATATATAATACATCAAAAATACTAAAAAAATCAAAATAAATATTTCCCAACAAATTGAAAATTGTTATAAAATAAAGAGAGATGAAGAGAATAGAGAACAAAAAAATACGAAAGGAATAGAGAATGTACTTTATTGATCAAAAAAGGTGATTTACAATGCTTCATCAGAGTCTCTTTTATAGGCATGAGAATTATAAAAGAAGTAGAGATCTAATTCTAATAACTATTAGAATTTAAAGTACATCAAAATTTCATCTTGATCATGATGGACATCCACTTAATAAGATATTCATAACACTCCCCCTTGGATGTTCATTGGTAGATAATGTGCCTCATTAAAACCTTATTAGAAAAAAATCCTTGTGGCATAAAAACCTAACGAGGGAAAAAGAGTAAACAATCTATAATACGCATAATATGTTGCCTCATTGAAAATCTTACCAGGAAAACCCAATGGGACAAAACCTCGGTTAAGGGAAAAAGGGTACGACGCTATTTACTCTCTTTCATGAAAACATCACATACTTTCTCATATTCTACGTATTCAATCTTGAATCAAATGACTATTTGAATGTATTGCTAAGCATTTCTGTTACCATTCTTTTAAAAGTCATGAATAAGGGAAATTTGGGGAAATATATTTTGATCTCTTCAGGAGATTCAACAATAATCATAACAAACTTTAATCATGATTCTTATATAAAAACACAAATATGTATTTTGGATCATTTTATAATCCTCCTTCAACTACTCAAATTTACCACATATGTTCAAATTATTTCAATTCATATAATGAATAATTTCCCGAGAAATTCAATATGCTTCTAGCATTCTAAATCCTTCAAGGATTTTAATATAAACTTTACTATATAGTAATTTATAAAGGTCATAACAACAACCATTAGACGCAAGTTAAATCTTTTATGAATTATCAATTTAATAATATATCTAAAGGTTATTGCATCCACCATATAACGCCCTGAATAATTTATGCCTGCATCCGTAAATATCTGACACAAATTTGTATCTGCTTCAGTGGTTAAGTGTTCTGGATATGTGTGTGAGGTCTTGGGTTCAAGTCTCACCTTTGCCAAATTTTGTTATTTTTGGATCTAAGCCTTGCCCTTGTTGGGTGGGCTTATATAAAATTTTCTGTTAACTCATATCAGAATGAGCTTGCTAGTTCGAGTGGTAAGGAGTTAGTGTGTTAGAGGTCTTGTGTTCGAGTCTCTGTGGGTGCGTAGTAGATATTTTTGCTTCGGTGGTGGTTAGAAGTTCAATGGAAGTGCGATTCTGAGTTAGTGGGTGGTTATGGATGTGGATGTAGTGGGATTTGGGTAAAAAAAAATTTCCCAAAAATCTCTCTTTCTTCTTGGAAAATTTGATGTTTCCTTTTCTTCCTCTTCCTTTTTTTCCCCCTTTTTTTTTCAACGTAATTTTTCTCTTTTTCTTCCTCGTTTTAACAAAAATTGTGTTTCCTTATTGCGGTATTTTGAATTGTTGTGTTTATTCGTTTGGTAAGTAAAGGTAGGATGTTTTTCCCAAGTAGGGAGTTTTTCTTTTAACCCGTTTGGCATTGTTAAATTTTCCGTTGATGTTGAACTCGTGTTTTGGCAGCAACAAATCGAGAAGATTGTGACTCTCCTCTTGCGAAATCATAGTCCAAAATTCGTTCGGGGTGTTGGGGTAAGCGATGAACGCTTGTTTTGAATTGTTCTTAGTTTCGTAGTTACAGTTTAATCGTGTATTAAGTCTGATTTTAAGCGTTTGTATATCGATTTTTAGGTTTTGGAGGGTTCGTGTTTGCAGTATCATCAAAATCGTACAAGGTGTGTACCCAAAATGAAGAAAATCGAACTTCAACAAAAGCTGAAAAACTATTCTGTCAACACCACATGAGCGTATGGTCACCCGTGTGATTGGCCATGTGCGAGACACGACCGTGTGATAGACGAAGGTATGGCCGTATGCAAGACACGGTCAGGTGGTGGTGTAAGTGTGGTCGTGTAGGTCACATGGGCTAGGCCAAATTGGGCGTGTGAGCCCACACGGGCATTCCATACGGGCGTGTGAATTTTGGGCCAGGCCGTGTGATTTGATATTCTGATAGTATGTTCTAAGTAGGACATTTTTATTCATGTCTGGCCATTCTGATATATGTATATCTGATATTTGTACACAAGCATGATAAGCATGTTACATCTGTATCTAAATCTGTATTCTGTATCTGTTTTTGGGGTGGGATTGTATATATAGAGGAAGTCTCACCTATATTCTAGCAGTTTGGCTACATATTATCTGATACGTGTCGTAATGACACAATATGGTGTGCAAAGATGGGTGGCTATTTTTAACCCCACATAGTGTGTTGGGATTTTCAGAGATGGTGTGTAGAGGATGGGGGTAGAATTCTGCATACCTGAACCTGTTATCTGTTTCTGAAAAGGACTTAGGTCTGATCTGAATCTGAATGTATATCTGATTTCTGTATAAACTATATGCCTATTTCTGTTGGGTTACACACTAAGTTTACGAAAACTTACATCTGTTTGTTTGTTCTGTTCAAGTAATCCATATATTTAGGTGGATCGGTGCAACGAAGCCTCTTAGTGACCACGAGTTATAAACGGTTTATGATTATGATTTTATTTTGATTTTAAGGATTATTTCTGGAGTTTTGTAATAATTGGACTCTCCAAACTATTTGGTTTAACTTTAGAATTTGGATTTTTAGTTTAACATTTTTGTAATGGCCTAAATTCAAGGTTATCGGAACAATGGTTTCGTAACCATAAATCCGATTTAAAGAGAAATTTATTTTAATATTTTTGCATGAATATTTATATGATAGGAAAATCGTATTAAAATATCGATAGAAAAATTTTACCGATTTAGTGGTTAGTTAGAAAAAGGAATTATTGAAGGAATTGGGTAAAAACAAGGTATCAAGACCTTGATCTCATAAAATTGAGTAGGAAATATTTTTATAAATATTTATAAAATGTTAGTAATGTGGTATTAAAATTTCGTTAGAAAATTTTAACGTTTGAGTATGTAATTAAATGAAAAGGACTAAATTGTAACAAATACAAAATTATGAAAAATGATTAAATAGTTTAAATGATAAAAGAAAGAGGGCTTAAAAGGAAAATAGACCCAAGTTCTATTTGGGCTGGATGGCAAGGGTATGAAATCAGCAAGAAAATAAGGAGAAATAAGGGTAAAATGGGAAAATAACAAAATTTGCTAAATAAAACTAGGACTAAATAAGGATATCTAGAAATCTCTTCATTTTTCTTCACTCTCATAAGCTAAAAATGCCATAGGAGGGGTATCTAAGCTGATATATCATAATTTTTGCACCAAGTAAGTGAATCCTTGCCTATTTCTTGTAATTTTGTGTTTTTAAAGACTTTTACAACTAGGTCCTACTATTAAATTCATTAGTCTTTGATTTCATGGATGAAATTGAAAGCCACCATGGTTGGTTTATGTAAGTTTATGATGAAATAGCATGAAATTTAAGCCTTAATTCGTTTAAGAGATGATTTTATTAGGTAATTTCAATAGAAATTGATTTTTGGGACCTAATTATGAAAGTGTTTGGAATTAAAGTCTATTACTGAAATTATGATTTCCAAAGGTTATAAAGTAGTTTAAAATGATAGAGTAAAGTGTTAATTGAGAAAAATAAGCTCAATTGAGAGTTTAATTGAGTAGGGACGAAATTATCATTCATTGAAAGCTTAGGGGAAAAATGGTAATAACCAGCTTGCACTAAAATAGTTTTTGACAGCAGCAGTAGTCTAACTTTGAAAAATCACCATAAATTGTAGAAGTTGAATTAGAAGATGAACAAAATATGAAATTAAAGCTTATTGAGTCTAGTTTCTTATGGAAGAAATGGTGTAAGCAATAAAATTGTAAATCATGAGATATAATAGGTTTTGTGAGACAAGGTCAGAATGAATTCGGGTTCCCCTGTTCTGACTTTGAAAAATCATAACAAATTGAATAAAAATAATTATGGGGAGTAGTTTATATTTTTAGAATCCTTAGTGAGTCTATTTTTTTATGGTACAAACGAAAACATTATTTTAATTCTGTATAGTGAGATATCAGAGATTTTGTGAAGAGATAGAAGAACTGTCAAACAATGAAACAGAGGAAAATTTAACGAATAAACTGTACTAATTGGCTAAGCCAAAAATTATGAAAGTTTTATGGTGTCAAGATATATGAGTCTAGTTTCAAGGAAAATTAACGATTCTTCATTTGGAGTTCTGTAACTCGAAAAATAAATAATTTAGTGACTATGACTCAAGTAGACAGCTTTGAATGAACTATAAATAGTAATAGAATTATAATGAATGCTACATGTGAACATGAAATGTATTGAATTGATAATTGAATTTATTTATTTAGATCCGGAAAACTCAAATACATTGATAATTGAATTTATTTATTTAGATCCGGAAAACTCAAATACAAAGCTAAATCGAGGAAAGGAAAAAGTTCCGGATTAGTAGATTTTGCATACAAACTAGAATCAAGGTAAGTTCATGTAACTCGAATTATATTCTTAGATGCTTGAAATGTATGTTATTGATGTGGATATAATTTGAATGTTCATTGTATGAAGATTGATGATACATTGATATATTTGATAAAAAGGGAAAGAAATCCCGATTGAATGAAAGGAAAATTCGATGGATCTCTGAAAAGGAATTGACGGTAAAAAGGATCTAGCCCGGACGGGTGATCCTATCCTGATATAGCCCTCCCGAAGAATATGTGGAAAATGGATTTAGCCCGGACGGGTAATCCGAATTAGGGTCTGAATTTAGCCTGGACTGGTAATTCAGATCCAAGCTCATTAGAGTAATTGTCGTTGCAGGGGATTTAGCCTGGACTGGTAATCCCGACAATACTCTATGAGTTTATATTACAAGGGATTTAGCCTGGACTGGTAATCCCGCTGTAAGGATGAGGTTCGCGGGAGTGTGCTCTCTGAAATGGAAATGTGCGCACATGAATACGAATTGACGGACCCGGATTTGTACACTAAAGTGTACCTCTGAAAATCCATCGAAATTCCGAGAAATTCAACGGGATAAATATGGAAAAATAACGAAATCATGGTATTGATGAGCTCATCAATCATTGTGCATTGAATGGATATATAAATGGTTATTACATTATATTGAAAATGTTAGGTAAGTATAATTCTTGTTACATGGGCTTACTAAGCACAAAGTGCTTACTCTGTTTCCTTTTCCCCTGTTTTGTAGTATTAAGAGCTCGGAGGTCGGATTCGGTGGGAGACACATCACACTATCAACCCCAAGATTTCGGTATATAAAGAAACTTTATTTTGGGAATTTATGGCATGTATAAGCTAATAAAGTAGATGTTAATATGAGATGAATGTAAGGTCAGCCATTGGTATGGCTAACCAATTTCTAGTTTCAGTATGTAATGAGGTTATCTTATAAATTTGCATGGATCTATTTTGAAAATATGTTGAATTGGATTGGTTGATATGAATTAGTCTCGGTTTAAAAATTTGCAGGGAAGACTAGATTATTTATAAAGGGGTTATATTGAGTAAAAAAAATTGTAAACTCCGGTAATGCCTCGTTCCCTATTCCGATAATGAATACGGGTAGAGGGTGTTACAATTTTAGTAGCAACGGATATCTAAAACCATGGTTTTTTCGAAATCAAGGGTTTTCCAAAACTACGAATGGGATTTTTCAAAAAAAATGTATTCTATAACTTCCGCTGTAAACCACGTTTTGGCAAATTATTTAATTAAATAATGTTTTTGACAATTGATATAAGCGAATATGAGATATAAAGCTGGAATGATTTATCATATTGACTTTGTTTTCAAAACCCTTCTTTGTGACGTCTCCAGATTCGGTCATAACGTCTAGGCCGGGTTTGGGGTGTTACACACCACAAAAAATATTATATCTTTTCATAATCAATACAAGTACTTAGCAAAAAAAATTCATATTTTTATTCCGCTTTTGCAAAACTACTTCATTTGCACCCTCATTGGCTTTATACCTTTAGATATTTGGACTATTGGTCCAAAAACTCCACGAATTTAATTGTATTTAAGTTGTATCTTTCTATTTTGATCAATTTATTCCATATCTATATTTCTGAATAGATTTATTCAAGATCCTCCTTTTATTTCATTATTTCAATAATACTGATGCATGCAAAATCATTGTCGACCACTTTTATTATTCGGTTCCACATTTTCTCAATTGACATAACTTATCAAGATCTCTTATTTTCATTATTTTAAGATTCAGTTTCAAGTACTTGAATCTCTTCTGGAGTTTTACTTATTAGTTATGTCTTGGGTTTTTTCTAGAACCCCCGTCTCCACTATATGACCATCTTGAATGTCTGCTCCTTTACTTTTATAAGGATTTTTATCTTTGGAACCGACCAGTCTTTCACGCTTTAGGCATGGATTCCTTTCTTTTACACTAACAGTTTTCCCTATTGGAACATCAATTTGTATTAGAGCATTTTCAGCTGGTATGTGAGATTTAATGAATCTGGCAGTTGATTTGTAAAATGAATCATCTGTTGAACTTCTGGTTCACATTACTTTATACGAGGACATTAGATATTGATAATTCATTTCAAGTACTTTATTAATCCAACTTTTTATCCTCTCCCCCTAATGTTGGGAAAATTGACAACTCATGTCACAATTAAATCTCGAATTAATTGCTTAAAAATATTATAAGGAGACTCATATGCATATACATTCTCAATCTCTTATTATGACCTGTGCGTTGTGGAGCAGTTGGAACATATACTGCACATCTAAAAATTGTAAGATGAGAAATATTTGGCTCTTGACCAAATATCAATTGTAATAGGGAGTATTTATAATTTATTGGCTTGATGCGTACAACATGTAAATCAATACAAGCATGAATCTCATGCTGAAATAGAAAGTTTTGTTCTCATAATAATAGTTTAGCTATTAGTTGGAGGCATTTGATAAACAATTCAACTAAATCATTTTGTATGTGGACATGAGTTACAGGATGTTCAACTTTTATCCCAATTGACATACAATAGTCATTGAAAACTTGGGATGTAAACTCACCAACATTAGCAAGATGAATTATTTTAATTGCATAATCTAAAATTAATCATTTAAAAAAGCAATCTCGAAAACGACCGGTTGCGAGTTGATAACGCATGTGATTATTTTGTAGATGCATTTACCAAAATCATATAATATCAAAACCATCCACATGGTGGATGAATGGGCCCATATTCATTTCAGAAATGCAAGACATTAAATCTCAACTTTAGCTAGTGAGTTTCTAACAACCAATTTTTATTGAGAACAAGAAACAAATGATAATTCTTTAAATCAAAGAATATTATGGTTCTTTAATGGATGTCCATATGAATTCTCAATTAATTTTCACATCATATACGATCCAGGATGGTCTAACTGGTCACACCAAGTAGTAAACGCATTTGGATTAGTAAACTTCTGGTTTACTTTAACATGTGTTTCAATTGTACTAAATTGTAACAAATTGATAATTTTATTATCATTCATTTTACTTGGTATCCACATATAAATACTATTGTGACATTTACTACTGAAAATGTCTAAATCAATGTGAAGTCTATAATGTCACCAAGTCAATAAATATAATTTTCAAATAATTATATGTAGTATTCGCTTCAAGAAATATGTCAAAATCTTCAAATGCCCAAAAATCTATTAATAGCAAACTTTGAGAGTGGATCTTATTTTCAATGTGTATAACAGATACATAACCAATGAATTTTCATACATAAGTTCTCTCTTGCAAGTTCTCATCAGTAATATTTTACCACGTAATTTTAATTAAGAACTTATTCTAAATACTGTAGAGTACTCACAGTTTTTAAAAGATATTTGCAACTTTAGGTGCATCCAACCATAATAAGCTTTAGATAGAATTATCATATTCTATTGCTCATGAGTAAATCTTTCACAGTCAAATATTTTGCTTTCAACCCTTTTAATAGGGATGATGACAAAAGAATATCATAAAGATTATAAATTAATAACCCAATCCCCTTTTTTTATTCATATGAAATATAATATTTTCCTCATTCATAATCTCAATATGAGACCCATTACAAATAACTTTTAAAAGTAATGCATTAGTCATCACAAATTTTGTGCTTTTTATATAGTGATATATTAGCTCTTTTGGAGCTTTCAACTAATTTTATATTATCAAATATTGGACTAATATTTGTTTGTTTCAATACCAAATAAGATAAATATTTTCTATCTGTAATGATAGAATTCATTACTATATTTTCATGTCATTCCTCAAAGAATATTAACAGAAACAAAATATTTGGGCATACGCCACATATGTGGCCAGTAATCTTTCATATCACATTGATAACATAAGTTACCTTTACCCTTTGAAAAGTTATCTTGAGAACTCTCGTTGTTTTCTTATTTATTACTATGTTCCCACTTTTAATGGTCCATGAGTATATCTTTTATTTTCTTTATGTTTACATTCACTTCGGAGAATGCAACAAATCTAGTAGGATGGACTTATAAACATCCCAATAGATTCTTTATTTCATAATCACCATCGCAAACATGCGTGAGATTTCAAATCAAAATCTATCTATGCATGTTGTCATGATTAGTCTCCAATTATAATAAATAATAAATAAAACATAGTAAAATATACCTGAAGATCTTTAACATCATCGTCATCGTCATCACCTAGACTATTATGACGAGAACTATTACAAGTAGTAAAACAACTTTGTTTTTGAAATAACATTTACAATCTAATAGCAAAAATCATTTAACAAATAATCAAATTTTTGGTCCTATCAAATTTCCCTTTTATCAACAATGGTAGGTTAATAATACTTTCCATCATAATTTTAATAAAATTTCAAGAATATTTGATACAAATAATTTAATAATCAAAACATCTAAATATTATGCGTAATATAACTTAATTAAAAAAACTTCAAAAAGAATGATTTATCAAAAAATAAAATAAAGAAAACATATCATATTAATAGCAAACATATCTAATCAACAATTATGTCTTTAACATAAATAAAAAACCTAGAAAGGCAAAAATCAAATACCATCAGAATGTGAAATTTATGTCAAATAAAAATTAATAGTAGTCATACATTAATTGAAAAGAAAATATGGTCGAAATATAAAAGTTTCTTCCCAAATCTATACTTTACCCATGCTTGTACAGTAAATCAAAGATCGGGAATAAGAACTATAATCCATTCTGAGATTGAATCTTTCAACATCCTGAATATGAAGTTGTAAAGGTGAAAGTTTAAGGTGAAAAAGAATTTGGTCTGTGGGATGACTTCAAATGATTTTGAAAAAAAATACAGAATCATCGTGATGATAACGTGTTATAAAATAAAGAGAGAAGGAGAGAATAAAGAACAAAAAAAATACGAAAGCAATAGAGCATGTACTTTATTGATCAAAAAGTGTGATTTACAATCCTTCATCAGAGTCTCTATTTATAGGTATAAGAAGTATAAAAGAAGTAGAGATCTAATTCTAATAACTATTAGAATTTAATGTATATCAAAACTTTATCTTGATCATGATAGACATTCACTTAATAAAATATTCATAACAAAAATAAATTTTAAAAAATATGTATATTTAAATAATACTAAGATAGATGCAACGTAACAAGCAAATGCCTCTAACATAATAACAAAATTAACAAATGTCTTTAAAATAATAACAAAATTAACAATAAAATAAGCTTTATATAATATCCAAACAATAGAAAACAAAATAGTAGCAACATAATAGTAAAATGGTAACAAAATAGGGAGAAAACAATAAGAAAATAATATTAAAAAACAAAAAAATAGATTTTCTTTGTCCATTAGTGAATTCGGGCCGGGCCCGAGCCAAAAATGCCTTACTTGAGGCCCGGCCTATTTTTTAAATAGGTCTTTTTTTTTGTCCAAGCCTATTTTTTAAGCCTATATTTTTACTCAACCCTCCCACATTTTAGACGGACTTTCGAACAAAATCAGGTGGCCCAACCCATAAATATGTCTAATTACACAATTCTTCAAACTTTTAATTATTTCAACAAAAACCCACCTAACTCTCAATTGTTGCCTTGCAAGATATTTATTATACTTTAATGCTTGGGGCCATCTTCGCATGACTCACTTGGAAGGCTGGCTAGTTGGCCTGGCTCCATTTATTTATCACTGACAACTAAATTTAGGTGTTAAGTGTTTAGATTAGATAAAGATATATATCCGACCCTGAATATGTATTTGAAGGATTTTTTAAGTTGATATTTTCAAATGTTGTTTTTTTCTTTTAATGGAAATATTAATTTAAACATCAAAGTTTTAAATATGATAATGTGTATGATAATTGAAAATTAATGTTTTAGTCCCATTAAAAAGAATGATTTAGCTGGATTTTTATTAATCTCAACCATCCGAACTTTAAGATCGTTGACTTTGACATCAGCTAAATAATTGGGAAACACAAAAAAAGCCAAAACTTGGGTGTCCATGGCTAATGTTTGTGTTTTGTAGAGAAAATTTAAATTTGTTGATCCACTCAAACTACCATTTTATACCCTTTTTTTGATGTATCTGAAATACCCAGACTTTGTTCTCTTTTGTTCATAACTAGTAAGAGCAAACAGAACAGGTTAATGTCATGTCAAATGTGTTTTGTTGCTTGATGCTAAATTAGAAAGAAAATCCAAATATTTTTAAGTTCTTCAACTGTCAACTATGGAATCCTTTTGGCTAATAGCACAAATGGGTTCAACCATTTGGGTGCTTTTGCTAGCTTTTTCAGTTCAAATCTATATCACAACAGCTACTACTGATGGCAGGGATTGTAAGTTCTGTTGTTCTTTGATCATTTATGCATGTATATGCATGCTAATTTACTGCAAAAATGACATGAACTTGAAGATTGCACTGTCTGTCATATAGAATTTAGCATTGGTGTCTGAATAAGGGAACCTGTTTTGTCCAATTCTTACAGATGCTGCTCTAAGATCTCTCACGGATGAGTGGCAAAATTTACCTCCTACTTGGACAGGAGCAGACCCTTGTGGTGATAGTTGGGTTGGAATCGAATGTACTGGTTCTCGTGTGACCTCGATGTAAGTCGTTGTTTCGTTCATGTTGTTTCGAGTTCGGGATTTTATCTAATGCTGTTTTGTTTCTGTTTCAGAACATTACCAAACATGAACTTGGTTGGAGAGTTATCGGGAGATATCGCGATGTTATCCGAATTGCAGCAATTGTAAGTCCTTTTTTTGCGCATGCAACTTGTTTCCATGGCTTAATACAAACATCTTTGATATTGGCTTCATTTTTTGTCTTTCAGGGATTTATCTTTTAACCGCGAACTCACCGGACCTATTCCGGGATCGATAGGAAATTTAAAGAAGCTAAAAAACTTGTAAGAAGTTCTATTTGCAACCAAAGCATCACCTAACATAAATGAGTAAATGACCCCTTTTTCTTTATGTTGGCAGGATCTTGGTTGGTTGTGGTTTCATTGGTCAAATTCCTTACACAATAGGATCACTGCCACAGTTGAGATTCTTGTAAGAATTTGTCCTTATTACCTCTTTGGGCCAATACAATCATAGATAGTTTCATGTTGGCTTATATTGTCTGCAGATCACTAAATACTAATGGCTTCACCGGACATATTCCACCGACCATCGGTAATTTATCGAATCTTTATTGGTTAGACATGGCTGACAACCAACTTGAAGGACCAATTCCAGTTTCGAATGGATCAACACCAGGGCTTGACTTGTTGATTCATACCAAACACTTGTATGCCAAATTTCCGTGTAGTTTTATGTACTTTGTCTTGCCATGGTTGTTCTATTTTCCGTATCCTAACGATGTTGTTCTTTGTAACCTACAGCCATTTCGGGAAGAATAAACTCTCTGGGACTATCCCATCTAAACTTTTCAGTTCAGATATGGAACTGATACATGTGTAAGTTACATTCGGTTTTTCGTGTGATGAAAAGTTCAAGACATAACAGCATGAAACTTGTGTTCTAACATTTTGTTTTCGTCTTACAGGCTATTCGAAAGCAACAAACTCTCCGGACCTCTTCCTTCGACCCTTGGACTTGTGCAAACTCTGGAAGTAGTGTGAGTATCTCGAAAGTACTCGAGTGAATTTGTGTTCATATTTTCTGTCTAATGTATTATGTTGGCAACAGACGCTTTGATAACAATTCGCTAAGTGGGAGTCTTCCATTGAATCTCAACAACCTTACAAATGTTCATGAGCTGTAAGCTATACGACGTATGCACTTGTTTATCTACGACGAAAAGAGAACTATTATCATCTCTTATTTAAGCGCATTTGGTGTTGATTTTCAGGTTTTTGTCCAATAATAAGCTGTCTGGTCCTTTGCCTAACCTTTCAGGCATGACCAGTTTAAGCACCTTGTAAGTAACCTAACTCACAATATATACTGTCATTTGCCTACTCACCGTCATCATCTTTCTGTTTACATGATTGTGCAGACATTTGAGCAATAATACTTTCATTCCATCGGTTTTTCCTTCGTGGCTCGAGTCCTTGACATCGCTAACAATAATGTATTTCCCTCTCTACCATCAGATTTTTCGAGCATTTGATTTAGTTCAGGACCATGCACCGTGATGGTAGCTTATATAGCCTTTGATACGATATGAACTGAAAAACAGTCTCGTTTACCGTTTATATAAGCAATTCTTGACATGGGCATCTCGGGATAAGTACCGTCTAATGACTATTCGTTTCTATGGCAGAACGATGGGAAGTATTAAACTTCAAGGTCAAGTTCCGACCACGTTTTTTGAGCTTCAACATTTGCAGGCTGTGTGAGTGTGGCTTGACCTTAAATAAATATGTTACATGGTTGGTCTTTTGTTCACCTTATTGCTGTTATATTTGTTGACAGGGAACTAGAAAGCAACCAACTTAATGGTACATTGGTAATCGGCTCGAGTTTTACCAACCAACTACAACTCGTAGATTTGCGGAACAATAAGATTTCAGAATTCAATGATGCCGGATACAATTTTGAAATAGTGTAAGCTAAGCCAGACTTGGTGTTTAAAATCATTAATGCTTGTTAAAGTTACTAAGTTTCGTTCCTACTGGTTTTTGCAGACTTGTAGATAACCCGGTGTGTATGGAGACTGGAAAAACCGACAAGTATTGCCAACTACCTTCACGTAAGTCCTTGTATTCAACACCTCAAAAGAACTGTGTATCGGGTTCGTGTCGTTCGAGTCAAATCACGAGCCCAACATGTACATGTGCATATCCATATACCGGAACACTATTGTTTAGAGGCTATACCTTCGCGGAGTTAGGAAACACAGCTCCGTATCTTTCTCTTGAGCAAGCTTTGATGAAGTTCTTCCAGACACATCAACTTCCGGTGGAAACCGTTTCGTTAAGTGATCCGAGGAAGGATCAGTTTCAATATCTGCTATTGGACCTTAGTGTGTTTCCATATGGAACAGATAGTTTCAATAGAAGTGGAATTTCAATGCTTGCATTTGCATTTAGCAACCAAACTTTCAAGCCTCCAAAAGAATTCTTTGGACCTTATGTCTTTAATGGTGACAAATACGAACACTTTCTCGATGATACTCGAAAATCGAAGAATTCAAGCATTGCTATCAAAATCGGAGCAGGAGTTGGTGCTTTGGTGTTTTTCCTACTGTTAATGCTCGCTGGGATTTACGCTTATCGTCAAAAGATGAGAGCCGATAGAGCAAACAAAAACAGTAATCCGTTCGGTACGATAAATATTTCGTTTACTTAGCTCTTTTTTCAGCCAGCTATCTCGGCTTTATGACTGATTCTCTTCTGTAAAATAACACAGCAAGCTGGGATTCTAAGAAGAGCTTTGGTGATAGTCCTCAGTTGAAAGGAGCAAGATGTTTCCCTTTCGATGAACTTAAGAAATACACGAATAATTTTTCCGATGCCTGCGATATCGGATCAGGCGGTTACGGAAAGGTTAGGTTTGGCTCTCATTCTCTTTTGATGGTCTAATGCTCCATGTATTCATGTTGGTTTTATGTTTATGAACTTACAGGTTTATAGAGGAACTTTACCGACCGGAGAACTCGTTGCCATCAAACGAGCTCAACAAGGTTCTATGCAAGGTGGGCTCGAATTCAAAACAGAGATCGAGCTTCTATCGAGAGTTCATCATAAAAACGTCGTCAGTCTACTCGGATTTTGCTTCGAACGAGGTGAACAAATACTAGTATATGATTATGTTGCCAATGGTTCTCTTGGTGATAGTCTATCAGGTACCACCCTTCATCTAGTGATGACCATATGTTACCAAGAAATGAATTAATACTAATAATGCTTATTCGGAACAGGGAAGTCGGGAATCCGACTGGATTGGGTCCGGCGACTAAAAGTAGCACTCGGTGCAGCTCGAGGTCTTGCATATCTTCACGAGCTCGCGAATCCTCCGATCATTCACAGAGATGTCAAGTCCACGAACATCTTATTAGACGAACGCTTAAATGCTAAAGTTGCTGATTTCGGGCTCTCGAAACCAATGGGTGAAAGCGAAAAAGGTCATGTTACGACTCAAGTGAAGGGTACAATGGTGAGTCTCTTTAGATTTTGTTTTAATGGCCGGTTTTACATAATGCTAATGGTATTTACTGTTGTAGGGTTATTTGGATCCAGAATATTATATGACCCAACAATTGACCGAAAAAAGCGATGTTTATAGCTTTGGAGTAGTGATGTTAGAGTTAGTAACGGCAAAAAAACCGATTGAGCACGGGAAATATATCGTAAGAGAAGTGGCGACATCGATGGATAAATCGAGAAGTTTATATAATCTCCAAGAGATTATTGATCCAACCATTGGTTTAGGTACAGATACAATACCCCATGGGTTGGAAAACTTTGTAGATTTAGCAATGAGATGTGTTGAAGAAGCAAGAACTGATAGGCCTACAATGGGTGAAGTAGTGAAAGAGATTGAAAACATTATGCAGGTAAACGGTTTGAATCCGAATGCGGAATCAACTTCGAGTTCGGCTACTTATGAAGATGCAAATAAGGGAACTCCTCATCATCCGTACGATAATAAAATTTAAAGGTATCCATAGATTGAACCGAATTTGATTTGGGGTGAAACGAAAGGCCTTAAAAGCCTTCAACATAGACGCCTTTGGAATTTGGATGTCATTTCTACTACTAGTTTGATTTGCTTTCTAGGAGCAATGAGCTTAGTAACAATGAGAGGTGCTTGAGTTGATTGTGGGATCTTTTATATTTATTTTGTTGCATATTATATGATAAAATTGTAATGTAAAATTTGATTACAAATTGCTTCTTTCATTATTTTTTCCTACAAATAAATGAATTTACTTTATTAAGTAATTCAAAATAAAAATTTTTATTATTTTCTTCACTGTAAAAACTCAAATTTAGAATACAATTTATATTCAGAACAATTATTATTCAAAATAACTCCGATATAATAACAAATTTTATTTTGAGGGTAAATGCTTGTGCCTGACAATTCTCACATTGGGGCTTGAACTTTTTTTTGTTCAATTTAGGCCTTAAACTATAACAATTATTCTCACATTGAGGCTTAAACTTTTTTTTTTATCCAAATTAGGTCAAGTGTTCCTACATTGAGACTTGAAATTTCTTTTGTCCAAGTTAGTCCCTAATATTTCCTTCTCAACCCTAATGTAGAAACAATTGTCAAATTCATGCCCTAATATAGGAACAATTGCAAGTTCAAGGAAATTAAAACCCCAACGTGAAAACAGTTGCCTAGTTCAAACTTTAATGTAAAAAGAAATTATCAAAATTTAAAGCCCTAACATAGGATCAATTGTCATAACTTGAAAAAAACATTAATTCAAAACAATCATAAATTCAAAACTTAACTTAAAAAAAATTCAAAACCAATATAAAATTAATTACTAAATTCAAAACGATTTAACAATTATTCAATCCAAAAAGATTTAACAATTATTCAATCCAAAAGCTGGAGGCCTGATTCGAAGGGTTTAAAGTGAATTTTGTGCAAATTAGAAAATATTTAACTATTGATTTAATATAAATTACTTTCTAACCATTAACTATATTTAAAAATATATAATATTCCGATTCATATGATAAAGATATTAAATTAATTTAAATTTAAAGTTTTACATACATAATGAATACAGACATATCACTAAATCCAATGGTTAAAATATTAAATCCAAAAGAATATGAAATTTAAAATATTTTCCACTAGTGTAACTGAATTTCTCCTCGTATATATATATATATATATTTATATAAACTCCAAATATTTTCTCCCTTTTTTCCTACCAAAATCCTATGGCAGCAATGATGAATATTCATGTTTTGTCTTAACGTGAATTTCTACGACCTCTGAAAGTGATGAAGCACCTGCCTCAGCAACTATTCATGTCTGCTCTGAAACTGGTTGGTCGGCACTGCAAGTTGCTTTGCTTTAAAAAAAACAAAACAAAACATGGCTATCCAATGTCAGGGGTTAAAATCCTTCATGCATGGAATAGTAGCCTTAAAAACTATAAAAAATACCTTGCGTAGAAGTTACATTATATTTTACTCCTTTCACTCAAAAAAATAACAAATTAGTCCTTATATATTAAATCAAAGAGCAAATCAGGACTTTCTATTAAAAATTACATTCATTTCTACTGTTAAAAATTGATCAATGTACGTCATGAATTTTGAATTTTGTACTAGAAAGGACCAATTTACTCTTTAATCTACCGTACATAGATTAATTTGTTATTTTTTGAGTAAAGGAAGCAAAATGCAATCTGACTCCTAATAGATAACAAAAATCACGCATTTATGCTAAACTATGAAAGCAACTGAAGAAAAAATAAGAACCATTCGAAAATCAATCAAAACCCAAACCTCGAAACGATAGTAAAAATGAGGTTTTACGATGAATACGAATCATCGAACATGCAGGCATGGCAGAGATTCAAGTGCTAAAGAGCAGGCAATAAAGAATTCAAGTGATGAAGATGTAACTTACCGGCACGGTCTGACTTTATCTTCTAGCTTCCACCAAAATGAAATCCTAATGCTGCTATTGTAAACTGCTTTCTTTTCCCGACATGGATGCCATCAAAAGAGGAAGACGTCATAAAGGTTCCCCCACCCCCGATATTAAACCATAAAAGCTACTGAATTCTCGAAAATGTAACGAAAAATATGTTTGCAGGGAGAAAATATTTGGAAAAGCTATTTTGATATGGAAGTCCAAGTACTTCTTTATTTTCTTTTTTTTCTTTTTGTTGGTAATAAGACAACTGTTATACAGAAAGGGGGAAAGCCCTCACTATTTTAAATCGACCCACTCGTTTGTTTTGAACTGGAAATGCTATCGCTCAAATCCCGACCCATGGTCTCTACTGGGAACAGAAGTACACATATCCCTGCTACAAAAATTATAACCTCGAACAACATAATGGCGGCAGTTTGATGACATCCATGCACTAAACCTACCGCCACGAGCGGACATACCATCCCACCAATTCTTCCCATTGAGCTCGCAATTCCAACACCGGTTGATCTAACAGATGTTGGATATATCTACAATTTAAAAACAAAAAAATTGTTACTTCACACGTAAGTTAATGAGAATCAACAAGAAAGAACAGTAACATCCATATGCATTACCTCTGGCGCATATATATACATAACCGTGAAGCTGGCAGTGATGCATATTCGAGCACCAAAGAGGAGGCCGGTTGTAAGAACCTGAGGCTGATGGACTACCAAAGGAAACAGGAAAATGCAACACAGGAAGAACATAGCTGACATTGAAAACTTACGACCAAATCGATCGACAGTGAAAGCAGATATCAGGAGGCCGGGGAACTCTAGAGGGAAAAAAACCGAAGCTAGATGTTAGCAAGGTGCCTTCCATGAGCATCGGAAATAAACTTTTATAAGTAGAATAAATAATTACATACCAGCAAAAGTAGTAATGAAAACATCTTTGTAGCTAACACCCTCATATTTTATTGTTTGCAATTCTTCCGGACGACATGTATTACGTCCATTGTGCAATTCCGTTGTGAGTAATACAAGGCCATAATACGAGAATGCATTTCCGAAGAATACCATCCATAAGAGTGTGGTTGACCGAATTAATTCTGGAGAAAGAAGTTGTAACAGCGTTGAGATGCCTCCGGCTTTAGGATTCATTTCCTTAGGAGCTTCGTATCCGTTTTCTTCTGCTTGAAGCAACAGTGTATCTTCTGTTGGGGTACTTTTTCCAACTAACTCGATTTCATTCTCGGAAACAAGAACTCCAGTAGGCAATTTTGCTCCATTTATTCTCGCTATTTTCTCCAAAACAACGAGTGCTTCTTCTTTTCTACCTTCCAAGCATAGATATCGGGGTGATTCAGGTGCGAATACATAGAATAGAAGGAGAATCGATGAAGGGATAGAAGATAGAGCAAGTAGCCATCTCCATCCCAACCGTGGCATCACAAACTGAAAGAATGAAAAAATAATGTCGATAAGGGGGAAAAATTAACATGATATTGGAATATGCATTTAGTTCTTTGATGTAATAATAACCGGTATAATCTAAGGGTGAGGCAAACAATATTATATTCATACCCATGCGAGTGAGGCTTCAAAAATCGTCCCGAAAGTCCAGAATGCTTGGAAAACAACCATCCAAGTTCCTCGGCTTGGGGCAGGAATAAACTCTAGAAACCAGGAGCAAAGAACAGGGCCACCTCCCAAACCCAGACCAACCAAACAACGAAGAATAATCAATGAAATATAATTTGGAGACAAGGAACTCAAAAAGCCAGCTCCCGAAGTAACTATTGCAGTGATGAGGAACCCTTTCCTGAAAGAAATAAACAGATATTATAGTTCAGAAGATTAAGCAACACAGAGGAACATCAAAGCCACTTTTACTTCCATTAAAAAGGTTAAAAACAATCAGTTTTGCATAAAGAAGAAGGTACTAAAGTGCAAGAGAAAGGCCTCTTTCCATGAGTGGACGAGATATTTGTAGCTTAATCTTGTTACCAAAGCACATCAAGTGAACTAACTCATCGATTCTTCTTTATGCATTATGTTGAGGGTGAGTATTTGCTTTGGTGTGTCTCACTCCCTTAACGGTGGAGTTATTGTTCCCAAGGTATCTATACTCGATTTAGCCTTGGGTTTTTGTCCCTCTACTCCATGGAGAGAAGGGGTTCACGGAGTTTTGGCAGGAGTACCAAAGAAATGTTTTATCATTTTGGCCTTGGTGGGGTTCAAACCTAGCCCAAGTGGTAGTGTTCTTAACCACTAAGACCCTTTAAGGGCTTGCGTTCTAACCCCACCAAGGCCAAAATGATAAAAATATTTTCTTGATGGACCTAAGCGCTCCCGCCAAAACTCCGTGAACCCCTTTGGGCTCTCCTCAGAACAGGGAGACAAAAACGCAGGACTGAAACCAAGCATAGATACCCCAAGAACAATACCTCCATCATTGAGGGAGTGAGACACTCCAAAGTGGATACTCACCCTCAACACATTATATGCCAAGCACCTATAATTGTGTTGCATTGGGGGTAAAGCAAGGTACCAACATTGAGGCATATTCATCTAAAGAAAACACGAATCATCAAAACAGGGATTGAATGCAAGAATAAAACTGTGAATTCGACAAAAAGTTGTCACCTTCTTCCATATTTATCTGAGACTACACCCCAAGAATAGGCACCAACAAGCATTCCAACAAAAACCACACTGGTTATTAAGCTCTCTTGATGAGAAGTAAGACCCCATAAAGATTGAACTGCTGGTCCTATAAATGAGAGTAACATCATTTCCATAGCTTCCGAAACCCACCCCATTCCGGCGTAAGCAAGCACGAGAATTTGGAACTTTCCAAACCCCATGTGCAAAAGGGCATCATCCACAGTAAAGGTGGGTGTTCCATCTTCTCCCATTAAACACTGATAAAAGCAAATAAGATGTGAAAGTAAGCTTGTTAAATAACATAACAAGCAAATTCAACAAAATATTTTTCAGATCTATATCATGAAAACTATATCCATTAACAGATCTAAAACATGAAGATATATTCACAAACAGATCTATAACATGAAGTTATATGCCACCGACACTCATACCACATATCCATCTTGTATATAACTATATTAAATCACCTAAAATCTAGTTTCTTCTCCAAATTTGATCATTTTACACCAAAAAAACTATCTAGACCCTAAATCCCAAACATAGATGAACATTGATGTTCATCCATTAATGAAAACACAAATGTATGCATAACACACACCAAGTTACTAGGAATATAGATCTGAATCCCATCAGTTTTTGAATCCCACACACAAGAATATACTAAAAAGGAATTATCTTTGAACAATAATCAATTAATTAATTACCAGAAAAACAACAATGCGATACGCAAATCGTATGAAAAAAAAAGTCTTGACTAGATTTCAGGGTCAATAACAAAATAAAAACAAAAAAGAAATCACAAAAACAAGAAAAACCCAGATTTTGAAACACAAAAAAAAAAAGAAAGAAAAGGAACCTGATTGAAGCTTGACCAAAAAACAGAATGGGAATGTTCTTTTTCTTCTTCGTCTTCTCCGTCTTCGTATGAATGTTGAGATGAAACCGAAAAAAAAAATCTTCTTTTTGTGTAAAAAAAAAAACAAATGAAGAATCGAAGAAACAAAAATAAAAGGGGTTGACTTTAAGCGAAATAAATTAAAGATGAAAAACAGGAAGAATGCATTTGTGCCAATGAAGATTTGGGTGTTCTTGGTTGGTCCTTTTTTTTCTTTATTTAATTTGAAAGGAGGGGTTTGACTTATTCAACAGCCACTCTAGAGTTAGGAAATTTCTCCCACCGCTAACCTTAGCCTCTGGTTCTTCTTCTTCCTCCTCCTCCCATCAAATTTGAAATCAAAAGAAATGGAAGGAACTTCTGGATTTGTTCTGTTGGACCCTTTTTTGTAGGAGCCTTGTTTTCTTTGTTTATACTTCTCCTTTTATATTTTGCTTTTTTTTAATTGAATGCCTTAGATTAGAAAATATCGTAATAGATGATAATAAAGATGGATTTTTTTCCCCTTTTACCAAACAGATAGATTAAGGAATAAGTTTGTATAGATCTTAGATCTGTTTGACTTTGGGTATTATATGGTCTCTTTCTAGGTCATTTTCCTTGAACCAATTAAAAAATGGTTTAATATTTATAAAGCACAATTAAGCCATGGATGATGCCGTAGGTTTAAAGCTCAGTCAAATGAAATCAAGATGTGATCCTTCTTATTTCTCATTGTCTTGGTATTGTATTAAGTTCTGAATATCTTTTAGTTTAAGAGTTTCGATAAAATTATATATGTTAAGTTGATAGGATTATGTGATTTAATTATACTCTATACGAAGAGTTGGTGGCAGAGTTAAAGAAGAGTTCTTTGTATGTATGTTAGAGTGTGACAAGAGTAGCTTCTAATAAATCTTGATGTTACTTTGCAATAGTCCACTTGACTTACGTCAAAAAGTGTTTTTTATTAGCGAGGTATCAATGGGCCTTTCCTTAACTTGGCAGGCAAGGTGGTTACACATGAGTGCACATTCCATGAAGCAATGTATCATGTACAATATGTGAGGTTGGAAATAGAAAAAGATTCATGTGGTAAGCCAAGAAAGTATTTATGTATAGTTTGTATCTTAGAGTCTTTTTGGTGGTAGAGATGGCTTATATAGACAATGAACTTAATATGGATTCCATTGAAAAGATGTCTTATTATGTAAGGTTAGTGGTAAGATCGTGAAAAATCTTACTAGGGTGTAAGAAGATGTAGTTTTGACCATACTTTGGAGTATTGGCGGTAGGGTTATAGAGGATTTTACTACTTATATTCTAGGATGTAACAAGAAAATATGGATACCGATATAATCTTAAACATGTAATCTTTTTTACTTTAATATTTTCAAAAAATACGATCAAATATTATTAATGTAATGATTGAACTAAAAAATAAAATTATTTTAGTAATAATATTAATTAAAACAACATACTAAAATGTAGTTTAGATATAATTCTACTAAAGAAAAAATATTGTTGAGCCGCTCATAATATTAAAATAAATTTTAAAAAAAAAACTCTTAATGAGATAAAAAAAGTTTATTTTAAATAGATAAAAAATTATAAAACTTCTCAAATATTATTAAAAAATAAAAATTAAATTAAGGTATTTTTTTTATAAAAAGTGCATAAAATTCAAAAAAGGAGAAATTCAAAATAAGTGAAAAATTAGAAAAAGAAGAAATTTAGTAAATTATTTAAAAATTTTAGTCAAAGAAGATATAAGAAATGTAAATAAATAAATAAAGCGATACGATGGTTTACACAAGATAAGGCTCAAACTCGAAATTTCAAAAATTTCAAGTTCTCAAGCGAAAGAATGATGGAAAAGCTATAAATAAATTAATTTATATAATTATTTGGCTTAATATATCATTTAGTACCCGAGTTTAACATTTTTCTCTAATGTGGTACTTATGTTATTTTTTGTCCAATCTTGTACCTGTATTTGACAAAAATTATATGTTTTGACACTCAAAGGTAATGATGTTAATTTTATAGTGTTTACCTCGGGTTTTAGAGTTAATCTGATGAAAATTAATTACTAACATTATTAATTAATTATAAACTTTCATCAAATTAACTTAAAGCACGAATTAAATACTAAAAAAAATTAACATTATTACTTAAAAGGAGTGTTTGTACTGTGTTTTATTCATGGACCACTAGATCAATATTAATATTTTTTTTTTGAAATTTCAAAGATAAAATGCAATTAGTCTTTCTATTTATTCAACATTTAAGACTTATTCTCTCCTATGAAAATTAAACGAAATTTACTATTTCGATTTGTCAAAGTTTTATTATTAGACTTGGCATTCTAATATATTGGATGGGTCATGAATAGTAAAAATACCTTATTTTAATTTTTGGAAAAATAATATAATTTTTGAATTTTTTTCTCATTTGTTTTAATAATTCTTTTTAGAATTTTCTGATTTTTTTTTTTCAAAATCTCCTTTTTAGCTATTTTTTTAATAGGAAAAAAAAGTTGGAGTAATAGATATAACGTTTGCAATTCTAGTACCAAATTGGATCGAAATTAAAGACGATAGATTCCGAATTGATTTGTTTCGAATAGAGTGATTTATTTTTTGAAAAGTAGATGGGGAGGTAGTGGTGTGGACTTTTTTCTTTGGAGAGTATGTATAGATCGATTATTATAATTTATTACCCTGCCCTGCCCTGCCCTGCTATATAAATTTTCATAATGTATTATATATAACTATTAAATGGTAAAAATGTTTTGTCTTGACTTAAATGGAGTGGTAGTTAAAACTTTTGTCAAACACTTGTTTAGTACAGATTCGAATTGTGTTACTCCTATCTTCTACTCCTAATATTGTATCGAAAAAAATGATAGAGCAAGTAGTAGGACAGAACATGTCAATTATGTTGGCTAAATCAACAATTACTTTATTACTAAAAAGAAAAAAATATTTTTTTCTTAGAAAATATTAAACAATCCTAATTTCGTTTCATTTTCCTTTGTTGATTAAATTTTAAAGAATTAAAGTCAGAAAAATACAGTAATGTATAGTGTTGGCTAGCAAACATATAAATTGTCGTACCCATTTTTTGACAAAACGGAAATCGAACTTGGGTTTTAAAAAATGGGTAAAAAGGGAGTCGCCACCGACCTTTTATTAGATGTGATCGGATCACCTTTGTTTTAATAAAACATTTCGGTTTACTAAAACGGGGTTTATGGTCTACGAACGTCTGAGAAAATAGGTTCGGGAGTCGGTTACGTGCGAGGAAGGATTAGCACCCTCGCAATGCCCAAAAAAATGGGTACCATATTGATTAATTGATGTCCCAATGTCGAAAGTTTAACAAAATTAGAAATTAATTTGGAAATTTGGGTCTTTTTGGAAATGTTTGAGTCTTCTTAGAATATTAAGATTTCCTTGTTTCGAAGGGATCAAATATCACATCCAATACGTAGGACACGATAATTTCAATCCTCAAATCCAAGGTCGTCTTTTGATCCCTAAGACTTATTTATTAAAATAACAAAAGGTTATTCAATTATTTGGTTAAGCAAGAGAATCGACACCCAACACATAGGGCACGGTCCCTCGAATTTCCAAACACGGAATATTGCCTTATTTAAAGAATTTTAATGATTTTTTTTGGGTGAAATTGATAAAAAAACTAGGTTATGTTTTAAAAAGAAAACGTTATTCAAAACGTGAATAGGGTCATGCGATGAATAATAATGGTGTAACACGAATTTGGCATAACGACCACATAATACACGTGATATATGATATTGAAGTCAATAATGGTGGAATTAGTAACAATAATAGTGATAAAGTTAGTATGTACAAGCAAATAAACAATAATAATAATAATAGTGATAATAATAGTAGTAATAGAAAATATATAATAAAATAATATAATGATAATAATAAAAATAATAATGATAATTAGTAATAATAATAATAAGAGTAAACATATATACATATTAATAATATCAACAATATAGTAATAATAATAATAATATATACCACATAATAAGGTAGTAATAATAATAGTAGTAATAGAAAATATATACAATATAATAGTAATACGATAATAATGTAATAATAGTAATAATAATAAATGATATAAAATATATATACAGCAATAGTGCAATAATAATAATAGAAATAATAACATAAGAGAAAAATAAAGCAAATAATAATAATAATAATAACAAAAATTTAGTGAAATAAAATAATAGTAAAATATGTGCATAAAAATAATAATAATACTAATGTTAGTTAAACGAAGACTAAATCGTAATCAAAATAAAATTAAAGGGGTTAAAACAACAATAAATTAAAGTTGAAAGGGGGTTAGGGGCTAATATGTAACATGCGCGCGACCAATGAGGACCAATATGGCAATAAATCCCACAATTCGCAACGCAGCGTTTGATTAAGGACCTGATTAGAAACGACGAGGAATAAAGGGGCAAAATTAAAAAACGGAAGAACTTGATTGCAAAATCATGGAAACGTGGGAGGATCGCGCGCGTAAATTGCCCTTTTTCTACAAAACGCGCGGATTCTACCTGGAGCAGGTCGGGTAACCGGGTCAGAGGCTTAAAACGACGTCGTTTTGGAGCCATTGGCACAGGCCCTAAACGACGTCGTTCGGCCTATCCTATAAATAAAAATTTCTTCTTTTTTTTTTTTCTCATTTCTGATGCGCTCTAAAAAAAAAAACAAGGGGAGGGTTTCCCTTTCTCTGCTAGGGTTTTAACCTTAGCCCTGCGCCGCCGCCCCAAATGTCTCCGTCTGCCGTCGCCGGCCACCGCTTGCGGTGGCCGAAATTCCCAAAACAGGTAAGTTTTCTCCTCCCTTTTTATTTATTATTTTTTATCTTTATGTATTTATCTAGATATTTACGGATATATAAAAATAAAGAAAATGAAAATGAGAGTACCTTTGATCTGATATGAGACTCGTATTTTTTTTGATTTTTTTGTTATGTTTCTCTGTTTTTTTTTTTATTCCGAAGAGACCAAAAAAGGGGTCCTTGTTATAGTTTCTTTTCTTGGCTTTATAGCCAATCGAAAATAATAATAAAAAAAACGAAAAAAAATGCCTTTTGTTTTGTGGATCTGTCGTTTTTTTGTTTTGTTGCAGATTGCGGGGGACAGAGAGAGGTGGAGACCGGCGATGGTGCGCGCGTGGGTGCTGCGGCGCTGGTGGAGGAGCGCGTACCTACACGCGCGCGGCGCTGCTAGGGTTCCAAAACCCTAGCTCTTTCTGGTCATCTTTGGTTTCGGGCCTATTGGGCCTTTCAGATTTTGGGTCAATTTTTTTTGAATTTGGTTTGGTTTTGGGCCTGGTGTAATTTGTTTGTAATGGGCCCGGAGTTAATTACATGGGCCAAAATTGGTGATTACAGCTGCCCCTCTTTGCTCATTGTCGTGAAACGATAATAGAGCAAAGACAATAAAAGAACCAATTTTGCCCGGTCTTGGCCAAGCCTTGACTTGTTGGTCCTCGTCCTCTTCAAACAGCTTCAAACTCCACTGTAACTTGTCACTTTGATTCTCTTCACCGTTTCGTTATATCTTCAAGGAGACGACATTTCCTATTCCATTGCTTCTTCAAGAGTACAGTAGCTAGTGCCTTGATCGGCTTCGATGCGATTTTAGGCAGAAGAGGTTTTTATCTTTGATTTACTTCACCGGGACTTCAAGGAAATAAATCTGAATTTTTTCAAACTGTTTCCTTGCTATCTTCGGGGAGACCTCGATCTTCATTCTACTCCACTGCTACTTCCGAGAGATATGGCCTGTAGCTTCATTTTGCTCTTGCTCCATCTTCTTTGTCCACTGGAACTTTTTCATTCAATTTGCTCAATGCGACTTCAGTCTTCCGTCTGCAAGTTCCTTCGCGTGTGCCCCGAGGCTCAACAACACTCTCATGAGTTTTTTTTTTTTCAACAGAAACTGGAAATTGAAAATACCTCGGCGTACAACTTGAGATTCAACTCACATCTCTCTGATATGGGTTGACATTTTGAAAAGAAATTAAAAGACACCTCAGAGTGTGACCCGAGGCTCAACTCACTTCTCTCTGGTATGAGTTGATATTTTGGAAAGAAATTAAAAGACACCTCAGGGCGTGGCCCGAGGCTCAACCCACTTCTCTCTGACACGAGTCGATATTTTGACGGGAAATTAAAAGACACCTCAGGGTGTGACCCGATGCTCAACTCACTTCTCTCTGATATGAGTTGATATTTTGAAAGGAAATTAAAAGACACCTCAGGGTGTGACCCGAGGCTCAACTACACTCTCATGATATGAACTCACTTCTCTCTGATATGAGTTGATATTTTGAAAGGAAATTAAAAGACACCTCAGGGTGTGACCCGAGGCTCAACTCACTTCTCTCTGATATGAGTTGATATTTTGAAAGGAAATTAAAAGACACCTCAGGGTGTGACCCGAGGCTCAACCCACTTCTCTCTGATATGAGTTGATATTTTGAAAGGAAATTAAAAGACACCTCAGGGTGTGACCCAAGACACCTCAGGGTGTGACACGAGGCTCAACCCACTTCTCTCTGATATGAGTTGATATTTTGAAAGGAAATTAAAAGACACCTCAGGGTGTGACCCGAGGCTCAACTCACTTCTCTCTGATATGAGTTGATATTTTGAAAGGAAATTAAAAGACATCTCAGGGTGTGACCCGAGGCTCAACTCACTTCTCTCTGATATGAGTTGATATTTTGAAAGGAATTTAAAAGACACCTCAGGGTGTGACCTGAGGCTCAACTCACTTCTCTTTGATATGAGTTGATATTTGCAACTGGAATCTCAAAATATATTATCTGGTGGACCTCGGATGTCTTCTTTCTCCTTGGTTTGGCGCAACCACCGTCAAGACTTCTTGTTTTACTGGCGTACCTGCATGGGACATGCGTGATGATGTCATGATATGCATGTGTTTGTCCTAAATGCCTACATGATTATGCCATGTGTTTTGGGCTTGTTCGTCATGTATCTTTTTCATTGCGACTTTCATGGTAGCCTGCGTTCCTTGCTTCGACTCTTGACTTTCCTCGGGCTTGATAATCGCCCTCGGGTTCTACGAGTAATTCGTATTTCCCTTTTTTTTTTTTTGGTTCCCTGTTGAAATTTGTCCTTGCTTTGAAGCTCTCGTATTTACCCAATCCTCATCCAGGTAATGCTCCATATTCTTTTCGTTTAGGGTGTGTAGTTTTACTATTTATCTCCAAAATGAAACATAAGGAAAATGCATGAAAATTGCAAAGTAGGCATGGAAGATGTTCCTCATATTTATTTCAAAAGCAACAAGAAAATTGACAGGGAATGACTCGATTAAGAAAGCATTATAAAAGGAAAACAAGTTTAGTTGTAATAAATGCTCTAGATATCCGACGTATGAATTTTTCCATGTTTCTTCGTCCCGAATCTTTTCGAGCAAGATTCTTCGTGTAAAAGATTCTTAAGCTTCAGAGTCCGCTTTAATACTATGATCTCGCTGTTTGACTCTTTGTTCAACCCATTTCTGCCTTCTCGGACCAGATTGCTTCCGTTTATCAGGATGCCTTTTCGGTTTTTTTTTTTTAGGCGTAATATTTCTTCACAGCATCTGAGTTCACCGAATTTGGTAACTCCTTCCCATCCATTTCAGTGAGGATCAAAGCTCCACCTGAGAAAGCTCTCTTTACGACGTATGGTCCTTCCCAATTCGGTGCCCATTTTCCTCGAAAGTCCTTTTGTATAGGGAGAATCTTCCTCAACACGAGTTCTCCTTCACGAAATTCTCTTGGACGCACCTTCTTGTTATGGGCTGCGACCATTCTCCTTTGGTACATCTGTCCGTGACAAATTGCTTTCAAGCGTTTTTCTTCAATCAGATTCAGTTGGTCATATCGAGCCTGAACCCATTCAGATTCTTCTAGCTTTGACTCCATTAAGATTCGCAGGGAGGGGATTTCCACCTCAATGGGCAGCACAGCTTCCATCCCATAGACTAGAGAGAAAGGAGTTGCCCCCGTAGAGGTACACACACACGTCCGATATGCGTATAGAGCGAATGGTAGTTTCTCGTGCCAATCCTTATACGTCTCAGTCATCTTCCCAATGATCTTCTTGATATTCTTGTTAGCGGCTTCTACTGCTCCGTTCATCTTTGGCCGATAGGGTGAGGAATTATGATGCTTTATTTGAAATTGCTCGCACACTTCCTTCATCATTTTGTTGTTCAGATTCAAAGCATTATCTGAAATAATTCTTTCCGGCAAGCCATATCGGCATATGATCTCCTTTTTTAAGAATCTGCACACTGCTGTCCTTGTCACATTAGCAAACGAAGCAGCTTCTATCCATTTTGTGAAGTAGTCTATGACCACAAAAATGAATCGGTGTCCATTAGAAGCTTTCGGGGAGATTGGCCCTATAACATCCATGCCCCACATAGAAAAGGGCCACGGGGAAGTCATGACATGAAGGGGTGAAGGTGCTGCATGAATTTTATCCCCATAAACTTGACATTTGTGACACCTTCGTGCGTAACTAATGCAATCGCTTTCCATTGTCAACCAGTAATAACCGAGCCTCATAATTTGCCTGGCCATAGTGAAGCCATTGGCGTGCGTTCCACAAACTCCTTCATGGACCTCTTCGAGTATCTTTCTGGCTTTAACAGTATCTACACATCTCAGGAGGACTTGATCTTTTCCCCTTTTGTACAGATGTCCCTATCGAGAACGAACCCCGCTGCCAATTTCTGATTGTTCTTTTGTCGTTCTCATTTGCTTGCTCGGGATATCTTTGATTCTTGACATATTCTAAGATATCATGGAACCATGGTTGCTCGTCTGCCTCGTTGTCAATGCTAAAACAATGCGCCGGGGCCTCGTATATGCTCATCTGGAGAGGCATTATTTCTGTTTCTCGGTTTGCTTTGAACATTGAAGCCAAAGTGGCCAGGGCGTCAGCCAACTGGTTTTCCTCCCGTGGGAAATAATAAAAAGTCACTTCTTCGAATTCTTCGACCAGTTCTATAACGAGATCGCGATATTTAACCAATTTCGAGTCCCTTACTTCCCAATCTCCACGGATTTGGTAAATCACTAATGCCGAGTCCCCGGAGACTGCCAAGACCTTAACGTTCTGCTCGATAGCTGCGCAAAGTCCCATGATGCAAGCCTCATATTCTGCTATGTTGTTGGTACAGAAGAAATTTAATCTGGCAGTAAAGGGGTAATGGTACCCTTCGGGTGACACTAGGATTGCTCCAATTCCGTGCCCCAATGCATTTGATGCGCCATCGAAACTCATCTTCCATGATTTCTCTTTCGACGGTTCACATTCTTCTTCCATAAGGCATATCAAGTCTTCGTCTGGGAAGTCAAATCTCAATGGCTCGTACTCCTCAGTTGTCTGAGTTGCTAAGAAATCAGCTATTGCGCTCCCTTTAATCGATTTCTGGCTTACGTATACGATATCATACTCTGATAGTAGGATCTGCCATCGTGCCATTCTTCCTGAGAGTGCAGGCGACTCCATCATGTATTTTATTGGGTCTAGCTTCGAAATCAGCCACGTCGTATGATACAGCACATATTGCTTTAAGCCTCCGAGTTGCCCAGACCAGAGCACAACAGAACTTTTCGATTGTCGGATATCTTGTCTCACAGTCCGTGAATTTCTTACTGAGATAATAGATCGCCTGTTCTCTTTTTCCAGACTCATCATGTTGCCCCAAGACGCAACCCATTGAGTTTTCGGACACAGTCAGATATAGTATTAGTGGCCTTCCGGGGGTTGGTGGTACTAGCACCGGAGGACTAGATAAATACTGTTTTATCTTGTCAAAAGCCTCTTGGCATTCCTTGTCCCATTCTTTCAGAATTGTGTTTTCGAAGGAGTCGAAAAATTGGATCACACTGCTTGGTGAGTTGAGCAATGAACCGAGCAATGTAATTCAGTCTCCCTAGAAATCCTCTGACTTCCTTTTGTGTGCGCGGCGGCGGTAGTTCTTGTATGGCCTTTATTTTATCCGGATCAACCTCGATACCTTTCTCGCTGACGATGAATCCCAATAATTTTCCCGAGGTAGCCCCAAAGGTACATTTGGCAGGGTTAAGCTTTAGTTGGAATTTCCTCAGTCTTTCGAACAGCTTCCGGAGGTTCTCAACATGCTCTCTTTCTCCTTGAGATTTGGCGATCATATCGTCGACATAGACTTCTATTTCCTTATGCATCATGTCGTGGAACAGTGTCACCATGGCTCTTTGATATGTTGCCCCGGCATTCTTTAAACCGAACGGCATCACTTTGTAGCAGAATGTCCCCCACATCGTCGTGAACGTAGTTTTCTCCATATCCTCGGGAGCCATCTTGATTTGGTTGTAGCCCGAAAATCCATCCATGAAGGAGAACAACGAATTCTTCGCCGTGTTATCTACCAATGTATCAATGTGTGGCAGCGGAAAATTATCTTTAGGGCTGGCTCGATTCAAATCACGGTAATCCACACACATTCGTACTTTGCCATCTTTCTTCGGTACTGGGATTATATTAGCTACCCATTCTGGATATCTAGAGACTTGCAGGAATCCAGCATCAAATTGTTTCTTTACTTCTTCCTTTATCTTTAAGAGCATTTCTGGCCTCATCCGCCTTAACTTCTGTTGGATAGGCTTACATTCAGGTTTCAGTGGGAGTCTATGGACCGCTATATCTTCGTTCAAACCTGGCATATCTTGATACGACCATGCGAACACGTCTTTGTATTCATGAAGCAAGGTGATTAGATCATGTTTGGTGTCTTCAGATATGGAGGTCCCGACTTTTACCTCTTGCTTCTTTTCTTCACTTCCTAAATTCACTGTCTCGACCGATTCTTGATAGGGCAAAATCTTTTATCCTCTTGTTCTACCATTTTCAGTAGGTCTGGGGAAGAGGCATAATCTTCGGCGTCTTCTTCAGTCTCGAATTCTCCTACACAAATAGCCTTCTCGAAGTCGATTTTAGGACTCATAACAGGATTGTTCATGTCGTTGATATCCGAGCACCTGAAAAGTAAAAAAGAAAAGACTATAGAGGGACATCGTGACATGATGATATGGGATATATAGGGACAGGTAAAGAAAGAAATGAATGTGGAACCAATGAGAATGAAAGAACGCGACAAAATGCATCTTTATTCATGTTTCATTTTAAAAGCTAGATAGACAAAATAAACTCTCACAACATATTCCCCTACAGCTTAGGGGTATACAAAAGTTAATATTGAGCATTACTCCGGAGGGGATTTGGAAACTACAAGGAGATCCACAGCAGTCCAATTGTTCAAAGTGAATCCTGGAGGACAAGGGCGTATCACCGAAGAGTTTCCAATCGCATTATTCCCTTTGCCAATGACATTTACGCTGAAGTCCTGTAGACCCTTTTCTACCCATGACACCATACTCCGCGGGTCCTCTTCTCTCGGGAATATAATTCCGGCCGAGGTAAATGTTTTCGACAAAGGCGGATATGTTATGGGTTCCCACTCTAATTCTCGACCTGTGACTCTTGCGATCCTTCTTTCTTGCTCCTTTGCAATTGTTTCCTTCTTTGTTGCATGTCGGGCTTAAATCCTAAGCCGTATCGAGCCTTGTGGGGTACCGGTTTTAGCGCTCTAGCCATCCCTTGCTGGTATTTCCCCAAGCCTTTCCTTGCTCGGGCTCCTTTTCCAACCGTTAGTTTGATTCCCATCCTGGTATTCTTTGACAACTTGGGTGTGGGGGCTTTGCTTCCTTCAGCAATGAAAGTAGCATTGATGAATTCAAAGGAACGGAAGGAACACTCTACTGCGTCTTTGTTCACCTCGATGTAGGGTGCATCGGTAGAGATGGCCGCAATGATGTCTTCTCACCAGCAACGGTGATCAAGCGATTATCCATGACAAACTTTACTTTCTGGTGGAGAGATGAAGGGACTGCCCCAGCTGAATGGATCCAAGGTCTCCCTAAGAGGCAATTGTATGAAGGTGCAATGTCCATGACCTGGAATTCAATATTGTATGTGCATGGGCCCACTTCTAGAGGGATCTCTATCTTTCCCATGACCTCCCGTCGCGTCCCATCAAACGCTCTTACCGTGGAATGACAAGGTCTCAAATAAGACATATCCACCGGCATTCTGGACAGTGTCGCTAAAGGCATGACGTTAAGCGCAGACCCGTTATCAATGAGTACACTTGGTACTATGTATCCTTTGCAATAGGCTGTGATATGTAGTGCCTTGACGGAGCCCCTTCCATTTGGTGGTATTTCATCATCGCTGAAGGAGATGAAATTATCTGCGTTTAGGTTATTTGCCCACCTATCAAGTTTTTCCACGGGTACATTACTCGGTACATATGCTTGGTTTAACACACTTAATAGAGCGTTTCGGTGTGGTTCTGAGTTTAACAGTAGAGATAACACTGAGATCTTTGCTGGTTGCTTGTTCAATTGCTCCACAATGTTATACTCGCTGTGCTTGCTGAACCTCAAAAATTCGTGTGCTTCGTTCTTACTCACGGGCCTTTTAGATTCTTGTCCAGATTGTACTTCAACCTCAGCCTCGGTTTCATACATCGGCGCTTTCCCCTTTTGACTCGTGCTTACGACTTTCTTTTCCGGTTCGACCATCTTGGGAGAATAACACCTCCCGCTACGGGTGAAATGCCCCATCTCACTAATGTCACTAGTAGTAGCTTCGGGTATGGTGATGCCTACATCATACTTCCATGGCACCGCCTTGCTCTCCTTGTAAGGGAACGGAGTTGGCATCTTAATTATCATCTTCGGTTTTACCTCTTCCCTTTTTGCCTCGTAGTAGATTATCAAAGGTCGGTCAGCACTATAAGGGGGTCCTGATGATTGATCTTCGGATGCACATACATCTTTTTCGATGATCTCTTCCTTTTTATCATAGACCTCAAGCTCCTTATTGTTCATCATATCTTGGAGCAATTCTTTAAATTTCTCACAAGATTGGATGCGGTGCCCTTCTATGCCATGAAAGACACAAAAACTTTGGCCTTCTGTATCTTCCTCCTTGGAACTTTTGTCAAGCGGACCAAGCAAACCCTTTTTCATCATTATTTCCCATATTTTCCCCAATGGCGTCTTTATTTCGGAGACACGACTTTTAGCTCGCCGGCCATCTTCATTTGTCACCATGTTCACGTTCCCTTCAGTATGGTTAGGGAGCGGATTTCTGGCCACCGTACTGATCCCATCAAAACGTAGAATGCCCGCATCAATTAGACTCTGAACCTTTCTTTTAAAGGCTAGGCAATTATCCGTGGAATGCCCCCGGTTTCCAGCATGGTACATGCAGCTAGCATTAGGATCGTACCATTTAGGGTAGGGAGGTTTCAAAGGTGCTATGTAATGTGGTGCTATTAGTTGTTTCTCTAGCAACTTTGGGCACAGTTCTCCGTATGTCATGGGAATAGGGGCAAACTGAGGCTTTTCGGGGTTGGGTCTCGGTGGCCTCGGTTCATTTCTGGTTTGGCTCGGAGCGGTTGTGGCATTTGGTGAGAAGATGGTGAGTGGTCTTTGGGCATCAGCGGTATAGACGGGATAAGGGGGAGGGGTTTGATAATAGAGGTTCTGAGGAGGAAAGTAGAGGTTTGGAGTTGGGCGGAATTGAGGTCGAGGTTGGATAGGGTATGGATTAGGAGTGTAGTGATTCTCGGTCCCTACCATATGGGTTTCTGGCTCCTTCTTCTTAAATGGCCTTTTAGAGCTTTCAGACCCTTCCATTCTCCCGTTCCTGATGCCGTTTTCGATGAGCTCTCCAGATATTACGACATCTGCGAAATCCTTTGTGGCATTCCCCACCAGTTTGTCATAGAATGGCGCTCTTAAAGTGTTAATAAAAAGGACTGTGATCTCCGTCTTGGTTAGTGGAGGTTCCACTTGAACCGAGACGTCTCTCCACCTTTGAGCATATTGCCTAAAGGTCTCAGATGGCTTCTTTTCCATCATCTGCAATGTTAGGCGATCAGGCGCTATGTCGGAGACGTGTTTATATTGTTCACAGAATGCTGCAGCTAAGTCATCCCATGATTGGATCTTTTCTCTTCCTAGTTGATTGTACCATCGGAGAGCTGACCCTATCAAGCTTTCTTGAAAGCAATGTATCAGCAACTTGTCTTCGTCCTCATAACCGGCCATTTTCCGACAAAACATGATGAGATGCGCCTTTGGGCACCTTGTTCCATCGTATTTCTCAAAGTCTGGTGCTTTAAATTTTGGGGGCAAGACCAGACCAGGAACCAAACTGAGCTTTTTGACGCTCATTGCGGAAGAGGCTCTAGTTCCCTCTACTGCCCTGAGTCTTTCTTCCAGATCTTTAAACTTGTCTTGAGCGCCCTGATCCTTCATTCTTAACTTAGCTAGTTCCACAGGATCATCCAAATCTGGGACAATAGGGTCAGCTGGGTTAGTTCCGTGACTTGATGCAAATACTCCTTGCCCTAGATGGGCAGGTGGGAGTACAGGTGGGTGTTCTAGGCCTGTAAATTCATGGGGTGGAGTAAATCCTGGAGGATGGCCTTCGCTTTCTTTCCCGGTACTAGTTGTAGGGTCTTTTCCTTTGTTTGTTATCCCACTCATTAATTGGGTCATTTGGGCCACCATATCCTTTTGAGCCTTTTCCATCTGGTCTTTCAATTCTTTCTGAAACTTCTTCATTTGGTCT
Organism: Gossypium australe; assembly: GCA_005393395.2. Lineage (NCBI taxonomy): Eukaryota > Viridiplantae > Streptophyta > Magnoliopsida > Malvales > Malvaceae > Gossypium > Gossypium australe. The sequence continues at coordinate 4,419,925 of CM016619.1, read as the reverse complement.
TCCATGTCCTTCTGGAACTGTTCGTATCTTTGGTCCATTGCTTTTGCCTTACGACGAGTGTTGTAGTAATGTATGATAGGTTGATCCTCGTCGGTTTCCAGGGTAACTTCTGTCACGTTTTTAACCAATTAGGCTCCTTTTTGATGCAAATGGTGTGATGTATGCGAATGGATGGAATGCAATGCATGGAATGAATGCAAGAAGAAAAAGGTGTTGATTTGATTCGATCCCATTAGATAAACTTTACTAGAAAACGAATTTCCTTTCATAGAACGGACGATTACATATACGACCTTGCCCTAATGCCTAAATCCTTAATTTTCCTAAGAAGCCAAGCTAAAATTTGGCCTCGCTTCGATCCTGACTCATACATCAGACTTAACGTGTCGGCCCGAACCGCCAAGGTTTGCAAATGATCGGCCGCCTCTCGGATTTGAGCCACGGCTTCGCCCATTAAGTAGTCTCTGTTTCTGATCTGTTCTTGGGAACGGTGGAGCTGCTCCTTCCAGTGTCCATTGCCCGCTTCAAGGATCTCACATCGAATTTTGCTATCTCGTAATGCAGTCTCGAGCTCCTCTATCTTTCCTCTCATCTCCTCGATTTTGTTTTGACTAGCTCTTAATTCAACTACCGAGTTGCGACTACGGTGCAAAAGTAGTGACCTTTCTAATTCTACTACTTGGGCGCGTAATTTCTCCTTTTCGCTTTGGTTTTCTAACAGGCTCTTTTTCAAAGCATCCTCTCGTCCTCGAGCATCTTGGAATTTCTTCTCCCACTGATCAGCTCTGGACTTTTCTTCTTTAATTTCTTCCGCCATTGTTCTGACGTTTTGCCCAAACCAGCAGTTCTGATGGACATGCGTAGCTTCTTATAGTCCGTCTTTAGACTATCCAAATCCTCTTCAGCCTTGTTCTTTCCCTTTTTTAATTTTTCGGCCTCAAACTTGTGGAGGTCAACATCTAACCCTAACCGCATCTTTTCCTCTTCTAGCTGCTCTATCTTTTTACCCAATTCTCGGCTCTTCTCTCGAAATCTTGCTTGATAATCTCCAATTCAGACGGGATTACTTGCAGCTGTTCTTCTACTGGTCGAGCATTCCCTTGGGTAGGCCTTGGGATGTTGTCATTGACTCTTTTGGCCCACCATCGATCGTATTCAGGCGTAATCATCGGCCTTATGGCGAGTCTCTTCATTTTCGAGTTTGAGTCCATGCATCTGATATCTCACGAACTTTCTTCTTATAATTATCGTCCTTGTACGAAAACTCACACTGGGCTAATCCATATGTCGCCGGTATAAATTGCCTCGATTGATACTGTCTCATTACTAGCAATGGGGCGTACCCAACAGCTCCCCATATTCCGAGTAAAGGGACCCAGTCGAACTCTCCGCATCGATACAAAATTTCGTCAGGGATCATCCACGGAGTCTTCCATTCTACATCTTCCACTTGCAAATTTTGGAGGATCGCTATCCATTTCTCTCCTGATAGGTCGTCCCGCCTTGGAGTATCCGCTAATTCTTTCAGAGGGGAGTAGTTTTCAAAAAAATTTTGCATGAGACTTTTTCCATCTTCCAGAAGCGGCAATGAAACCATGAAAGCAACAGTTGTGCACATCCTATGAACCTTCCTTCGCCCGCCTTCGGCAGGCGTTCAATGATCTGAAGGTTTCGGCCAAAATTGCGGGGATAGGTGTGACTCCCTTGTCGAGTTTATCAAATAGGTCCGAAACCGCATCCTCTATGTGCCCTAATGCTTTGGGGAAATGACCAAACCATAGATGCTTAGCGCGAAGATGTCGACCCTCTTTTTCTTATCAGGATGTGCCATGATCAAGTCCTTCAAGTGTTTCCATGGAATGCACTTACAATCCCCTTTTTGTTTGATCCGGGCCGTAATCCATTGCTCACTCATTCCTGTGATGTTCATTAGCCTTTTTGAGAATGCGACACATTAGCAAACCTTGAATATGCCTTATCAGTTTGAATTCTCGGACATCGAAACAAAGCTGTGTACTCTTCTATAGTTGGAACCAAATCTACTTTTCCAAAAGTGAAGCAACTATAAGCGGGGTTCCAAAACTGGGTAATGGCTCGAAGTAGGTATCGTCTACCTTGATATCCAGCAGATAGTGCAGATCACCGTAATTATGGTAGAACAGTTGTTTGTCCTTATTGCCCCAGGAATCCCATATTTCCTTTAATTCTCGCAGGTCATTTTGAGCCACGCTGACGCGGGTGAAATCCCACAACTCTGACTCATACCCCACTGTCAAGCTATCTCCTTTTCTGCTGCTTTTTTCGGACCACACTTGGACAGCCGCATTATCCTCCACTCTATCGAGAAACCCCTTTTCCATGTCAAGCTTTTCTATCTAGTAATCGAATGTGGATCAACACCCTTTCTATAATGAAATGCCATGCAATGAAAATGAAACACCACAAGTTAGTACCAGGTATAAAAGGAATTTAAAACAAACAGGAGATAATCAAACTCGTATTTAAGGTGACAACTAGGGTTTGCACGGCTCTATCTACAACGGGCTCTTAGGTTCCTCTATATGTGGTTCGGTTCTAGAGTAAAGGTACCTGAACCAGATTCCTCATCCTCACCCATTATAGGCTCATACGGACCGAGTTCAGTTCAGGGGAATACATTTCCCTATGGCTGCACGGAGATAAAAACCTCACGAAGACATAGGTACGGATGTATCCCGAAAGTGATCCACTATCTTGCACGGAGGTAAAAACCTCACGAAAGAGTAGCTTCTCACTCCCACTTAAGGGTGTGACCGCAGTCATGCAATGCAATGCCAAAGTATTTCACGAGACTCGACATTATAGCACAACAAATGCATCAAAGAGAAACAAGATTTTCAAAACAACTTTCCAAATTTTCAATCAAAGGGACAAAAATCAATCAATTTACGGCCTGACTCTCGGGTCCCCAGTGGAGTCGCCAAGCTGTCGTAACCATTTTTTGACAAAACGGAATCGAACTTGGGTTTTAAAATGGTAAAACGGGAGTCGCCACCGACCTTTTATTAGGTGTGATCGGATCACCTTTGTTTTAATAAAACATTTCGTTTACTAAAACGGGGTTTTTGGTCTACGAATCGAGAAAATAGGTTCGGGAGTCGGTTACGTGCGAGGAAGGATTAGCACCCTCGCAATGCCCAAAATCGGTACCAAATTGATTAATTGATGTCCCAATGTCGAAAGTTTAACAAAATTAGAAATGAATTTGAAATTTGGGTCTTTTTGGAAATGTTTGAGTCTTCTTAGAATATTAAGATTTCCTTGTTTCGAAGGGACAAATATCACATCCAATACGTAGGACACGATAATTTCAATCCTCAAATCCAAGGTCGTCTTTAATCCCTAAGACTCATTTATTAAAATAACAAAAGGTTATTCAATTATTTGGTCAAGCAAGAGAATCGAACCCAACACATAGGGCACGGTCCCTCGAATTTCCAAACACGGAATATTGCCTTATTTAAAGAATTTTAATTTTTTTGGGTGAAATTGATAAAAACTAGGTTATTTTTAAAAAGAAACGTTATTCAAAACGTGAATAGGGTCATGCGATGAATAATAATGGTGTAACACGAATTTGGCATAACGACCACATAATACACGTGATATATGATATTGAAGTCAATAATGGTGGAATTAGTAACAATGATAATATACAAGTAAATAAATAATAATATATAGTGATAATAATAGTATAATAGAAATATATAATAATAATATAGATAATAATAAAATAATAATGATAATTAGTAATATAATAATAAGAGTAAACATATATACATATTAATATATCAACAATATAGTAATAATAATAATATACCACATAATAAGGTAGTAATAATAATAGTAGTAATAGAAAATATACAATATAATAGTAATACGATAATAATGTAATAATAGTAATAATAATAAATATAAAATATATACAGCAATAGTGCAATAATAATAATAGAAATAATAACATAAGAGAAAAATAAAGCAAATAATAATAATAATAATAATAACAAAATTTAGTGAAATAAAATAATAGTAAAATATATGCATAAAAATATAATAATAATACTAATGTTAGTTAAACGAAGACTAAATCGTAATCAAAATAAAATTAAAGGGGTTAAAACAACAATAAATTAAAGTTGAAAGGGGGTTAGGGGCTAATATATAACATGAGCGCGACCAATGAGGACCAATGGCAATAAATCCCACAATTCGCAACGCAGCGTTCGATTAAGGACCTGATTAGAAACGACGAGGAATAAAGGGGCAAAATTAAAAAACGGAAGAACTTGATTGCAAAATCATGGAAACGTGGGAGGATCGCGCGCGTAAATTGCCCTTTTTCTACAAAACGCGCGGATCCTACCTGGAGCAGGTCGGGTAACCGGGTCAGAGGCTTAAAACGACGTCGTTTTGGAGCCATTGGCACAGGCCCTAAACGACGTCGTTCGGCCTATCCTATAAATAAAAATTTCTTCTTTTTTTTTCTCATTTCTGATGCGCTCTAAAAAAAAAAACAAGGGAGGGTTTCCCTTTCTCTGCTAGGGTTTTAACCTTAGCCCTGCGCCGCCGCCCCAAAATGTCTCCGTCTGCCGTCGCCGGCCACCGCTTGCGGTGGCCGAAATTCCCAAAACAGGTAAGTTTTCTCCTCCCTTTTTATTTATTATTTTTTATCTTTATGTATTTATCTAGATTTTACGGATATATAAAAATAAGAAATGAAAATGAGAGTACCTTTGATCTGATATGAGACTCGTATTTTTTTTGATTTTTTTGTTATGTTTCTCTGTTTTTTTTTTTGATTCCGAAGAGACCAAAAAGGGGTCCTTGTTAGAGTTTCTTTTCTTGGCTTTATAGCCAATCGAAAATAATAATTAAAAAAACGAAAAAAAATGCCTTTTGTTTTGTGGATCTGTCTTTTTTTTGTTTTGTTGCAGATTGCGGGGGACAGAGAGAGGTGGAGACCGCGATGGTGCGCGCGTGGGTGCTGCGGCGCTGGTGGAGGAGCGCGTACCTACACGCGCGCGGCGCTGCTAGGTTCCAAAACCCTAGCTCTTTCTGGTCATCTTTGGTTTCGGGCCTATTGGGCCTTTCAGATTTTGGGTCAATTTTTTTTGAATTTGGTTTGGTTTTGGGCCTGGTGTAATTTGTTTGTAATGGGCCCGGAGTTAATTACCCGGGCCAAAATTGGTGATTACATAAATCTTTCATGATCTATCCTTGCATGCCATGTTTTTCAATGGTAGAATAAAGGAGAACAACTAAATGGCCCTATTCATTCCAATGCATACATCTCCTTAGCAAAACCCATTGCATCTACTAATAACATCTTGCTAATACACAATTCATTACTATTTGCAGAATTCTTATTTGCACAATTCGTA